>CM059197.1:5395191-5935689 GCA_030323885.1 Branchipolynoe longqiensis | reverse complement strand
TCATGTGTAGATGTGCTGGTGCATGTTCTAATCAGGTATGGAGGGAGTGATTGTCTGATAGTGAGTAGTGTGTCATGTGTAGATGTGCTGGTGCATCTTCCTAATCAGGTACAGAGGGAGTGATTGTCTGATAGTGAGTAGTGTGTCATGTGTAGATGTGCTGGTGCATGTTCCTAATCAGGTATGGAGGGAGTGATAGTCTGATAGTGAGTAGTGTGTCATGTGTAGATGTGCTGGAGCATGTTCCTAATCAGGTATGGAGGGGAGTGTTAGTTCTGATAGTGGATTAGTGTGATCATGTGTGATGTGCTGGTGCATGCATCCTAATCAGGTATGGAGGGTAAGTGATAGTCTGATAGTGAGTAGTGTGTCATGTGTAGATGTGCTGGTGCATCTTCCTAATCAGGTATGGAGGGAGTGATAGTCTGATAGTGAGTAGTGTGTCATGTGTAGATGTGCTGGTGCATGTTCCTAATCAGGTATGGAGGGAGTGATAGTCTGGTAGTGAGTAGTGTGTCATGTGTAGATGTGCTGGTGCATGTTCCTAATCAGGTATGGAGGGAGTGATAGTCTGATAGTGAGTAGTGTGTCATGTGTAGATGTGCTGGTGCATCTTCCTAATCAGGTCGGGAGGGAGTGATAGTCTGGTAGTGAGTAGTGTGTCATGTGTAGATGTGCTGGTGCATGTTCCTAATCAGGTCGGGAGGGAGTGATAGTCTGATAGTGAGCAGTGTGTCATGTGTAGATGTGCTGGTGCATCTTCCTAATCAGGTATGGAAGGAGTGATAGTCTGATAGTGAGTAGTGTGTCATGTGTAGATGTGCTGGAGCATGTTCCTAATCAGGTATGGAGGGAGTGATAATCTGATAGTGAGTAGTGTGTCATGTGTAGATGTGCTGGAGCATGTTCCTAATCAGGTATGGAGGGAGTGATAGTCTGATAGTGAGTAGTGTGTCATGTGTAGATGTGCTGGAGCATCTTCCTAATCAGGGATGGAGGGAGTGATAGTCTGATAGTGAGTAGTGTGTCATCTGTAGATGTGCCGGAGCATGTTCCTAATCAGGTATGGAGGGAGTGATAGTCTGATAGTGAGTAGTGTGTCATGTGTAGATGTGCTGGAGCATCTTCCTAATCAGGTATGGAGGGAGCGATAGTCTGATAGTGAGTAGTGTGTCATCTGTAGATGTGCTGGTGCATGTTCCTCATCAGGTATGGAGGGAGTGATAATCTGATAGTGAGTAGTGTGTCATGTGTAGATGTGCTGGTGCATGTTCCTGATCAGGTATGGAGGGAGTGATATTCTGATAGTAAGTAGTGTGTCATGTGTAGATGTGCAGGAGCATCTTCCTAATCAGGTATGGAGGGAGTGATAGTCTGATAGTGAGTAGTGTGTCATGTGTAGATGTGCTGGAGCATGTTTCTAATCAGGTATGGAGGGAGTGATAGTCTGATAGTGAGTAGTGTGTCATGTGTAGATGTGCCGGAGCATCTTCCTAATCAGGTATGGAGGGAGTGATAGTCTGATAGTGAGTAGTGTGTCATGTGTAGATGTGCTGGTGCATGTTCCTAATCAGGTATGGAGGGAGTGATGGTCAGATAGTGAGTAGTGTGTCATGTCTAGATGTGCAGGAGCATCTTCCTAATCAGGTATGGAAGGAGTGATAGTCTGATAGTGAGTAGTGAGTTGTTTGTCATCTGTAGATGTGGCTGGTGGCATCTTCCTAATCCAGGTATGGGGGAGTGATAGTCTGTGATAGTGAGTAGTGTGTCATGTGTAGATGTGCTGGAGCATCTTTCCTAATCGGTATCGAGGGAGTGATAGTCTGGTAGTGTGTAGTGTGTTCATGTGTAGATGTGCTGGTGCATGTTCTAACAGGTATGGAAGGGAGTGTAGTGATAGTCTGGTAGTGAGTAGTGTGTCATGTGTAGATGTGCTGGTGCATGTTCTATTCAGGTATGAAGGGAGTGATAGTCTGATAGTGAGTAGTGTGTCATGTGTAGATGTGCTGGAGCATGTTCCTAATCAGGTCGGGAGGGAGTGATAGTCTGATAGTGAGTAGTGTGTCATGTGTAGATGTGCTGGTGCATGTTCTAATCAGGTATGGAGGGAGTGATAGTCTGATAGTGAGTAGTGTGTCATGTGTAGATGTGCTGGTGCATGTTCCTAATCAGGTATGGAGGGAGTGATAGTCTGATAGTGAGTAGTGTGTCATGTGTAGATGTGCTGGTGCATGTTCCTAATCAGGTATGGAGGGAGTGATAGTCTGATAGTGAGTAGTGTGTCTTGTGTAGAATGTGCTGGAGGCATCTCCTAATCAGGTTTTATGGAGGGTGTGATAGTCTGTAGGTGAGTTAGTGTAGTCATGTGTAGATGTGTGGTGCTGTGTTTCTAATCAGGTATGGAGGGAGTGATAGTCTGGTAGTGAGTAGTGTGTCATGTGTAGATGTGCTGGTGCATCTTCCTAATCAGGTATGGAGGGAGTGATAGTCTGGTAGTGAGTAGTGTGTCATGTGTAGATGTGCTGGAGCATGTTCTAATCAGGTATGGAGGGAGTGATAGTCTGGTAGTGAGTAGTGTGTCATGTGTAGATGTGCTGGTGCATGTTCTAATCAGGTATGGAGGGAGTGATAGTCTGATAGTGAGTAGTGTGTCATGTGTAGATGTGCTGGAGCATGTTCTAATCAGGTATGGAGGGAGTGATAGTCTGGTAGTGAGTAGTGTGTCATGTGTAGATGTGCTGGTGCATCTTCCTAATCAGGTATGGAGGGAGTGATTGTCTGATAGTGAGTAGTGTGTCATGTGTAGATGTGCTGGTGCATCTTCCTAATCAGGTATGGAGGGAGTGATAGTCTGGTAGTGAGTAGTGTGTCATGTGTAGATGTGCTGGTGCATCTTCCTAATCAGGTATGGAGGGAAGTGAGTGATAGTCGTGTGGTGAGTTGTGTGTCATGTGTAGATGTGCTGGAGGCATCGTTCTAATCAGATATGGATGAGGGAAGTGATAGTCTGGGTAGTGAGTAGTGTGCATTTGTAGATGTTGTGGTGCATGTTCTAAAACAGGTATGGAGGGAAGATGATAGTCTGCTAGTGAGTAGTGTGTCATGTGTAGATGTGCTGGTGCATGTTCCTAATCAGGTATGGAGGGAGTGATAGTCTGATAGTGAGTAGTGTGTCATGTGTAGATGTGCTGGAGCATCTTCCTAATCAGGTATGGAAGGAGTGATCGTCTGATAGAGAGTAGTGTGTCATGTGTAGATGTGCTGGTGCATGTTCTAATCAGGTATGGAGGGAGTGATTGTCTGATAGTGAGTAGTGTGTCATGTGTAGATGTGCTGGTGCATCTTCCTAATCAGGTATGGAGGGAGTGATAGTCTGAGAGTGAGTAGTGTGTCATGTGTAGATGTGCTGGTGCATGTTCCTAATCAGGTATGGAGGGAGTGGTAGTCTGATAGTGAGTAGTGTGTCATGTGTAGATGTGCTGGTGCATGTTCCTAATCAGGTATGGAGGGAGTGATAGTCTGATAGTGAGTAGTGTGTCATGTGTAGATGTGCTGGTGCATGTTCCTAATCAGGTATGGAGGGAGTGATAGTCTGATAGTGAGTAGTGTGTCATGTGTAGATGTGCTGGAGCATCTTCCTAATCAGGTATGGAGGGAGTGATTGTCTGGTTAGTGAAGTAGTGTGTCATGTGTAAAGGTGCTGGTGCATGTTCCTAATCAGGTAGGGAGGGAGTGATAGTCTGATTAGTGAGTAGAGTGTATGTGTAGTGTGCTGGTGCATGTTCTAATCAGGTATGGAGGGAGTGATTGTCTGATAGTGAGTAGTGTGTCATGTGTAGATGTGCTGGTGCATCTTCCTAATCAGGTATGGAGGGAGTGATTGTCTGATAGTGAGTAGTGTGTCATGTGTAGATGTGCTGGTGCATGTTCCTAATCAGGTATGGAGGGAGTGATAGTCTGATAGTGAGTAGTGTGTCATGTGTAGATGTGCTGGAGCATGTTCCTAATCAGGTATGGAGGGAGTGATAGTCTGATAGTGAGTAGTGTGTCATGTGTAGATGTGCTGGAGCATGTTCTAATCAGGTATGGAGGGAGTGATAGTCTGATAGTGAGTAGTGTGTCATGTGTAGATGTGCTGGTGCATCTTCCTAATCAGGTATGGAGGGAGTGATAGTCTGATAGTGAGTAGTGTGTCATATGTAGATGTGCCAGAGCATCTTCCTAATCAGGTCTCGGCGATTTGATGAGAACGCTGTGGTTATTTACCAATATCATTCACAGTCACTGCCCAATATGGGGTTTGAGGCCCTAGGGTCTCTAGGGTAAGCATTGACCGGGGCAAGTACACAGTCGACAATCCTAATGGACTCAGAACCCATATTAAATTGTTGGAGCACTTTAATGAGTTCAGTTTTCAACGCGTCCCTATTTGTATTTGTATTCTTATTTTTTTTTCTTATATTCGTTAGATTTGCAGAGTCCGATGGTTTTGAGTTTCTAACATTTTCTTTTTGTAGGTAACTATTTTAGATTGATCACTATTGTAGTGGTCTGCACTGACCTCTCAGGCAAGTAACCACATAGACAGGTAGGCGTGGGGAGTGTGTTGATATCAGGGAGCCTAGGTGGTGTAATGGTTGGCACACTGGCCCGGAATTCAAAGAGATGTGGGTTCGAGTCCCACTCTAGGCGCAGTATTTCCCATTTTCATCACCCCCACGACACTGGTTGCCGTGATCAGGATCCTGTACAAGCTTTGCGCTGTATGGTTGTTGAACCTACCCTGTGTATTTTATGTGTTAGTGCATTGCCTGTATGTATGTAATTGTAAGCATTACAAGACTTACAATTCCAGGGGGAGAGTGTAGTGGTCTGCACTGACCTCTCAGGCAAGTAACCACATAGACAGGTAGGCGTGGGGAGTGTATTGATATCAGGGAGCATAGGTAGTGTAATGATTAGCACACTGGCCCGGAATGCAAAGAGATGTGGCTTCGAGTCCCGCTCTAGGCACAGTATTTCCCATTTTCATCACCCCCATGACACTGGTTGCCGTGATCAGGATCCTGTACAAGCTTTGCGCTGTATGGTTGTTTGAACCTACCCTGTGTATGTATGTGTTAGTGCATTGCCTGTATGTATGTAATTGTAAGCATTACAAGACTTACAATTCCAGGGGGACGAGTGTAGTGGTCTGCACTGACCTCTCAGGCAAGTAACCACATAGACAGGTAGGCGTGGGGAGTGTGTTGATATCAGGGAGCCTAGGTGGTGTAATGGTTAGCACACTGGCTCGGAGTGCAAAGAGATGTGGGTTCGAGTCCCGCTCTAGGCACAATATTTCCCATTTTCATCACCCCCATGACACTATTATCATACTTTTGAATGATTTTTATTATTTGAAGTGATAACATGCAACATTAATTTTGGCATGCACGTTGGAATTCTGACATGATAGGCTTCAACAGTAACATGTTCTATTAAATTGACCTAGTGTTCCCTTCTATTCAGCAACAAATGCTTAATAAGTGAACCAATTCCATTTGTAGAATCAAATCTAGATATGTGTTTTAGTTTTGAAAATCTGAAGCACCCATTGAACTACGCAGCCTTAAAGCTGCATACTCCGATGAAAACATAACATTTTCAAAACAAAAACAATTATGTAGATTTGATTCTACATATCTAACTTAGATGCTGGTGCACTTATGAAACATTTGTCATCACATATAAGGGGACACTGAGGCAATTTATACAACCTGTTACTGCAGAAGCCTATGATGATAGTTTTGGCAAGCTTGCCTAAATTAATTTAGCATGTTTCCATTTCAAATATCTCAAAAGTTAGCGATTTAAAATAAAAGTTACTTGAAACTGAAGTAAGTTAGATTAAAACGATCAACCTAATATGTTTATCTCGGTAAATGAGATAAACTCAAAACCATCGGACTATGCAACTTTAATTAAGCAGGAGAAATGTCAATAAAAGATAAATAGTTTTATTCATTCCATTCCTACTTTTCCTATCCTATTCCTAGTAATATTCCTTAGCACCAGTCTAGGTAACAACATGTATAAATCTTTAACCCATGATTTGATGTGTACTCAGCCATAAGTTTAAACCATTGCTTTGAATCCAGTAACCACAGAAGAGACTATTTACACACATATATATGTAATATGGTATATTTGAATCCTACGATCTACCAAAACGGGAGACGGGCTCTCAACTCATTCGGTCATCCCGTCTGGTTCTATATGGTTAGACGCAGCTATGAGTAGAATTATATAGCCCTATACTCCCACCATCCACATCCATCCGAAACAATCCCGAGCACTTTGTAACCTCTGTGTTCAAGACATACAATACACCCTCATCACCCCTCCCCTCCCTCCCCTCCCTCCCACTCCCCACACGTTTGGCTCGGACCTCTGGGAATGTGCCATCCTTCCCACCCACCACCACCCTACTAGTGCCCCCTCCGCCCACCACCTCCCCCTCGGAGCAGCTCGCCCCTGGACCCTCATCACCCGTCCATTAGCTCACAATTTGCTCGACCTGTTGTTTATGGTGCTGGTTAACAAGTCACGTGATCCGTTCACAGCCTGACGCCCCCTGGTGCCAACTGGTTTCCCTAACACATGTCCACATACAAGGAAAAAAAAGAAAAGGTTAAATTGATACTGGTCGCGGTGGCCGAATCGGTAGAGCGCGGGCCTTGCGTGCAAGAGATCGGGACTTCGGTTCCCGGTCGAGTCAAACTAATGACTTATAAAATTGATACTTGTCGCTTCCTAGCCGGGCGCTCAGCATAACTAGGATAGGGCAAGCTAATGTGACTGGTGGGATATCATGTCATGGTGCTGGCAGCCTGATTTCCTAGTGGGGCAGCACTATAAAGTCGCCATGAGTGCACACTGTCACAAGTCGGTACCCGTCCTGACATGACCTTAGATGTTGATAGGACGTGAAACTCCAACAACCAACACCATAAATTGATACTTGTCTGCTAGCTAGCCCGGGGACCGGACGCGGTAGCCAAATCGGTAGAGCGCAGACTTCCCGTGTGGATGGTCGGGAGTTCGATTCCCCATCGTTATAACATGTCTTCCTTTAGTTGGAAGCAACTTTCATTTGAAATGATTAGCTTTGGAGATATTTAGAATGTAGACATCCAAAATAAGTTGCTGAAGTTCTGACAGCATAGTTTTTAGTGGTAACATGTTCTATTAAATTGACTTAGTGTGTATATACATTTTATTTCCCGAAAACTGAATTAGGCAAAAAAAACATGGAAATGTACATGTAGAACTTAGAAGGTCGTTTTGGTTGGAACAAGAAGAAAAAGTCGAAGTGAAGGCGAAGAAGAAATGACAAGTAAAAGGAATGAAAAGTAACAGAAAGAGACGAAAATGACGAGGGTGGATAAGAAGTCGATGATGCAGAAGGTGAAGGCAGGGCAGGAAAAGTAGAAGTTGCAGGAAAAGAAAAGGAAGAAGAATGAGAATAAGGAGGAGGAAGGAGCAAAGTTATAGCTGTATCCTAGTGATTGATTGATTGAAAATGTAGGTAAAGAAAGGAGAGAAATAGCAGAAGGAGAAGGAGAAGAAGAATGAGGAAGCGGACAAAGAATGAAAACAAGGAGGGGGAAGAAGATAAATGTAGGAAAAGGAGGAGGAGAAATAGCAGAAGGAGAAGGAGACGAAGAAAAAGAAGAAGAATAAGAAGAAGACCAGGAAGAAGAAGAATGAGGAAGAGGACAAAGAAGGAAAACAAGGAGGAGGAAGAAGATAAATGTAGGAAAAAAAGGAGGAGGAGAAGAAGAGGAAGAGGAAGGAAGAGAAGGAGGAGAAAGAGGAGAAAGGGAGACAGAGGAGAAGAAGAGGAAGAAGAATGAAAAGAAAGATGAGGAAGAAGAAAGATGGTGGAAAAGAAGGAGATAGGAGAAGAAGAAGACGAAGCAGAATACGAAGAATACGAAGAAGAAGAGGAGAGGAAGAAGAATGGAAACAAGGAGGAAGAGGAGATGAAAACGTTATATCTAATATTTGCTGGGAGATATTTGTATTGCATATATTTATATTTAAGATATTTTTATTCCAAATGCCTTTGTTTGTAAATGGTTAGCTTACCCGTGTGCGTTTGTGTGCGGTGAGGTCACGTGACAATGCACCCTTATGAGTGAGTGTGAGCAGGCTGCGTGATAGCCATGAATTAAGTGTGCCTGGCCTTACACTTAGTTAGCTGATCAACTCGATAGGCCTAATGCATTTGTACGGGTCGTGTGTGTGTATATGTGTGAGTGTGTGTGTGAATGTGTGTGTGAATGAATGTGTGCACATTGCAGTGTCTGAAGTGTACATGTGTTACATGGTGTTGCCCTTCTTCGAACTACTACCCGCAGCTCAAAGCAGCACCAGCAGCACCAGCAACACCAACAGCACCAGCAGCACCAGCAGCACCACCAGCACTACCAGCAGTACAAGCAGCACCAGCAGCACCAGCAGCACCAGCACTAGCAACACCAGCAGCACCAGCAGCACCAGTAGCACCAGCAGTACCAGCAGTAGATAAAGGATTCACCCTGTACTCGCAGTACACGGGTGAATACCAGCCCTATATAAAAGCTGTCGAAAAAGTGGGGAAATGAAATGAGAGCCTAATTTACAATCTAAGAAGCAACATTTATTCTTTATATCTGTCTTCATATTTCCCCGCTACCTTTGAGTTGAAAAATATAATAAAACATATAGTTTAATATAATCTAAAGGTGAAATCGACGGCATTCTATGGCCGCCATCTTTTCTTTTTGCATTCTCTCCCATTTCAGCAACTTTGTGTCAATATAAGTAACCATTTGATACTGGAGACAGGCATTCTACTTCCTGTTCCATACTAAAGCTATTTTCGCACGTATTTACACTACGTTGTCGTTCACCCGTGTACAACAAGTACAGGGTGAATCTTTTATCTATACCAGCACCAGCACCACCAGCAGCACCAGCAGTATAAGCAGCACCAGCAGCACCAGTAGCAGCACCAGCGGCACCAGCAACACCAGCAGCACAAGCAGCACCAGCACTAGCAACACCAGTAGCACCAGTAGTACATGCAGCACCAGCAGCACCAGTAGTACCAGCACCAGCAGCACCAGCAGAACCAGCAGAACCAGCAGCACCAGCAGCACCAGCAGCACCAGTAGTACAAGCAGCACCAGCAGCACCAGCAGCACCAGCAGCACCAGTAGTACAAGCAGCACAAGCAGCACAAGCAGCACCAGCAGCAGTACATGCAACACCAGCACCAGCAGCACCAGCAGTACAAGCAGCACCAGCAGCACCAGCAGCACCAGCAGCACCAGCAGCAGCAGCAGCAACAGCAGCAACAGCAACACCAGCAGCACCAGCAACACCAGCAGCTCCAGCAGCACCAGCAGCACCAGCAGCACCAGCAGCACCAGCAGTACCAGCAGCACCAGCAACATCAGCAGCTCCAGCAGCACCAGCAGCACAAGTAGTACAAGCAGCACAAGCAGAATCAGCAGCACCAGCAGTACAATCAAAACCAGCAGTACAAGCAGAACCAGCAACACCAGTAGTACAAACAGGATAAGCAGCACAAGCAGTACAAGCAGCACAAGCAGCACAAGCAGCACAAGCAGTACCAGCATCACCACACATAGATGCATACATCACAATCACATCATGCAGGTGAACTTCATTGTCAGAAGTAGGACAAGGTTACATACAGGCCGTTCAACGTTCTCAGCATTTTCACAGTCGTACAAAGGATACGATGGGGGCATGTTGTATTTAACAAAGTGTTTAACAAAATGTTGTATTTAACAAAGTATTTAATTGTTGATGTGTACAACTTTAGGGGGGCGGGGGTGTCTGGGGAAATTAGTATGCTGTGCATTACCGTGAAAATATATCAAATGTTGACTGGCCCCGCATAATGTTTTCATGGTTATTATTAACCAGGTACTGAAAGGATGAATGACTGAATGTACCGATACGATTGTTTTATCAAGAATGAGAATGCACGAGATTATTTGTGGACTGATGACAAAACAAAATCCGACTATTTCCACCACAACCCCAACCCTTGGCTTGCAGTGGCAACAACTAATGTTGTGGGTGGCAGCAGTTTAGCTCTAATGTTGTGGACGGCAGCATGCTCTAATGTTGTGGGTGGCAGCATGTGCTAATGGGGTGGGTGGCAACATGTGCTAATGTTGTGGGTGGCAGCATGCTCTAATGGTGTGGGTAGCAGCATGTTCTAATGGTGTGGGTGGCAACATGCTCTAATGTTGTGGATGGCAGAAGCTCAGCTCTAATGTTATGGGTGGCAGCATGCTCTTATGTTATGGGTGGCAGCATGCTCTGCGTGGCAGCTAGTATATAGGATTCCATCACCAGCCAGCCCTCTGGTGGCAGTGGAAAGAACTAATGTTGTGGGCAGCAGCTCACGGTGCAGCATGCTCTGTGTGAAGGCTTGTATATAGGATGTCCAGCCCTCTGGTGGCAGTGGAAAGAACTAATGTTGTGGGCAGCAGCTCACGGTGCAGCATGCTCTGTGTGGAGGCTAGTATATAGGATGTCCAGCCCTCTGGTGGCAGTGGAAAGAACTAATGTTGTGGGAAGCAGCTCACGGTGCAGCATGCTCTGTGGGAAAAGTTGCATACTTATTAGTTATAGACCGTCTGATGTCCAAATGCATCAGACGGCCGGTTGTCAATAAGACTCTTTCCACAGACCATGTTGCACATCTTGCCAGCGCCATCAGAGGGTGGGCTGGTGGTGTAAATCCTCTACATGACCCTTTCCACAGAGCATACTGCAGAGATAATTGCCAACTACAACATTAGTTCTTGCCACTGGCATCAGAGGGCGGGTTGGTTGTGGAAATCCTCTATAAGACCCTTTCCAGGGAACATACCACAGGGAGACCTGTGGTATACCACACAACATTAGTTCTTCCACTAGCGGTAGAGAGCAGGGTTGTAGTGGAAATCGTCTATTCAGAAGCCTCGATTAATATCTAGAACTTCCTGGTGTATGTTATATTGCAATGGACTGTACTCAGTAGTCTATTTGTGGGGAAATTCAAATGATGTGACACACTTATGTTGATTACATCATCTTGGAAGCAGGACGAAGCTGCAGGACTCCGTCATGGAAACTAGTGATTCATTATTAACTGCTTGAAGCTGCATAGTCCGATGCTTTTGAGTTTCTGTCATTTACTGACATAAATACATTAGTCAGATCGTTATAATATATCCTAATTTAGTTTAAAGTACCTTTTATTTTAAATGGCTAACTTTGGATATATTTAAAGTAAAATATGCCCAAATTAATTTCGCAATCACATCAAAATGCTGACATCATATGCATCAGCAGTAGCAGGTTCTATTACATTGGCTTAATACCCACGTCTATGCAGCTCGAATGCTTGAAGGCCCATTCACACCGTACCGGATTGAGCAACGGACACAACCGGGTAAAAAAATTGTCTAGTCCAGTGCTATTCGAAATGTGTCGAAATGTTGCGCTTTCAACGGACAAGGAACGTACATTAACGAATAGCCACTGGACGATAACCGGACGATAACCGGACGACACCGGATAACAACAGACAAGCAACGGTCAAGCAAGGGGCAAAAACCGAATGTCAAACAGATGGACCGGACACCAACCGGACACCAACCAGACACCAACCAGACACCAACCGGACACCTACCGGACTGATCACAGACACGCCAAAAACATAAAAGAAACAACGCACCGAATTCCTGCAGCACCGTCAACAGACTCTGCAGGAAGCAAACCGGAGACATAACGGACATGAACCGGACAAAATGGACTAAACGGACTTAAAACGGACACCAACCATACACCTCAGTCCGGTGGTGTCCGGTACAAGTTTTGTGCATGTTCAGAACTTGCTACCGTACACACCGGACACCACCGGACACAGAACGGACACGCCGGATGCCAACTGTATATAAACCGTACATTGCCGTATTTCACCAGACAGTTTCCGTTTTCTATCCAGTACCCCGACCCGGTGAGGTCTGACTGAGGCTTAATACATGCACCAGTGTCTAGGTTGGATATGTAGGATCAAATCTAGGTCGGTGTTTTGATTTTGAAAATATGAAATATCATCGGACAATTCAGCTTTAAAGCCACAAAGATCGATGACAGTATTACCTTTTCTAAACTACTACACTTACTTAGAGTTAGAGTTGATCCCACATACAACTTAGATAATTCTGTACTTATTAAGCTTTTGTTGTTGCATAGAACTTAGAAGGGAACAATACAAAGTCTATTTAATAGAACCTGTTAATAGAACCTATTACTGCTGAAGCCTATGGTGTCCAGCATTTTGGCATGCATGCCAACATTGAGCATGTTGGCGAGGCTAACATGCGTACTTCGCCAACGAGGCTGTTCTATTTCTGTTTTCCTCGCTTTACACCTCCCTCTCTCAAGTCATTCTGCCCCTGCGGCTCTGCATATTCACTTCGCTTCCCCACTCTCCCACCCTCTTCCTGGGGGGTGAGCGCTGATTGACCTCTCACTTCATCCAGTTGAACATATTGACTCTTCACGACCAGATGCTGACTCACCGCCCATGCCGGCACTTGGCCTCCTGGGTCGCTAGTCACCCACTTGATTAGCCTGCTTACAGGTCCAGAATTGCTATTTTCTTTAATAAATCTTTCAAAGTTACATCGCTAATTGAATAACGCGAGCACGGATAAATGGTATATATTTGGAATTTTTAATGCCGTAGAATGGTAATCGTACATGCGTGAGTATAATGAGACAAGGCCCCGAGATGCTTAAGCCCTATAGTTCTAGTCTCTTATTGCGGGGTGGGCGGGATGGCAGAGTAGAATGTCCGTCGCCGTCCGCCGCCAAGTTGTAGTGGCCGAGTTCGGGTTTTGCTCGCTTTATATAGCAGCTAGCCGGGCCGGAAAGTCAAGAGCGCACCAAATTTCCATAACTTTGTATCAGATTTCGTCTATTGACGTCATATTTAATTTAAATATGCACGTCCGCCAGTTCTGCGTGGTTACTCGGCTTAGTTCCAAAAGACCCGCTAGGTGGGGTAGACGTCGATGTACATATTAATGTTAAAGTTTGAGTATAGGCGGCGCCAGCGGCTGTTTGAAAGGTATCCGACTCCGCCTTGTTCGATTACCCATGTTGCAAGCAACATCGACAATCTTGTCTATCTCTTGTCCGAGTAAAGCTAATTAATTGTACATGTTTTCACTTGAAATATCTCAAAAGGTTTTGTTTTTTGGTGGGTGTTTTTGGTTCTAAATGATCATTTTATTCAGCGAATAAAGGAATTTTTCATCGCTGATGTACTGGTCTTCGTTCCGGCCATATTATGTTACATTCATTCACGTTTATAATTCCAACCAAACTAAAGTAATGTAAATTATGTTGATAAACCTAATATAGTTATACATCTAAAATAATACTGCTAGAGTTTAAAACCACCAGACTATGCCACTTTAATAGAAATAACCGCCTCTCGACCCTTTCGCTACAGGATATGATGGCCGAATCTGTAGAGCGCAGGCTTCCCCTGCTGAAGGTCGGGTGTTCGAATCCCAGTCAAATTAAACTAATTACTTATAGAATTGGCGCGTGTTGCTACCTACCCTGGCGTTCAGCATTACTAGGATACGGTTAGAACTGGTTAGTGCAGTATCAGGATAATGTGACTGTGTAGGATATCGAGTCATGGTGCCAGCAGCCTGATCTCCCAAAGTGGCACAACTATAAAGTCGGTATGAGTGCGCAGTGTCACAAATCAGTACCTGTCCTAATATGACTTTAGATGTTGCTAGGACGTAAAACAACAAACAAACAAACCCTCTCTCTAAATTAAATTTTCAAATTTGACCATGTCACATTGTCTCATCCATGTAATACATTGTACACCTTGGATGTTTCCGGGACGAAAAACCCCAACAATTAAACCAACCCAAAAGCTTGTCGCATACTTATTTCCAACCACTTCCTGTGACACTTGACAACATACATGAACGCGGCAATGAAAACAGGGACCAGACTAGAGATGCCGCCATTACTTGATGATATAAGGCACATCCGGTACATGCTCGTGTCCTGGTCCCCAGTCGTCTCTTTTCTTTTCTTTTTGTGTGTGATTGTTTATTTATTCTGCTCATAACAGTTAAGTGCATGCTCTTGTTTTTGCCGCTGTGAAGTAGTGGTCATAATCCATATGGATTGATTTCCTTTATCAGTAATTTCTGTAAACTTGTTACTGGTGTAAAATCGGGGAGTTTCGAATTTTTTAATTAATTAAAAAATATATTTGTGTGCATAGTTTGTTTAGTATGGTGTCTCCCATTCGTTTTTTTTATTATGTTTTCTGGCTTACCTACTGTTTATCCCTGATTTATTCCTTAGCACATATTTCTTTATCTATATCTCACTTCCAACCTCTCAAAGTCTAAAGCGCCGTGCGCCGGGAAGATCCTGAACCACACCAACTCCCACCACTATCTGTCCACACCATATAGTTAGCCACGCAGAAGGACCCTATAATGTCATCTATCGAAAGACATGATTTTACACACCTGGCGGTCAGCGTATGTAATACAGGCTCCATTCCCTTTTTCAAAAGCCTGAAATCCGAAAAGTTCCGAAACCGAAGTTTTGTTGTTGCTTTGTATAGTGTATTCTCAAACTGTAATATTATTTATGCGTTTTATTTATCCCACCTAGTGTGAATAATCATAGTTACACTTCTCTGGAGAAGTATTAAAATGTTTGATTATGGCTTATTTAAAGCTGTATATTCTTAAGTTCCGCCAATTGCTATATTGCTGTTGCTGCGAGGACGCCAACCTCCTGGCATCCATTTCAGAAATTTTGGACGCAAGAGGTTGCAGCTGCTGCACGTGCAACCTCCTTGCGTCCTGTTCCGGCGGCGCCATTCAAAACTGGTTGGTGCCCTGGCTCCGACCTGGCACCAACATGGTGCCGACCTGGTGCCGACCTGGCACCAACCTGGCGCCGACCTGGTGCCGACCTGGCGCCGGCCTGGCGCCGACCTCTTGGTTGGCGAGTTGTCGGCGACCTGGCGCCGATCTGGCGCCGACCTAGCGGCGCCAACACATGCGATGCCACACTCACCATATATACAGATAAGTAAATATCTCTCTCTCTCTGTATATCTAGATATATATATATATATAAATATATATATACATATACAGTATAACCCGGTTAAACAAAGCTCGGTTAAACCAAACGATCGGTTAATCCAAACTTTTTTCGGTGGCCTTGCAAAACACTACCATTTATCATATAAAAAAGTTGGTTAAACCAAAGTCGGTTAATCCAAATTATCGGTTAATCCAAACAAAATTGTCGGACCCCAGGCCATTCCGGTATGGTTAGACCAAACTTTCATCTGGTTATAAGGTCATCTGCAACCCCACCAACTTTTTTATATGGAAAATAGTAGTATTTTGCCAGGCCGCCAACAAAAATTTTGGATTAACCGATTGTTTGGTTTAATTCAGCTTGGATTGACATGGTTACACTGTATAGACATACACAAAAAAACAATAATCAAAGTGTCCACATATATTGTATATTACATCTGCAATACATGCTTACTCAAAGTCAAAGTCAAAGCCAAAGATGGGTTAAACCAATGATCGGTTAATCCAAACAAATTTCTTGGGTCCCTTCAAGTTTGGTCTAAAGGGGTTATACTGTATAGATACATAGATGTATCTATTTAGATATATATAGATAGCTATAGATATATATACTATATAATTTATTATGTGGATATAAATAACGGCAGCCCCTTCATGTTTCTCTCTAACCACCTTAACTTCCATGATATTCACCGCGGAGCGGACATTCTCTCCTCCCTGCCTCCTCTACACCGTGAGCCAACTGTCACTCTGCTCACTTTCAAAACTTTTTCAGTAGGGCATATATTCTCCTGCCAGAGAATAAACTTATATATCCTTGCCTGTTGAGCGAGCATATATTATATATCATATATATCATATAGATATGCTATATATGTCATATATATTGCATAGATATGCTCGCTCAACAGATAAAGCCCCTCCTAAAGTGGGGTGTGCTTGGTGAGTACAAGTTACAGCGCCCCCTGGTGACACATGCTTAGCACACAGAGACCTGAATCTAGGAGTCCATAGCCATGTTCACACACACAACTTTAGGCCGAACTAGATAAGCGAACTAGATGAGGCAAACTAGTGTCGTGTCCACACACGGAGCGGTTTAAGGCGGAAATCGATATCTGCGCATGAGGAAGTCCATACTAACCAGTGCCAGTTTCGGTTAGTTGACGTCACCACGAGAGAGTGTGGGTTCGACCTAGATATGTATGGACTGAAACGTATTGGTTTGGAACGGTCAAAACTTCTGCTGGGCAGTGAAGAAAACCTTAAAATATATCATGAAAAAAATATCTGTGCACCTCTAGCAGGTTCATAGACCAAATTTACCGGAAAGTCAACAAACTCAGGTCTCGACTGTGATGTCCTTAATCCGCCGCATCTAAACCGCTACCGTCCACACCGGCAATATGGGCCGACTTAAGCTAGTTCGCTTCATCTGGACTACCTCGCGAGGCAGTTTACTTGATGCGAACTAGATGAGGTGACTTAGCCTTAAGTCGCCTCAGCGTAGCGTCCACACGGCGAATATGAGGCGACTTAGATGAGGCGAACTAGTTGAGGCGACTTAACACCGGTGTGTGAACACGGCTCATGCCTCTCATTATATTTAGCCCCTATGCCCACTAACCATAACCCCACCCTCTAATAGCCTCCCCCCCGCCCCCACTCTGCCCTTTCCCAGAACTGTAGAGTTGTATGTTAAAGAGCTGGTGATGACCTCTTCACACATAGCCTCACCTTGGGAAGGATTACTAATAAATTAACCATCCCTCAAAGTAAAATTAAAAGTGATTTTTCTTTCTACTATATAACCCAACATTGCCCATCACATTCCTCAAGATTTATTTTCTTTCATATTCCTCAAGATTTGTTTTCCATCTCCAATGTTTTGAACATTAACTATCCCTATTTTGGGGGTGAGGTGTTAGGAAAATATTCAACATAAGCAGTGATAAGCAATTACATTCAAAATAAATATTTGAAAACAAATATTTTGTTAACGATCCCAAGATAACCCATGCCTTAAAAATCAAATTACGTTTAAAAGATTTAAAGGAGACGTCAACTAATTGCCCCATATTTGTCTCTGTCTAAAAGTAACCAACACACACAGATATCACTGTTAATGAAAATTATATTTGTCAAAGAATCCAACAAAATTTGTTATTTAGGAAAGCTTTCAGCAGTACTAGGATAGGGCAAGGAACGGTGCAACGAGGAAGACCAATTATTTGTTCGGCTTAATTAACTAGTGTGACCCAAAATAAATTTTAAAAAATATTCTTACAACAGAGTAGCTATTTCTATTATTTGTGTTAATACCGCTCCAATATATACTCAATAATTATCTAAATATATTATTACAATTATTATATATTATATATTATATTTATTATAGAATACAAAAACATTGAGATGGTGGGGATGACCGTGACATGCTTAGTATGTCACCATACACACACGCAGCTTAGGCAGTACTAACTCAATGACTCTAGCACAGTAGGAGTAACTAATAACATGACAGTACAGGGTGTAGTAACTAATATGTGGGAAGGTAGTTTGTCGTGTCCTTGTTTATATTCCCATAATAGATTATAGAGCACATATATGTATATATACACACAATATATATATATATATATATATATATATATGTGCGTGTATATATATATATCTGATATTTCATATGGGTTTCAAGATTAGCTATTTCTATTATTTGTGTTAATACCGCTCCAATATATACTCAATAATTATCAAAATATATTATTACAATTATTATATATTATATATTATATTTATTATAGAATACAAAAACCTTGAGATGGTGGGGATGACCGTGACATGCTTAGTATGTCACCATACACACAGACATATATATATATATATATATATATATATATATATATATATATGCATACTATATATATACACATATATATATATATATATATATATATATATGTGCGTGTATATATATATCTGATATTTCATATGGGTTTCAAGATTACTCATACAAATTAGAACATTTTATTTGAAATAATCTCCATTTATTATTGTTGCTGATGGGACGAACTCCCCACAATGCTGTGTATGATTAGAAAGAGTGCGATAAATGAAACCCTATTGAATTAAAGGACACGCATATACATACATACATACATACATACAGACATACATACATACATACATACATACGTACATACTTACATACATACATACGTACATACATACATACATACATATATACATACATACATACATACGTACATACATACTTACATACATACGTACATACATACATACATATATACATACATACATATATACACACATATATACACACATACATAATAAGAATAGCTGCAGTTTTGATCGTTTGTTTGTTTGTGTTTTTAATGTTATTTTGTATTTATAATTTTTTTAATTAAAAAAAATTAACCACAGCTAACAGCTAAGGTCTCAGTACGACGTGTATGTGATTATGACTGCGTGGAGACTGTTGTAATTAGTAACACCTGCCCCACGAGATTGCATGTTTACAGGCGGTAAAACGTGGCCTGGGAGGAGGCGGTGGGGTGGGGGAGGTGAGGGGGAGGGGGGGGGGGTCATGATAAAGCTCACACATTCTGTAGCCACAACTCCTCCAACCCAGAGGGGGGGGGGGGGGGATTACACAGGTCTCCAGACATCTCTAACCTGAACTCTCATTTCTTAACCACCCCGCGTCAGTCTGGGCAGGGACATTAATTAGCACCCTCCAAACATGTTTGTTAGTTTTTTGTTAAAGAGAAAGGAGGAGAGTGAGGGTGGGAGGTGGGGGTGGGGTTGGGGGTGGGGGTGGGAGGTGGGGGTAATAATCACAGGGCTGATACTAGTGACAGAGAAGGACATTCACGTGGTTAGGCTATGTACTTCGTTATGGAGGGTGAACATGAGTGTGTGGTTCCTAAATTTGTAATTTTGCATTGGATGGTCATGGAGAATGAGTCACTTAGGAGTTACAGCTGGGTGCACACATATATATATATATATATATATATATATATATATATATATACATATACATACATAATACAAATATATATTATATATATATATATAATTCCCCACCTATATTTTTTTTCTTGATGATTTATACTGCCAATCATGGATAAGTCTGAGTAGACTTGTTTTCACCATGAGACAGTTTGTCGATAGAAAGCCCGAGCCTACACTTTTACCGACCCAAGGGATTTTTAATCTCCCACACCACATAGACATGCTATGAGAGCAACTGGCCTTTGATGACGCTGTAAGTTATACACAGCGGTGGAAATCCAAATTGGCAGAGGTGGGGGGCATGGGGAATCGAACCACTGACCTTCAGATTAGGAGTCCGACCTAGAAACAAGTCAGACACTCTAACCACTCTGTCACAGAGAACACCACACTACATATATAACTATACATATAGACATATATACATACATATGTAAAATATTCTGATTTACTGCATTGGTGGGGGAATGCAAATGTAATAGTACTGATCGGGTATACGTGACCAGGTGCATGTATGTGTATATGTAGGTGCTGGTGGTGCCTGATTGAGATGTAAATATAAAATAGACATAGTGGTGCTGGCAGGGCTGTGTGTAAGGGGCACTCAAAGCCTACCCCCTCCTCCTCCCTCTGCTAGTTAGGATCACCACACTCAGGATCAAGGCAGGTGGTGGCCAGGGGAGCCACACAGCTTGGTGGTGGTGGGCAAATCACTGGTAACCATGGGGACCAGGAATGCTGGATCCCTATTGGTAGAGTTAAAGAATGCTTGTTTCCCATTGGGGGAAAAGGGTGGGGTGATACTGTACAATGAACCCATGTACAATATAAATAATAAACCAGAGGGCTTGACTCTCTTCTTTCACACTTAAAACTCTTCCTTTCTCTTTGTCTGTATTGATTTCACTATAGCCTGCCTACAGAACCACAGATTCGAGCAGTAGACTTTACATACTGGTGACCACAACGAGTGGTAAATCTATTAGTTGGAGGAAGGATTCAACTTTACTTCATGGAGACCTAGTCTTTACACATATACACATGCATATAAATATATACATATACAAATACACATGTACACATCTAAATATGTACATATTATGTACATATGTATATATGTGCATACATGTATATATGTATATGTACATATGTATATATGTGCATACATGTATATATGTATATGTACATATGTACATACATATATACATATGTCAGTATACACTCCTCATGAGGTGTGTATGCATATATATGTATATGTCTTATATATACATACGCACATATATAGATACGCACATATATACATATATATACATATCTACATATATATATATTATATATATATTATATATACATATATATATAATATTCTGTGAACCTTGGCTATACGCATTTTCTCCAGCCGCGCTCTACCTACATCCGCAGACACCGTCCTGTATACAAGCTATATACATATATGTATATATGTATATATGAATACATGAGCACAGATGTAAGTATCCTCATATATACGTATAAACATATATATCACTATAATCTGCTCACTGTTCGGCACATTGACGGGCTTGATATACATGCCTTATACTTGTAAATTGCAATATAAGTTACATGGCAATTTACTCTGTGCTCTGTACTGACACCTCCTTGCAGATACTATACTGACTACTTCACAAATCTACTTTATTGCTATTCATAGCTTCATCTGTTCTCCACCTCAGGCAAATGGTAATTTAAACCATAGGCTTCGCCATGAAAAAAAGTGTCATCGCATATATACAAACACTGGTATATATATATGTATATACATGTGTGATGTATAACAAATTATACGAGTATAAAGATACCTAAGGGTTCATTATTATTATGTGATATACTCTGTAAGACAACACTGTACTGGTGGTTCCACCTTCCTTCCTGGCCTCCACCGGATGTATTCCTAGAGCACTCTAGAGTGTGCTAGAGTGTGCTAGAGTATGCTAGAGTATGTTACCATCAAGGATGCAAATTCAGCCCCTAATGTAGAGCTCTTTTGAACATGTCCGGCATTAAATTGGAACTCACGGCCCACCAACATTATTACCAAGGAGAAGTATGGATGCCGCCGGTATGTTCGACTACGTTCACTTACGTTCACTTACGTTCAATTACGTTCAACTATGTTCAACTACGTTCAACTACGTTCAATTACGTTCAACTACGTTCAACTACGTTCAACTACGTTCAACTACGTTCAACTACGTTCAACTACGTTCAACTACGTTCAACTACGTTCAACTACGTTCAACTACGTTCAACTACGTTCAACTATGTTCAACTAGGTTCAACTACGTCCAACTACGTTCAACTACGTTCAGGTACGTTCAACTACTTTCAACTATATTAGCCTCCACTACGTTCAAGTACGTCCACTTAATAAATCTGTCATAATACACACCTTTTTATTTTGTGTTTACAATTTGCAAATTTCTCAGAAGCATGTGTGAACAATTTTGTGCCCATGATTATTTTTTTAATTTTGGCTACGCCCCTGATGTCCTTTCATGATTCCTTTATGTTATGACTAATTATTCTGTGCGAGGTAATGTATCAATTATTATGCCCACCTGCAATTTCGGGAGTCAAGCTTCAGCTGCTAGCTTTTGTCAACAAGATAATGAAAGTTTATTCAACGCATCCTGTTAAGCTAACTGAGGCGACCTCTAGCGATTAAATTGCCACACAGAGTGAATGGGACTGGATTTGTGATATTTAAAAGATTATTAAGGAATAATTATAAAAGATGGCAATTAACCAAGAGTAGTCTGATATTAAAAAGTATATCTGAATATGTGGAAATTTTAAATGCTAGATATGTATGTATATATATATATATATATTACTAAGCGTTACATATTCGAATATTGTATGTAAGTATAAACTGCTGGAGCAGCCTGTGCAAGCCTCAATTTGCACCTAAACTGCTTAAAAAATATATCTTATTATGTGGGTATTACTATTTAGTAATGATGTCTATATGTATATTTGAATATATGTATATACAGTAAAACCTCTGTAACCGATCACTTCCACAGATCGACCACCCTCCTATATCGACCACTTTATTTGGGTCCCAAACGATTGACCATACAATACCATTCTAATGATTTTTTTAAACCCCCTAAGCTGACCACCTCCCTAAATGGACCACTTAAAGTCGGTCCCATGGTCGGTTGATTTAGAGAGGTTTTACTGTATATATCACTAACTGGAATATTGCATATGGGTATAAACTGCTGCCAGAGCAGCCTGGACAAGCCTTAATTTGCATCTAAATTCCAATCAGTAACTATGGTAATAGTTACGTCACTGGATAACTGAAACAATTCACTTACTTCACAAATGTTTATGGGAGGCACAGTGTGATAAAAATAAAAAATGATCTTCACGTCATCAAATAATATGAGTATGGTGTGCATTGGTTTCAGACCGAACAAGACTAGACTAGTGATTTAATCCATGTGGCTTGAAATGATGGTTGTTTGGTGTTGTTTTATGTCCTTGCAACATCTAAGGTCATATCAGGACGAGTACCGATTTGTGACAGTGCACACTTATGGCAACTTCATAGTGCTGCTCCACTGGGAGACCAGGCCACCAGCACCATGACCTGATATTCCACTCAGTCACATTATCCTGACACTGAGCCAACCAGTCCTTGCCCTATCCTATTAACGTCGAGCGCCAGGCTAGGAAGCGACAAGTATCAATTTTATAAGTCATTAAGAAGTGGTATGCAAAACCCTAATAGCCCTGTCACACTACGACGCATCGCGGAAGCATGCGCCGACGTAGGTGATTTTGCGCCAATATGCCGGTGTACGTCGATATGCGTTACTCGAACATTATGCATTCGTTGTACTACATTGGTATACATCGATGTACATCGACATTCGTCGTTATAGAGCGTCACTCGTTAAGGGGTCACAAAGGTTTTGTGCATGCACAAAACTTTCAAAGTGCGACAACGTGTGGCTTTTACGTTGGGCGTAAGTTATGTATGCGTTAGACATATACATCGATGTTTGTTAGACGTGCGTTAGACAAATGTTGTTCACTACGGTGATCTACGTTGACCTACGTCAGTCGAATGGAGAGCCATCGAAAACATACAGTCCACATATTGACAACGTATTGACAATGTATTGATAGTGTAGTCTAATGTACGTCTAACGTACGTCTAACGTATGTTTTGCGTTTCTCCACCATGTCTCGACTAATGTAACTCGCGTTCTGCGAGCATACCATGAGCGTATTGCAAGCGTTTTTGCCAGGAGGCACGTTAGCCATACATTGGCCATACGTTGGCCATAGGTTGGCCATACATTGGCCATATGCTCTGCTATGTGGTGTATGTATAATTTATTATATATATAAATAGGTGGAGTTTTCCTCCACTCTTATTTAATTGTTATTTAATTATTTATTATTGCATGTTCTCTTATTTATTCTCCACTGTAATATTCACTGCGGGCCACCTTTCCCCCGCTACTGCCGCCCTGCCACTGCTTTGCTCATTCGCGCTTGAACTGTTGTCTCTCTACCCCTTCTTTACCTAGCCAGTTTTATACAGTATGTATACGTCCACCTTACCCCACCCCCCCCCCCCCCCCCCGCGCTGAATAGTGTGACGCATCTCGACGTTTGAAAGTGATTTTAGCCATTGGCCACGCGCTTGCGCGATGCGTCGTAATGTGACAGGGCCATAAGCATGAACTGTGCAACGCTGCTATTAAAGCTGCATAGTGCGATGCAGGCAGCCACGTTCAAAACTAAAGCGCTTACTTCTCTACATATTCTAGATATGCAAATTAGATCCTGCTGAGTTTATTATGCATGTATCACTGTATAGAAGGTAAACTAACTCAACTTACTAGAATATGTCACTTTATAAACTTGTTCTTTTCAAGTGTTTTTTATTCCACTGAATAACATGTTGTCAGTACTAATGCACTGGTCTTCCAGCCCTAATGACAATTGCCACTACACAGTAAACAAATGTACAACAATATACTGTATATGTCCCAATAGACGCGCACTGCGTGAGTGCAGACACATGGATGCGCGTCTATTCAAAGTTAAAGAATTTCATGGATTTGTTTTTGTCGTGCCTCTGAAATAAAATGGGAATGTCTTATTTTATGTGCATTCAGTCTGAATATGATTGTAAATTTGTGTGCGCTTTCAATCTTGAAATGGTGGTGTGTGCTTCTATTGGGTAGCGTGCTTCTATTGGGACATATACGGTAGATAGACAATTACAAGGAAATAAGCAAAACATCGCTACACGATGCCTAGCATTTTAATGTGCACGCCAAAATCAACGTGGCATGTTTTCATGTCAAATACCTCTGAAGTTATCCATTTAAAGTAAACATTTACCTCAACCCGAAGCAAAGTAGATCCTACTGAACGACCTCGCATATTTATCGCAAAGTAAATATCACAGAAACCGAAAACAATCGCAATATGCAGCTTTAATAGCGAAATACACAGTGAGTCGATTTACACAACCACCCGAATAATTCTGTTTAGCACATCCACCTAAATAATTCTAATTAATTATATTTAGTACATCCACCTAATTAATTCTAATTAATTCTATTTAGCACATCAACTTAAATCATTTTATTTAGCACACCCACCTAATTAATTAATTCTATTTAACACATCCGCCCAAATAATTCTATTTAGCATGTCCACCTGAATAATTTTATTTAGCACATCCACCTAATTAATTAATTCTATTTAACATGTCGTGGGGGTGATGAAAATGGGATATATTGCGCCTAGAGCAGGACTCGAACCCACACCTCTTTGCATTCCGGGCCAGTGTGCTAACCATTACACCACCTAGACTCCCTGATATCAACACACTACCCACGCCTACCTGTCTATGTGGCTACTTGCCTGAGAGGTCAGTGCAGACCACTACACTCGTCCCCTTGGAATTGTAAGTCTTTTAATGCTTACAATTACATACATACAGGCTATGCACTAACACATACATACACAGGGTAGGTTCAACAACCATACAGCGCAAAGCTTGTACAGGATTCTGATCACGGCAGCCAGTGTCGTGGGGGTGATGAAAATGGGATATATTGCGCCTAGAGCAGGACTCGAACCCACACCTCTTTGCATTCCGGGCCAGTGTGCTAACCATTACACCACCTAGACTCCCTGATATCAACACACTACCCACGCCTACCTGTCTATATGGCTACTTGCCTGAGAGGTCAGTGCAGACCACTACAAACACATCCGCCCAAGTAATTCTATTTTGTACATCAACCTAAATAATTACAATTATCACATCCACCCAAATAATTCTATTTAGCTATTCTTTTGGAACAGGAAGACATATCAATTCGCATGTGTATCATAGCTTATAACGACTAATTGTTTAAATGTAACTTCCTTATGGTTAACCCTTGACAGAATAATACTTCACTTTTTCTTCTTTAAAACAAAAAAGAAACAATGTCTATCACGGTCCATTGAACTTGAAAAAAATTGCAGTTTGGGTAAATCTAGCTAAAGTGGATGTCACACCTCGCCGGGTTGAGCACTGGACAGAATTGTCTAGTCTGGTGGTGATAAGTATCAAAATGTATCAAAATGTGTTAAAATGTTGCGCTTTCGATTCAATGGCCACTGGACGAACGGACATGAAAAGGACATGAAACAGACATGAAACGGACATGAAACGGACATGAACGGATAGCCAAGGGACAAAACAAACTCAAACCGGACAAGAACCATAGACGTCAGTCCGGCGGCATCCGTTCCTAGTTTTGTGCATGTTCAAAACTTGTACGGACACAAAACGGACTTTGTTCGGTTTCTGTCCATTTCCACCAATCCGGTGAGGTGTGACAGGGCCTTTATCCATAAACAAAGGAAATGCTGAAATGAATGAGATACTGAAATAAACATACCATTTTTAAACTCTTTTCTTTTAGCGAGCCGTCCTGGAGTTTGGGTTGCTAGGTTGGGTTGCTAGCTTTGGTTGCTTGGTATTGTCAGCTGACGGTGGTGGTGGTGGTGGTGGTTGTGGTGGTGGTGGTGGTCGGGGGGGGGGGTGGTCCTCCCGACTCACGAAACCTGGAGGAGGTCACTCACACTAGTCCATCCCCTGGAGAGCATCTTGATGGGTAAACACATAACTTCATAAGTCACGTGTTCTTTCTTGACCTTTGTGAACTCTCCACTGAGCGGAGGCATCTGATCACTTACATGTCCACAGAGGCGAACCTATCTGCCTATATGCCTATGCCTCAATGCCTGTCTATTTGTATCAAAGGTCAGAGGTCAGAGTGCAGAGGACTCTGAGGAAGAGGAAGAGGAAGAGGAGGGGGACGGGGGCGGAGATGATCCCTGCAATGGATGTCGAAAGCTTCTGGATTTTCGTTGGGTTTGTGTGAGCAGACGACAAACCGAAAATTCCTCCTGCATCCCCCACTCCCTCCCTCCCCTTCCTCATAACCTCCTGCAGGCTCCGGATAGCCTATCTCCTCCAGTAGGCTACAGCTGTTCACGCACGGCTTCATGCAGTCCTTGCGACGAGTGACATGTTGTCATCATCTTCCTGATTGGTGCATTCAAATTAATGCATGGCGTTAACCGGACCGATTCACAGTCACCGACAGTCGGGCGAAAATAAGAAAATGAAAGAAATGATTATTTAAAAAATCGAGTTAGGCTTGCTCGATCCAACGTAGTTTAGTCGTGAATGCAGAGGATGGTTGCTATGGTTTCAAATCCTGTGCAAAACGTTGGTCCCGTAAATGCTGTTACTATTAGTATTAGTATTAGCACATGCTGTCTGTTCCGTGGTGTGGGTGGTGAGAGCGTCAGTCCTCTCTGTGCAGCCCTGTGTCTGTATCTATGTGCATAACTGGCCCTAGGTTTGCTGGTCTCCCAGAAAAGCTGAACTTCGACGCGCTTACAAGTATAATTTGTTTTAATTTAACACTGAGGTGGCACCTCCTAGAACATGGCGCCCCCTGGTGACCGTCCGAGTTGTCGGTACATTCAGCCAGCCCTGGCCATGTGATGTAGATGCGATGTAAATGTGATGTGGATGTGATGTGGATGTGATGTAGATGTGATGTGGATGTGATGTAGATGTGATGTGGATGTGACGCAGATGCAGATAAGATGTAGATGAGATGTAGATGTGATGTAGATGTGATGTAGATGCGATTTAGATGCGATGTAGGTGCGACGTAGATGTGAAGTAGATGTGATGCAGATGTGATGCAGATATGATGTAGATGTGATGCAGATGTGATGTAGATGTGATGTAGATGTGACGTAGATGTGACGTAGATATGACCTAGATGTGACGTAGATGTGACTTAGAAATGACGTAGATGTGACGTAGATGTGACGCAGATGTGATGTAGATGTGATGCAGATGTGATGCAGATGTGATGTAGATGTGATGTAGATGTGATGCAGATGTGATGTAGATGTGATGTAGATGTGACGTAGATATGACGTAGATGTGACGTAGATGTGACTTAGAAATGACGTAGATGTGACGTAGATGTGATGCAGATGTGATGTAGATGTGATGCAGATGTGATGTAGATGTGATGTAGATGTGACGTAGATGTGATGTAGATGTGACGTAGATATGACCTAGATGTGACGTAGATGTGACGTAGAAATGACGTAGATGTGACGTAGATGTGACGCAGATGTGATGTAGATGTGATCTCGAATGTAGGTTTCTCCTTGCTGTGTCAAATCCTCGCACTTGCAGACTAGCTATAATAGTAATAACCCGAACTATCGAACTGGTTAAATGGTGTTTCTTCTTCTTCTTTTTTCTCCTTCTTTCTTCTCGTTCTGTTTTAATCAGTCCGATGTGAAGACCTGCCGCCAGCTACTCGATCCCAACAACCAGCCGGATCGTGTATCGTCCCAAGTCTAGTTAACGCCAGGCATCATGGATCCTTAGCACCTAAGGCACCATTCAACTCCCCACCCCCACCCCCACCCCACCCCCTCACACACACTACCCTCCTCCTCATTCTCCTGCCACGTGAGTTGCTGTTTGTTCCGTCAGCTCCGACTGTTCTTCTTCTGGCAGTGGTGGCCTCCTTCTCGCCAGTTTCCGTTATGTGGGCTGGGTAACGGTTTTACAGAACGAACTAACCAAGTGGCCGTTCTCAAATGTGTGTTACGTCCGCTTTCCGGCAGACTGTACACTGGTACAGCGGAGCGTGTTTGCAGCGCAGATAGTGCAGCGTATCCTCGCGCAGACTGTTCAGCGTTGAGTACCGCAGACTGTGCAGCGTGCACGCGCCGCATGGCGTAACGCGGTGCGGTTGGAGCTGGCGAGTTTAGTTATACCCCAGTCACATGAGGCCTGCGTTCGCTAACGATCGATTCGCGACGTCAAAACCTCCTCCTTGCGCCCTCCTTACGCCCTGATTGAGTGCTGTCGCCGCGAGAACGCCACCCCCCCCCCCCCCCGCGTTCATTTCGGGAATTATGGATGCAAGGAGGTTGCTGCTGCTGCACGTGCAACCTCCTTACGACCTGTTCCGGCGGCGCCATTTAAAATGGTTGGCGCCCTGGCGCCACCCTGGCGCCGCCCTGGCGCCGCCCTGGCGCCGCCCTGGCGCCGCCCTGGCGCCGCCCTGGCGCCACCCTGGCGCCGCCCTGGCGCCGCCCTGGCGCCGCCCTGGGTTGGTGCTAACACATGCGATGCTTGCAGTTACCATGTGGTCGGCGCCGACATGGCGCCGACATGGCGCCGACATGGCGCCGACATGGCGCCGACATGGCGCCTACAAATCAGTGTATCGAATGGAACGCTGGGTGGTTGGGGTCCTTTTGGGCGTAGGGAGGTTGGTGGCGAACGCTGGCTCTCGTGTGACTGGGGTATTAGCTGGCTCGCTGGTTGTCGGCGCTACCCTTTGATTGAGGCGCCTATGAGCACGCCGTGACAATCCTCGTCAGATGGATCTGGTACCCGGCGTCACCCACAACGTAACACCGTCGTAGAGTTCTCTCACCATACCCCCACCCCAAACTTCTCTCTCGCTCTGTTTCTATTTCCGTCCCTCATTTTTCTCTTCTCTCTCGCTCTCTCTCTCTCTCTCTCTCTCTCTCTCTCTTTCTCTCTCTCTCTAACTCCAGCTCTCCTTCAGTGGGACACATATCTCACCCCATTATCTCATTAACTCCCAAATGTCCTACAGAAAAGTAGTTCCGTTATGAAATAAACTCCACTCAATGTAGTATTAAACTATTATTAGTATTGCATATATTGATACCAAACAAAAATCCAAAATAATTGCTAATAATTATTAATATATTTAGCATATGGCACAAAGAGGCCTACTCTTTGCTAAAAGTAAAGTAGGCCTAGACTCTAGGCCTACTTTACTGGAAGAGAAAAGAGGTACCCTCTAGGCTAGAGGGTACTCTTTTCTCCTCCTCAGCCCCTTATCCTTCTGTGTGTCTCTCTCCCTCTCTCACACACAAACACTTCCCCTCATTCTCTCCCTCGTCTTCCCCTCCTCCCCCTCCTCCTCCCCCTCCCCCTCCCTCTCCTCCCTCCTCCTCCCCCCCCCTCCTCCTGCTCCCATCTCTCCCCCCTCCCCCTCCTCCTCCTCGTCCTCCCTCCTCCCTATCTCCCGCCTCCGCCTCCTCCCCTCTCCTCCCCCCATCCTACCCCCCCTTTCTCCCTCTCACACATATAACCTACACTTTTTCATCATACACATCCACGACACGCATGCACCACTCCCACCGCACCACCCCACACGCATTCACACACACGCTCACAGTCACACACACACACCGAATAGGCCTCTACACGTCACGGATGGGTGGAAAGGGCATGCCCCCTCGTCACACGCTCTGTGATAACGTCACCACTGAATTGGGGGGGGGGGGGGGGGGGGGGGGGGGGGGGAGAGGAAAGCGAGGGATGTATTTGTTTGTGTGTTTGTTGTTTAAAGTCTTAGCAACATCTAAGGTCATATCAGGACGGGTACCGACTTGTGACAGTGCGCACTCATGGCAACTTTATAGTGCTGCCCCACTGGGAGACCAGGCCACCAGCACCATGACCTGATATCCCACTCAGTCACATTATCCTGACACTGAGCCAACCAGTCCTTGCTCTATCCTAATAATGCCGAGCGCCTGTCCAGGAAGCGACAAGTATCAATTTTTACATCATTGGTTTGACTCGACAAGGGTTTGAACCCACGATCCCACGGTCTACCAACATGGGAGACGGACGCTCTAACTCATTTGGCCATCCCGTCTGGTCGCGAGGGATGTCGGGGGCTGTTATTATCGACATGGCGGCTGCGGTCCTTGTTGGATCCCTGCCGAGAACGATTAGCAGTGGATCCGCAGTGACTGTTTACCGACGAGCCGGGGACCTGAAAGCTAATTTGGGCACCGTGTCGCTGGTGCAACTGTCACAAATATGTCTAAATTAAGCCCGAGTGGGGCGTGTGGGTCCATGTGTGTAGGCATACACATGGCGGTGTTGGTGCACGATACCAGTGCTGCCCCCTTAAGGGAAACAGCCCTCCCCACCCCGAATTTAATTTAATTTTGTTAACCCTAACAAAAGCAACAAAACAAAAGCAACAACAAAAACAAAATCAAAAACAAAAAACAAACAAACAAAAGCCATACACACTTTGTCTTCTTTTCGTCTTTTGAAGAAGAAAACCACGTTGTGTTGTTGTGTGTAGCAATAAGTTTAACTACTGACCATACGAGAGTCATAGACAATATATATATATATATATATATATATATACATACAATAAGACCTCTCTATACCGACCCCTCTACAGATTGACCACTCCCCTATATCGATCGCTTTATTTGGCTCCCAACAATACCATTGTACCGATATTGTAACACCCTAAACCGACCACCTCCCTAAATGGACCACTTAAAGTCGGTCCCATGGTTGGTCGATTTAGAGAGGTTTTACTGTATATGATATATTAATTATATATCTACAATAAAACCTCTCTAAATCGACCGATCATAGAACCGACTTTAAGTGGTCCATTTAGGGAGGTGGTCGGTTTAGAGAGTTGGAATATCCTTACAATGGCTGAGTCCCAAATAAAGCGATCGATATAGGGGAGTGGTCGATCTGTGGAGGTGGTCGGTTAGGCAGGTTTTACTGTATATATATATACATATATATATAAATGTATATTATATTTATGTGATGTATAACGAATTATGCAAGTATAAAGATATGTAAGGGTTAATTATTAATTTATTGTTATACACCGTAAGACAAACACTCTACCGGTGGCTCCACCTACCCTCCTCACCTCCACCGGATGTAGAGACCAGTGTCAGTCGTACCGGAAGATTTTTAGATATATATAATTTTAGATATATATAATTTAAAAGAAAACATAAGACCGCGCAAATCAACGTATGTGAGGTAAGACAGAAAAGGATTGTAATACTCAATCTCGGAAAAAGAGAGAGAGAAAGAAAGAGAGAGAGAGAAAGAGAGGGTAAGAGAAGGACACCAGTTGGGAGGCAGAATACTGGGCAGTAGGTGTACAAAGCACGCAGAACTGGGCAGTAAAGACAAGGCAGTAGCATGGGTCTGGCATGACTAGACTCGCGTGCTGCAAACATAGGTAGAGTTTTGAAAACGCCGTTTTGGATTGGTTGGTTTATTGGGGTTTGCTGTCCCAGCGCCAGTGTTGTTATTGCTACAAGTACAACCTCAGCTAGCTCCACTCGCGCAGTGCATGTTTATATGTGCGTGTGTGAGGGAGGGGAGAGGGAGTGGGGGCGGCGTGGTGTAGGTGGAGGGGAGAGGGGGTAGGGAGAGCGGAGAGAGGGGGGGGGGAGGAGGGGAGGGGGGAGGGGGTGATGAGGTCAGGTAGCTAACCATCCCCGTACGGTAAGCAGTAGTATGACAGCGAGTTCCTGGGACATCTGCCCTTGCCCCTAATCACCCCACCACCCAGCTCACCCCGCCACCCACCCTCCTCTCACGAGAACATGGCTTGTCGTGACAACTCCACGTGATTAGACCACCACATTGTCACCAACAACAATGGACCCGGCAACTGATTTCTGGTCTCTAGACTCAGCCTCCAGATTTACAACCGGAGTGCGTCACCTGCCAGACCTGGTGCCAAGCGAAATAACTGACTCCTGCGAAATAACTGACTCCTGCGAAATAACTGACTCCTGCGAAATAACTGTTATGTATTCTATGGTATTTACACACACCCACATCCAAGTGAAATAACTGACTCCTGCGAAATAACTGACTCCTGCGAAATAACTGACTCCTGCGAAATAACTGACTCCTGCGAAATAACTGACCTCCAATGGGGAAGTGAATTTTGGTTGGGTGGGGGGTGGGGGGGGGGCGGGTGCTCAGGGGGAAGGGAAGAATAAGACTAAAGCTTGTTTTATTTAATGCTGCCTCTAGACTGCATTGAATTTCATATCATCAACTATTGGATGTCAAACAAATGGTCATTCTGACATATTTCTTTGGAGGGAATCCACTGCCGCACCATAGGCTACTCTTTCCGATAAGCAGCAAGGGTTCTTTTATATGCACTTTTTCCACAGACAGGACAGCACATACCACAGCCTTTGATGAACCAGTTGTGGACCACTAGTTGGAACAGAAAATAGCCCAAACTGCAAATGGGTCCACTGAGCAGGATCGATAGGATGACCCACACCTTCACAGGTGGACACTCTATCACCTGAGCTACGTCCCGCTCCAAACTCTACTTGTTAGTGTTACGCACATTGCATGTACTATTATTGCATTACTGCATTACGACATTACGGCATTACAGCATCACTGCATTACTAGGTTACTGCATTACTGCATTATTGTATTACTACATGACTGATTAATGTATTACTGCATTACTGCATTTCTACATCGCTGCATTACTGCATTGCTGCATTACTGCATCATTGCATTACTGCATTATTGTAGTACTACATGACTGCATTACTGTAGTACTACATGACTGCATTATTGTAGTACTGCATTACTGCATGACTGTAGTACTGCATTACTGAATTATTGTAGTACTGGATTACTGCATTATTGTATTACTGCATGACTGCATTATTGTATTACTGCATTAATGCACGTCTACATCGCTGTGTTACTGCATTAATGCATTTCTACATTATTGTAGTGCTGCATTACTGCAGTGTTGTAGTACTGCATTACTGCATTATTGTACTACTACAGTACTGCATTTCTACATCTCTGCATTGGTGCATTACTGCATTGCTGCATTACTGCATTATTCCATTTCTGCATTACTGCATTATTGTCATACTACATGACTGCATTACTGTAGTACTACGTGACTGCATTATTGTAGTACTGCATTACTGCATGACTGTAGTACTGCATTACTGAATTATTGTAGTACTGGATTACTGCATTATTGTATTACTGCATGACTGCCCCGTCCTGATATGACCTTAGATGTTGCTAGGACGTAAAACAACAACAAACAAACAAGCATGACTGCATTATTGTATTATTGCATTTCTGCATTACTGCATGTCTAGATCGCTGTGCTACTGCATTACTGCATTTCTGCATTACTGCATTATTGTAGTACTGCATTACTGCATTATTGTAGTACTGCATTACTGCATTATTGTAGTACTGCATTACTGCATTATTGTACTACTACAGTACTGCATTTCTACATCTCTGCATTGGTGCATAACTGCATTGCTGCATTGCTGCATTACTGCATTATTGTATTACTGCATTACTGCATTATTGTAGTGCTGCAATACTGTGTACACCTAGGCCCTGTCCCAGAATACTCCAAGTTTAGTGCAAAAGTCAGATATTTAGCAAGTCCAACACCAGGTATATTATATTATAATAAGCAGATAGCAGAAAATCTAAAGGGGCTGTCACACATCGTATGTGATTTTTGGCCACTACATCAGGATAAGTCATTACGCATTACGCATGCGTTAGGCGCTCGTTGGTATACGTCAATGTATGTCGACGTTCGTCGAGATACGGCGTCACAATTCAGGGGGTCGGCAGAGTTTTGTGCATGCACAAAACTTTCGACATAAGACAACATGTGGATTTTACATCAGCCATATGTTATGTATACATTAGGCGTACATTGATGTATGTTAGACGTATGTTAGACAAACATTGTTCACTACATTGTACTATGTTGCACTACATTGACCTACGTTAAAGGCAGTGGGAATGTACAGTCCACATACTGACAACGTATGGAAAACTTACGTCTAACAGACATCTAACGTGTGTTTCTCCTGCATGTCTTGATGTATGTAACATGTGAGGCGTATTTCTGGTGATCGAATAACGTATATAACGTTCACCGGCATTCTGCGAATGTACCATGAGCATAATTTGAGCGTTTTTCGCCGGGAGGTACGTTAGCCATACTTTGGTCATACGTTGGCCATATGCTATGTATATGGTATGTATACATCCAACTTTGACCCCCGTTCCGAAAAGTTAGAAGCTTCTCGACATAAAGAACTGATCTTACGCATTGTCCAGGCGCTTGTGAGATGGGTCGTAATGTGACAGGGCCTTAAGCAGCTAATTTAAGTGAAATATTCCTCATCCCCATCTGACCGGGAGTGGTGGCCGAATCGGTAGAACGCGTGCCTGGCATGCGAAAGGTCGGGAGTTTGGTTCCCAGTCGAGTCAAACCAATGACTTATAAAATTGACACTTGTCGCTTCCTAGCCTGGCACTCGGCATTAATAGGATATGGCAAGGATTGGTTAGCTCAGTGTCAGGATAACATGACTGAGTGGGATACTGGGTCATGGTGTCGGTGGCCTGATTTCCCAGTGGGGCAGCACTATAAATTCACCATGAGTGTGCACTGTCACAAGTCGCTACCCATCCTGATATGATCTTAGATGTTGCCAGGACGTAAAACTCCAACAACATACCATGTATATATATATAGGCCTATTATTTATTTGAGTCCCCAAAATACCATTGTAAGGATATTCTAACTCTCTAAACCGACCACCTCCCTAAATGGACCACCTCCCTAAATATACCCCATGTATATATATAAGAGTGCTGGCTTCACGTGTGGAATGCTGGGGTTCAAAACCTGGCCGAGTCAAACCAATGACTTAGAACATTGATACTTGTCGCTACCTAGCCAGGTGCTTGGCATTACTGGGGCTGGTCAGCTCAATATCAGGATAACGTAACTGGGTGGGATATCAGGTCATAGTGCTGGCAACCTGGCCTCCCAGTGGGTCAGCACTATAAAGCTTCTATGAGTGCGCACTGTCACAAGTTGATGCCCACCCTGATATGAACTTAGATAATGCTAGGATGGAAATCCCCAACATACTATATATACATAGGGCACAGAGCACATGGCATTACCTTGCCTCCCTCACGGTATCAGTTGGATATGGCAAGGACATGTTGATTCAGTGACAAGGTAATGTAGCTGAGTCAGCAATCACGTCATGATGCCCGTGGGGCAGCACTATAAAGCTGTCACGAGTGCACCCTGTCACAAGTCTTAGTACTCGTCCTGATATGACCTCAGATGCTGCCTGGATATGAAATCATGATCACTCATTATCAGCAGCAGCAACAAATAATGTCATGTATGAAATCTTCATATCTGTGAATAATGTCTTTGACATTATAGTTGATCCTTTGTAGAATGCAGCTGACTATGCATGTTAGTGCTAGTAAGATGGCGAATATACCGAGGGTATCGCCGGTTATGTGTTTGGGTTGAAGTAGAGGTGGTTTGTTGGGGTTTTATGTGACGGGGTGTGTGTAGTGTGGGTGTAGGGGTGTGTGTAGTGTGGGTGTATGAGTGTGTGTAGTGTGGGTGTAGTGTGGGTGTAGGTGGGTTAGTGGGGTGTAGTGTGGTGTGGTAGTGTGGGTGTTTGGTGTGTGTATGTGGGTGTAGTGTGGTGGTTGGTGTGTGTGGTGGGGTTGTGTGGGGGTGGGTATGAGTGTGTGTTGTAGGTGTGGTGTGGGGGTAGGTGTGGGTGTAGGAGTGGGTGTGTGTGGGTAGTGTGGTGTAGTGGGGGTGTGTGGGGTGTAAATGAGTGTGTGTAGTGGGTTTGGGGGTGGAGTGTGTGTGGGGGGTAGGTGGGTGTATGAGTGTGTGAGTGGGGGGGGGGGGGTGTGTGTAGTGGGGGGTAGGTGGGTGTGGTGGGGTAGTGTGGGTGTAGTGTGGGTGTATGTGTGTGTGTAGTGTGGGTGTATGAGTGTGTGTAGTGTGGGTGTAGTGTGGGTGTATGAGTGTGTGTAGTGTGGGTGTAGTGTGGGTGTATGAGTGTGTGTAGTGTGGGTGTATGAGTGTGTGTGTAGTGTGGGTGTAGTGTGGGTGTATGAGTGTGTGTAGTGTGGGTGTAGGGATGTGTATAGTGTTGGTGTAGGAGTTTGCAGGGTGGGTGTACTGTTGTGCAGGGGGTGCTGGGTGTATGCAGGAGTGTGTGTAGCATGGTGAGGTGGAGTTGGTACAGGATGAAGTTGGGATGGGGGTAGGAGTGTGTGTAGGGCGGTGTGCAGGGTTGTGAGTAGGGTAAGAATAGTGGTGTGCAGGGGTGTGTGTAGTTGGTTAACGTCGAGTTGGTCTGGGATGCGGTAGGGGGGCAGGTACGGGGCGGTAGGGGGGCAGGAAGGAGGGCAGGTAGGAGGGCAGGTAGGATGGCAGGTAGGAGGGCAGGTAGGAGGGCAGGTAGGGGGGCTGGTAGGGGGCGGTAGGGGGCGGTAGGGGGGCAGGTAGGGGGCAGGTAGGGGGGGGGCAGGTACTAGGGCAGCTAGGGGTGGAGGTAGGAGTGTGTAGGGGTGGGAGTATGTGCAGGCAAGGGTTGGTAAGGCGGGCGATGCACTGCATGGCATGGGGGGATTAGCGCCAGGTGGGAGCTGTCTCCACCCTCAGCCCTCACCCCTCACCCCTCACCCCTCACCCCCTTCACCCCTCACCCCCTCACCCTCAGCCCGCCGCGCACTAACTTCAAGTCCAGTTCGCCATTGTGACTGCCGTGTGCGTCACGCACGGGAATAAACTCCAACAAATCAGCGCAGCAATCACAGTCAGCGACAGTCAGCGACAATCAGCGACAGGCTAGCGACAGTCAGCGACAGTCAGCGACAGTCAGCGACAGTCAGCGACAGTCACCGAAGGTCACCGACAGTCACCGACAATCTCCCGCCTCCCACACCCCGGCCCCACCGCCCGACCTCCGCCTCCACCTCCCGCCTCCCGCCTCCCGCCTCCACCCTCCCGCCTCCCGCCTCCCGCCTCCCGCCTCCCGCCTCCCGCCTCCCGCCTCCCGCCTCCCGCCTCCCGCCTCCCGCCTCCCGCCTCCCGCCTCCCGTCTCCCGCCTCCCGCCTCCCGTCTCCCACCTCCCGTCTCCCGCCTCCCGTCTCCCGCCTCCCGCCTCCCGCCGCCCGCCACCCGCCTCCCGCCTCCCGCCTCCCGCCTCCCGCCCACCACCCACCGCCCCCCCCCGCCTCCCGCCTCCCGCCTCCCGCCTCCCGCCTCCCGCCTCCCGCCTCCCGCATCCCGTATCCCGCCTCCCGCCTCCCGCATCCCGCCTCCCGCCTCCTGCCTCCCGCCTCCCGCCTCCCGCATCCCGCCTCCCGCCTCCCGCCTCCCGCCTCCCGCCTCCCGCCTCCCGTCTCCCGCCTCCCGCTTCCCGCCTCCCGCCTCCCGCTTTAGTGTACCTTACACACTCACATCCATCCACATCCGCACATTCACATCCACAAACTCAAACCCACATCACCACATCGACACACACACTCACACACATACCCACCTCCACACCCACACCCCACATCACACACCTGACACCACACACACACTCGCACACATACCCACATCCACACCCACACCCCACACCACACACCCGACACCACACACACACTCGCACAGATACCCACATCCACACCCACACCCCACACCACACACCCGACACCACACACACACTCACACACATACCCACATCCACACCCACACCCCACACCACACACACACACTCGCACACATACCCACCTCCACACCCACACCCCACACCACACACCTGACACCACACACACACTCACACACATACCCATATCCACACCCGAACCCCACACCACACACCCGACACCACACACACACTCACACACATACCCACATCCACACCCACACCACACACCACCCACCCGACACCACACACACACACTCGCACACATACCCACCTCCACACCCACACCCCACATCACACACCCGACACCACACACAAACTAGCACACATACCCACCTCCACACCCACACCCCACACACCACACCACATCCACACACACTCGCACACATATCCAACTCCACACCCAAACCCCACACCCCACACCCCACACCCCACACCACATCCACACACACACTAGCACACATACCCACCTCCACACCAACACCCCACACCACATCCACACACACAATCGCACACATACCCACCTCCACACCCAGACCACACACCCCACATCCCACACCCCACACCCCACACCCCACAGCCCACACCCCACACCCCACACCACACACACACTCGCACACATACCCAAGTCCACACCCACACCCCACACCCCACACCCCCCACACACACTCACACACACCCACCTCCACACCCACACCCTACACCACACACATACCCAACTCCACACCCACACCACACACCACACACACTTGCACACATACCCACCTCCACACCCACACCCCACACCACACACACACTCACACACATACCCACCTCCACATCCACACCCCACACCACACACCACGCACACACTTGCACACATACCCACATCCACACCCACACCCCACACCCCACACCACACACACACTCGCACACATACCACCTCCACACCCACACCACACACACACTCACACACATACCCACTTCCACACCCACACCCCACACCACACACCCCACACCACACACACACATACATACCCACCTCCACACCCACACCCACACCCCACACCCCACACCCCACACCCCCACCACCACACACACACTCGCACACATACCCACCTCCACACCCACACCCCACACCCCACACCCCACACCACAGACACACTCGCACACATACCCACCTCCAGACCCACACCCACACCCCACACCCCACACCACACAAACACACTCGCACACATACCCACCTCCACACCCACCTGGTCCTCGCCACCTACAACTTCACCCAGAGCAGCACACACTTCCACACCCACACCCCTCACCACACACCACACCACACACATAGCTACACATACCCCCCCCCCCACACACACACTCACACACATACCCACCTCCACACCCACCTGGTCCTAGCCACCTACAACATCACCCACACCAACACACACTTCCACACCCACACCCCACACCCCACACCCCACACCACACACTCACTCTCTGCACACACCCCTACACACATAACCACACATACCCCCCCCCCCCCCCCCCCACGCGCACACAACCGCTGCAGGGCGTGGTCTGTACAACTACAAGATGCGTGTTCAGAGTGGACAATTAACTCTTTTTCCCATTAAAAATTTAAAAAATCATCAACAGTTCTCCACCAAATTTAAAACGCAAAATACAACACTGCACTCCCTACAACTGTGCAGCATTCCTCCAAGTCAATGTGGCTAAAAACTGAAAGTGTGTCCGCCTCCTCCGCATTAGAGAGAACACCAACCACTCAACTGGGAAATACACGAGTCTGTGGATATTTCGCGCTACTGATATATTTTCGCGTTGCTCCACATTTTCGCCGGAACTGCCCGGTTGTGCGCTGGTACCCAGCGTGCCGCCTGTTGTCTGTCAGTCCCCGAGATTGCGGCCCGCACGGAACCTAAGACAATGGTCTGTGGGGAACTAGCTGTGGGCTCTGCTGCCGCCCTGATTTATATATATATATATGTGTGTGTGTGTGTATGTGTGTGTGATGTATAAAAGTTATGCGAGTATAAATGCGCGAAAGGGAAGATCCCCTATATTGGTCACCCATATGCTGTGTATGCCCCCTTTCACGGTGGGACAGGTGGCGCCACCACCACCCACCATATACACACATACATGAATATATATTGCATGTACTATTTATACAGTACAACCCCGTTAAACCAAGCTCAGTTAAACCAAATGATCGGTTAATCCAAACTTTTTTCGGCAGCCCAGCAAAATACTACCGTTTATCATATAAAAAAGTTGGTTAAACCAAAGTCGGTTAATCCAAATTATCAGTTAATCTAAACAAAATTGTTGGACCCCAGGCCACTCCGGTATGGTTAAACCAAACTTTCATGTGGTTATAAATATAAGGTCATCTGAGTCCCCACTGACTTTTTTATATGATAAATGGTAGTATTTTGCCGGGTCACCGAAAAAAGTTACGATTAATGATCAGTTGGTTTAACCGAACTTGGTTTAACGGGGTTATACTGTATATACATAAAAAAATGATAACCTAAGCATCTACATACATTGTATATTAGATGTGCAATACACGCTTACTCAAACTCAAAGTCAAAGCCCAAGCTCGGTTAAAGCAATGATCGGTTAATCCAAACAAATTTCTAGGGTCCCTTCAAGTTTGGTTTAACGGGGTTATACTGTACATATATTATATTGGGTGTATGGTTGTTAATGTGTCTAATGTTAGAAATAATATGTGATATATGTGGTGTCAGGTGAACAAAAGATATCCCACAATCGAATTACACAAAAAATGCAATGCAACACTACTAACAAGTAGAAGGGAAACGCACCTCAAAATACTGGCACACCATTACACCACAAAACCAGGCTACACAGCAACCCCCCGTAGGGACACCAGGCAAATGGCAGCCCCAGTGCTACTGACAGCAATAAGTAACACCAAAATTTATGAGAGAAGTGTGTTTGCCATGGCGGCACATGCCTGGAATAATCAACCCACACAACAACGGGCAATCAAAAGCATGGACCACTATAAAAAGTCCTTAAAGAAAACATAATACACAACCACCTACTGAAGAAACAATATCTCACCTGATCTTGGGCGCAGTCACTGCTTGCTGTGTTCTGGCACAAAAAGCAAAAGACCGGCCAGAAAAGATGGTAGATATTACAAATACGGAAACTAGCCCTACTAAGTACTAAGGAATTCGAAATGACTGTCACCATAGGGCGCAGTCCGTCTGGGTATGTGTACTGGCACAAACCAAAGCAGAACCAGGCAGGCCACGGTCATGCATCCGAATCACCCTGAAATACGAAATGGCTAACCATACAACACAGCCATCCCACCTAGTCGCAGTCCTGAAGGGTCCAGGGGAGTTCTGGCACACTGGTGTACTATCTAAGGACAGGGCATGGGTGAAAGGATGCTGTAATAAACCACAATGGGATGGGATCCTCTCCCACAGGCCTGTATGTCATCTGCGTAGATGTACATAGTAGGCTAAGTTATCATATACAGGTTAGGAAAAAACTTGAAAATTAAAAAAAAACTAATACAGAAACTACTAACACCCAAAACCGCAAAGGTTGGCCCGAGAAAAATCAGGTAAAGACTCCTGAGTGCGGGACCAGACCAATCCAGTACCACAGCTGTCCAGCGTTGAAAACAAGCACCCTCACGGGAGCTTATACGTTATGGGCAGAATAAAAAACTTGTCACAAAAAAAAAAAATATATATATAATATTGTTTAGCATGTAAATACCATAGAATACATAACATTAAGTAGTGTTCATTCATATACAGATACAATATATATATATATACATAAATATGATATATAAATGTACATTGCTTCGATACTACATACATTTATATATATATATCTATATATATACCCATAGATAATCATATTAGGAAAAAAACTTTGAAAAGTTCAAAAAAACTAATATAGAACCTACTAACACCCACAGCTCCAAGCGGTTGGCCCAAGCAAGACCAGGTAAACACTCCTGAGTGCGGGACCAGACCAAAACAGAATCACAGCTGCCCAGCATTGAAAACAAGCACCCTCACACTAGTCACAGGAACTTATACGCTATGGACAGTGTAAATAACTTGTCACCAAACCCCCCCCCCCCCCCCCCAAAAAAAACACATATATATGTGTGGGTGGAGGAGTGTGTGTAGTGTGGGTCAGTTAGGATATATATATATGTATATATATGGCGAGTGTGCATGCGCATGCGCGTGTGTGTGCGCCGTTGTTGTGAAAATGACACCTCGTCTGCGTGTCTCCGAGACACCAGCACACACACAGAACACACGGTTCTATATGTGCATGCCCGTAGCTAGCAATCTTTCCTTGCGGTGGTCGGATTTGTTTGGATGTGTTTGTTTGTTGTTTGTTGTTGTTTTACGTCCTAGCAATATCTAAGGTCATATCAGGACGGGTACCGACTTGTGACAGGGCACACTCATGGCGAATTTATAGTGCTGCTGCACTGGAAGACTAGGGCGCCAGCATCATGACCTGATATCCCACTCAGTCACATTATCCTGATACTGAGTCAATCAGTCCTTGCCCTATCCTAATAATGCCAAGCGGCAGGCTAGGAAGCGACAAGTATCAATTTTTAAGTCATTGGTTTGACTCGACAAGGGTTCGAACCCACGACCCCACGATCTACCAACACGGGAGACAGACGCTCTAACTCATTCGGCCATCCTGTCTGGTGTGTTTGGGTGTGCACACACATATATATAATATGTTCGTGGAACAGACCAGTGTTTTTTTTATCTAGAGGCTCTGAAATCCCATTTCCGGTCATCTTAGGGAGCTTGGTTTGGTTGTTTATTGGAGTTTTGCGTCGTGGCAACATATAAGGTCATATATACAATACTTAAATACTTACATTTCAGGGAGGTTGTATATATAATATATAGGATGTTTTTTTTCGGGGGTTGTGGGGGAAGGACTGGTTAGCTCAGTGTCAGGATAATGTGACTGAGTGGGATATTGGGTCATGGTGCCAGCGGTGTGATTTCCTAGTGGGGAGCACTATAAAGCTGTTATGAGTGTGTACTGTCACACGTCGGTACCCGTCCTGATATGATCTTAAATGTTGCCAGGACATAAAACTCCAAGAACCAACCATATATATATATATATATTTATATATATATGTAGTGGTCTGCACTGACCTCTCAGGCAAGGAGCCGCATAGACAGGTAGGCGTGGGTAGTGTGTTGATATCAGGGAGCCTAGGTGGTGTAATGGTTAGCACACTGGCCCGGAATGCAAAGAGATGTGGGTTCGAGTCCCGCTCTAGGCGCAATAATTCCCATTTTCATCACCCCCATGACACTGGTTGCCATGACCATGATCCTGTACAAGCTATGTGCTGTACGGTTGTTGAACCTACCCTGTGTATGTAAGTGCGTTGCATTGCTTGTATGTATGTAATTGTAAGCATTAAAAGACTTACAATTCCAGGGGGACGAGTGTAGTGGTCTGCACTGACCTCTCAGGCAAGGAGCCGCATAGACAGGTAGGCATGGGTAGTGTTTTGAAATCAGGGAGCCTAGGTGGTGTAATGGTTAGCACACTGGCCCGGAATGCAAAGAGATGTGGGTTCGAGTCCCGCTCTAGGTGCAATAATGCCCATTTTCATCACCCCCATGACATATATATTTATATATATATATATATTTATATATATATATATATATATTTATATATATATATATATATATATGTGATGTATATAGCATTTAGGGGGCTCGTCACACCTTTCCCATCCCACTTACCTACGGCCCTAATATTAGTACAAACCGATAGGGGGAACCCCATTGTCACAACGAACGCAGGCCCTTGTAAAGGTACAATACAGGCTCGAGGTTTTGGCAGCAGAAAGCAGTTAGACCATCCGTTGTAAGGCTTCTCATTTCGGACATCCCTGATCACGTGATTAGGTAATTAATGTCACCAAGGGAGGGGGGAAAAAAAGGAGACACCATGTGAAGTGGGGAAATCACCAACGCAGCACTCAGCGGCATGAATGGTGCACGTGAACACGGAGCCGGGTAATAATAGCATCAGTGGTTTGCTTCTGGGTGCGTTCTTGTTCATATTTTGAAGATTTCCGATAACTACATGTTCAGAAATAGCAGAAACGCACACATGTGTATATGTATATATGAATTGTGTATTATGGCAAGATACGTACGGTCGCCGTACGGTGACCGTACGTTTTTTTGCTCGCCGCAAGGTGTTCCGGTATTTTTAAGTTGGAGTTATCTTACCTTCGAAAAATTGCAATGCCGCGGTCAGCAATCCGGGCAATCCTGGCAATCCGGGCAATTCAGACTCCACAACACTGTACGGTCACCTTTGTTGACATCAATGAAAAGATTGTAAAATGAATATCAATATGGTACAAAATTCATGTCTGTGTGATCAATATTAAAGTTGCCTAGTCCGATGGTTTTCCGTTTTGGTCATTTTTCTGAGATAAATATATTAAATTGATCGTTATAATCTACCCTATTTCAGGTTAAAGTAACTTTAATTTTAAATGGATAAGTTTCGAGATATTTGAAATTCAAACATGCACACTTAGTTTTGGCAAGCACGCCAAAACTCTGACACCATAGGCTTCAACAGTAACAGGTTCTATCAAATTGTCTCAGTGTTCCCTTCTATATGGCAATAAATACTTCATATGTGCATCAATATCTAAGTTAGATATGTAGATTCAAATCTATATAATTATTTTGGTTTTGAAAATTTGATGCTTCATCGGACTAAGCAGCTTTAAGAAAGACACTTTTTTTGTGTATTAAATATGTGTATAAATACAACACAAACCGTACGATTTGTGAATAGATAAACTGCAGGCCGCAACTGCAGGCCACAATGCAGTAACATTGTCATAAACCGCAAGACAAACCGCAGACCGCAGCACCGTACGGCGCCCGCAGCATTTGTGACCTAGGCATTAACTGGGATGTTACACCCCGCCAGTTAAGCTAGTGACATCTATCGGCAGAATCTGGAACCACTCCATTCGGGTCCTTTCCCCGTAGCTGTTTGATTGTTGTTGTTTTACGTCCTAGCAACATCTAAGGTCATAACAGGATGGATACCGACTTGTGACAGTGCACACTCATGGCAATTTTATAGTGCTGCCCCACTGGAAGACCAGGCCACCAGCAGCATAACCTGATATCCCACTCAGTCACATTATCCTGACACTGAGCCAACCAGTCCTTGGCGTATCCTAATAATGCCAAGCGCCTGGCTAGGAAGCGACAAGTATCAATTTTTAAGTGATTGGTTTGACTTAACCAGGGCCCAAACCCACGATCCCATCGTCTACGGGAGACGGATGCTCTAACTCATTTGGCCATCCCGTCTGCTCCTTCCCCTTAACTGTATATAAAAGTTCTCAGACGCAAACGACAATGTGTGTGCCCGAATTTACGGTTTGGGCCGGTGGTGGCGCCACCGGTCCTGGGATGTAAGGAACGGAGCAAATACAATGCGAATAGTAATTGGTAATAATGGATAATAAATGGATAATAATAAATTCCCTTCCGTGCCTTTATAATCGCATAATGCTTATAGTTGTAGTCTGCACTGACCTCTCAGGCAAGGAGCCGCATAGACAGGTAGGCGTGGGTAGTATGGTGATATCAGGGAGCCTAGGTGGTGTAATGGTTAACACACTGGCCTGGAATGCAAAGAGATGTGAGTTCGAGTCCCACTCTAGGCGCAATATTCCCCATTTTCATCATCCCCCATGACACTGGTTGCCATGACCATGATCCTGTCCAAACTACGGGATGTATGGTTGTTGAACCTACCCTGTGTATGTATATGTAAGTGCATTGCCTGTAAATATGTAATTGTAAGCATTCTAAGACTTACAATTCCAGGGAGACGAGTGTAGTAGTCTGCACTGACCTCTCAGGCAAGTAACCACATAGACAGGTAGGCATGGGTAGTATGGTGATATCAGGGACCCTAGGTGGTGTAATGGTTAGGCTGGCCTGGAATACAAAGAGATGTGGGTTCGAGTCCCACTCTAGGCGCAATATTTCCCATTTTCATCACCCCCCCCGTGACATAGTTATACATCACATATGCAAAAAAAACAAAAACATTATGTAGTACTAGTAGTAAATGTATTCAACGTATAATTCTGTAACCATATCAATGCTAAATCTCATTGGAGGAAACCCCAACTGAAACAACGACAGACAAGTGTGCAGCAGTCACACTACGACGACAAGGGGATGACGACAGCCCGGCGACTGGGATTTTGTGAAATCCCGACGACATATGCAAATTCGGGCTAAGTTGGACGACAATCGGACGACATACGGACGACATCGGGACGACAAACGGGACGACAGCGGGACGACAGTGTCTGTGTCTGTGTGTGTGTGACTGTGTCTCTGTGTGTGTCTCTATGTGTGTGTGTGTCTCTGTGTGTGTCTCTGTGTGTGTCTGTGTGTGTATGACTCTGTGTCTCTGTGTGTGTCTCTATGTGTGTGTGTGTCTCTGTGTGTGTGTCTCTGTGTGTGTCTCTGTGTGTGTGACTCTGTGTCTCTGTGTGTGTCTCTATGTGTGTGTGTGTCTGTGTCTGTGTGTGTCTCTGTGTGTGTCTGTGTCTCTGTGTGTGTCTCTGTGTGTGTCTCTGTGTGTGTCTCTGTGTGTCTCTGTGTGTCTCTGTGTCTCTGTGTGTGTCTATGTGTGTGTCTGTGTCTCTGTGTGTGTCTCTGTGTGTGTCTGTGTGTGTGTGACTCTGTGTCTCTGTGTGTGTCTCTATGTGTGTGTCTGTGTCTGTGTGTGTGTGTCTCTGTGTGTCTCTGTGTGTCTCTGTGTGTGTCTGTGTGTGTGTGACTCTGTGTCTCTATGTGTGTGTGTGTCTCTGTGTGTGTCTCTGTGTGTGTCTGTGTGTGTGTGACTCTGTGTCTCTGTGTGTGTCTCTATGTGTGTGTGTGTCTCTGTGTCTGTGTGTGTCTCTGTGTGTGTCTCTGTGTTTCTGTGTGTGTGTCGTCACCCCCTTGTCGTCGTAGTGTGACTGCTACATTAGTACGTGGCAGGCGTTCACCGATCAGAGGGGACCAGACGTGATGGCCAAATCGGTACAGCGTGGGCCTCGCATGCGGGAAATCGGGAGTTTTGTCGAGTCAAACCAATGACGTATAAAATTGATACTTCTCGCTTCCTAGCCTGGCGCTTGGCATTAATAGGATCGGGTAAGGACTGGTTGGCTCAGTGTCAGGATAATGTGACTGAGTTCGATATCGGGAGAGGAGAGGTTAAAGTTTCATATTCCGATCAAAGCATCACTCTTTTGTTTGTAGATTAGTTGATTAAGCGGGGGAAATTTCAATCACGGACGATTGGTCTTCCTCATTCCACTGCTCCTTGCCCTATCCTAATAATGCCGAGTGCCAGGCTAGGAAGTGACAAGTATCAATTTTTAAGTCATTGGTTTGACTCGACCAGGATTCGAACCCACGATCCCGCGATCTACCAGAGAGGGAGACGGACGCTCAACTCATTCGGCCATCCCGTCTGGTTAGATTTAAGTTATACATGTTTATGTAGAATAAAATCTAGATCACTGTTTTGGTTTTGACAAATTTGATGTTTTCATTGGACTATACAATGTCACACTATGACGCTTCTCGCCGGCACGCCGTCAGCGCGCAAAATATCTTCTACGCATCGAGACACGTCCAACTTTTCGGCGGTTTGGGGAAAAAGATCGGCGTCAGCGCAGCGCGTTATTCGCGCACGGCCAATGTTAGTTGACGAGTGAGGAAAAAAAAAAAAGTTTGGTGCGACGTGCTCATATGACCTTAGATGTTGGTAAGACGTAAAACAACAAAGCAACCATTTGGCGCAACGTGTGGAGACGACCCTCACGCGCGCGTGGCGACTGCCTAGCATTCGCATAACGTTATTCCAGCGCTGTCGACGTCCTTCTGACGTCACCATAATATTGGAACCCACGCGTTGACGCGCGTTGTGGGTCGTTGTTTTTTTTTACATGCTAAAAACATCTAGCGACCTGCTACGCTCACCGACGTCCTCCGGCGACTGTCAACGTCCAGGATAGTGTACCGACGTGTACCGATGTCCTCATAACATCCTCCTAACGTGTACCGACGTTTCCCGACGTTTCCCGACGTTTCGCCAAAAAGTGACACACGTCGACACGCGTTGGAGAGAAACATCGTAGTGTGACAGGGGTATTAAATCAGGAACAATTTTAGAACCGCCAAACCACCAAACCCACAATGCTGCCATAAATGCATTTTGATATCATGTCGTAAAGCTGCAGTTTGCATGTGAAGTGTGGAGCTGTGGAGGGGTGTGTGGGGGGGGGGGGGGGGGGGGGGGGGGGGGGGAGGAGGAGGATGCAGTCAAAGCTCGGTGAGTGGCCCTGTGTGGATGGCCTATAACGGACCTTGATTATACACTGGGCTAATAATGGTGCCCCCGAAGCGTGCAGTCCCAGTGGAGCAGGAAATTATGGGATGGCTAATTCCATTTATGGGCCTGTCACACTACGGCGTATGGCGTTAGCGTATGTGATTTTCGATCAATACATTGCCATACGCTGACATAGGTTATGCATATGTTGGTCATAGGTCGTATACGCTTTTCATACACCGTCATAGGTCGACGTAGGTCGAGCCGCCGAAACAATTTTTGTGCACATTCAAAATTTTCAACCTATGCTGGCATATGCCTCATACGTTACTCATACGCTAGACGTACGCTAGACGTATGCTGGCATAGGTTATGCATAGGTTAGGGCTACGTCGGCATAGGTTACTCATACCCTGGTCCTGTCACCTCCAACCGTCAAAATACGTCCCGATACGCCGAGTATACGTCATCATATGCTTTGCATAAGTCGATATACAGTAGGGATATGGTAGCCATACGCCAGGCATATGCTACGCGTACGTTTCATATGTCGCTTGAGTGCAAAAAGGTTGGCGTATCTCGACCTATTATCATTTTCAAATTATTTCGCGACATTCCGCATACGCCGCCGCCATATGCCGTAATGTCATCATCATCATGCTGTCGGTCGTGATGCGACAAAGACTGCTTTCATTACTTGACTGCCGCTCTCCATTTCATGAAAGCTGCCTGCAAAAGAGTTGAAGTGCTGCTGGCTTTTGCAAGTTACCAGCAGCACTCTCTCGGGGAGCAAATAGAGGTTTCACACCGGCAAGAACATGTCAAGACAGGCGCAAAACTATTTGTCCCTGCAGTGGCTGGTCGGGAGATGTTGGGAGTTCCATACATCAACCGCCCTTAATGCTGCCACAGTGACATGGTTTTCTGTTTAGGGTTTGCTCCCTTAGCCTTCAGTTCTGTCAAGAACCTGTACCACAAGGCAGTGGTTTACAACTCTGCAGGGCAGGGGCGTCAAACTCCCTGAGGTATTGCTATACCTGCAATACCAGCATGCCGTAATGTGACAGCACCATTAAGGGCGCATAGCAACCTGGCCAGGACAACATGCGCAGTAGACTATCTCCCTACCCTAGCCGGCATCCACAGGGCCTTTGTTGCCATGGAAATGCAGTAACACCACCGCCTTCGCTGAACCCCTCATCAAAATAAGTAGCCTAAGTGGTTGTATGTGTATGCAGTCAACTAAAGGGCGCATTCCATATACGCGTAATGCGTAATGCGTTATGCGTTACGCGTTATGCGTTATGCGAATGCCAGCATTCCATATACGCGTAATGCATAATGCGTTATGTGGCGCACGACTGGCTATATTTAAAAAATAAAAATAAACAATTATTCTCCATACTGCTCTGTATGTGACCAAATATTGCATGTATATCTATGTAACTTTTTGTATGTCACATGGGGGTTCCTACCTTTATTATAACCAAATTATAGATAAGTATTCATATTTCTGTGCATATGGTAGCATTTTTAGCTTTCCCCTAACCCTATGTCTCCCTGGTGCCCAGCTCACCATGTGTTTCCAATTAGCACCCCTCTGTGAGGCCGTTCCGTAATGCTCAGTCACCTCTCCTGGTGTTAAACTAATGGAGACATCAGACTCAGGTTTCTATTCACATCCAGCTTGACGCATAACGCATTACGTACCGATCGCTACAGGGACCGATCGGGATAATGAATTTCTGATGCATTCGCATTCGCGTGTATGGAATGTAGCTCATAGGTTTCAAGGCGTTTCGATTTTTTGTCGCATTCGCATTACGCATTACGCATTACGCGTATATGGAATGCGCCCTTTAGGCAATGAAGTTTGTTTGTTGGTTTACATCCTAGCAACATCTAAGGTCATATCAGGACCGGTACCGACTTGTGACAGTGCGCACTCATGGCGACTTTATAGTGTTGCCCCGCTGGGAAACCTGGCCACCAGCACATGACCTGATATCCCACTCAGTCACATCCTGACACTGAGCCAACCAGTCCTTGCCCTATCCTAATAATGCCGAGCACCAGGATAGCAAGTGACAGGTATAAATTTTTAAGTCATTGGTTTGACTCGACCAGGATTCGAACCCACAAACTCATGGGTTCGGATCTCCCGATCTCCCAAAAGAGGAGGCGGCTGCTCTAATCATTCGGCCACCCCGTCTGGTCTAGGCAATGAAGTGGCAAGTATCTACCGTTTTGGTAGATTGTGGGATTCGAACCCACGATCTACCAAAACGGGAGACGGAGGCCCACCTCATTCGGCCATTCCGTTTGGGCTGGTTGTGTATGTTACATGACTACACATGATATAAGTTATTGATACTATTTTCGCTTTAGTTTAATATATGTAGTAGTATACAGAATTGCAAGTCCATGATATATCTGTAGCCACATCACATTGGTTATGCTTTATAGTGTTGCACGATTACAATATATGAGAGAGAAAAGCAGTCGGTTATACTAGTAAGATAAGAAAAAATAGGTGCCAGTATTATTTGATCTGGGTTTTCACATAATGGATTTCCCTAATGACACGGTGGTGCCACCTATGAATAACTTATTATGCATAATATAAATATTATATATACTATATATGCTATATATACCGTATATATGCTGCATACACCATACATATGCTATATACAGTCCAGACAGAGCGCTGACCTATTCAACGTCACACACTTCAAAGCGAAGACCAAGACTACTCGGATACTGGTGAGAGAGCTGCTATTCGCAGATGACAGTGCACTGGTTTCCCACTCCGCTGAAGAGATCGAGAAAATAGTGGACGGTTTCTCCGATGCATCAAATAAGTTTGTCCTGAAGATTAACATCAAGAAGATGGAGGTGCTGTACCAACCCAACTCTACAAGAACCCAAGTAAAGAGGAGGCTATCATGGTTGACGGAAACAACCTGAACTCTGTTCCGGAATTCACCTACCTCGGAAGAACTATATCAAGTGATGGATGCATTGATGCTGAAATACAGAGGAGGATGGCCAAGGCTAGAGCATCTTTCGGCCGACTCTGGAACAACCACCATGTGTCCATGTGGGTAAAAGGCAAGATCTCACGTGCAATCGTGCTATCCACCCTACTATACGGAGCCGAGGCCTGGACAGTGTACAGATGACAGGTGAAAAAGCTGCATGCCTTCATGATGCGACATTTGCGTTCGATCATTAGGCTAACCTGGAAGGACAAAGTGACAAATAAGGAAATACTCAAACGGACAGGGCTGCCCTCTATGGAAGATCTTCTGATCAAAAAGAATCTCCGTGGATTGGACACCTCATGAGGATGTCATCAGACAGGCTACCAAAGTAGATCCTCTACTCTCAATGGTCTTCTGCTTACAGAAAGAGAGGGCGCCCTCATCTCCGGTTCAAGGATACCATCAAGAGAAACCTGAAGTTGAGAGACATTAAGACCGACTCATGGACAACTCTCTCACAGCAGAGCATTAAATGGAGAGCGACAGTCAAGTAATGAAAGCAGTCTTTGTCGCATCGTGACCGACAGCATGATGATTATGCTATATATAGTCTGTACTATAATACTATGTACATGTCATATTTACTTTTATGCTATATATACTATATATGTAATATATAAACTATCTATACTATATATAGACTAAATATGATATATATACTATATATGTGCTCTATAATATATTATGGGAATATAAACAAGGACATGACCACATCTCAGCTCCCTCTGCTATATATACTGACCATTCCTATGCTACCTACTATCTACTACTCCAAGGCTTATTTACATGTGCGGCTACACCAGCGCCACCTGTGAGTGGCCCCAGGCTACACTTATACCAACTGTGTCTGATCACTACCACCTCCAGTCCAGCTGGTGGTCAATTAATATATTCCCGCCAGAGAATATTTACTCTTTCTCAACAACTATTTTAGTCATTCTATTTAGCAGAGGCTGTTTACATATACACTCAGCTCTGGTTAATCCAACACATTCTCTCACACACCAAATAATGTTAGATAGAAAATTGTCGGATTAACCAATTTGGACTATTTTGTGGTCATTTGTGTTATTTTTATAAGCCTATATAGGCCTATGTGTGACTGAATCATGTATGCAATTGTTCATTAAAATAATAATAACACCTAAGTAACATATCTACATTTATTACAAATAAACATACATATAAATCATTCATACTAACATTATTTGATATTTAAAAACTTCATCAAACTGGACTGCACAGCCACTGAAAGAAAGTCTAAATCTGGGCTATTAGTGCTAATTCATGTTTGATGGATTTCAAGTGTCGGATTAACCAAAGCTATAGGCATGTTTGTTACAAAAAAGCAGTGTCAGTGTCGGAAAGCGAGTGTCACATTAACCAAAGTAATTTAGCATTGATTAACATTGAGGAAATCCGTTACACCTGAAAACGTGTCGGTAAGCAAAATTGTCAGATTAACCAGTGTCGGATTAACCAAAGGTGACTGTTTATATATCCACGAAGGTAGATTCCTGAATGCATTGTTCAGATTTCCCCCGCGTCTCACCACTTACTTTCCTGATTACATCTTGAGAAATTTAAAACTCCCGTTCTTTAAGTTTAAGGTCGTCAGGCACTAATGATGACGACCCAGTTCCAAACACTTATCCTACTTATGTCCTAGTCATCGGCATCGGAAGCGAAATGTTTACTCCGACGACGGACAAACAGCAGCGACCCCTGTCGTCGAATTGGTGAGTGTCGCAGGTCTGTTGCCAGCGGATGATGACGGGGTGAGGGGGTGACTGGGAGGAGGTGGGCCTGAGGTTTCTGACACACTGACTGGTTTGGTGCAGGTAGTGACAAAATAACAATTGTGCTTCTAAAGTTGAAAAACACACCGGTGTAGCGGTGTAAAATTGACCGCACTCAGTCATCCTCCCCTAGCAACCTTAACTTACAGATTAACTTACAGATCCTCTTCTGGCTGATCTTTCTCGATTTTTGCCTTGCAGTCACACTTTCCCGGACGAGCCCCGGATGAGTCCCGCACTGCCCATACCACCCCCGGACTGCCCCCGGACTGGGCCGGACCGGCCCCAGATGAGGCCGGACCACCCCCGGACTGCCCCGGACCACCCCCGGACTATCCCGGATCACCCCCGGACTATCCCGGATCACCCCGGTCTTACGGGGGCAGTCCGGGAGTGGTCCGTGGCTAGGCCGGGGGTAGTCCTGGATAGTCCGGGGATGGTCCGGGTCAAACCATGGTTCAAAATGACCCTGTACCACCCCCGGACAGGCCCGGTCCACCCCGGACCACCCCTGAAATACCCGGACCACCCCCGGACCACCCCCCGGATCAGGCCGGATCAGGCCGGATTGAGCCCGGATCGCAAAATCACCCGGGCCATCCTGGATGTTTTAAACATTTTAAAACATCCGGGGCTGAGCCCGGACGAGCCACGGATCAGGCCGGATCACCCCGGATCGCCCTGGACCACCCTGGATGGCGGTCCGGGGCTCGTCCGGCCCCTGATCTGGGTATGTGTGACTGGGGCTATAGGGGAGTGAGTATGACTAGTGTGAGTGTCGATATGACCTCTTTCTGCAGGACTCATGACACTCATAAATGGACAGTCTTCCAATGATTCACCTGACAATATCTTGAAGGTCACTTCTTATATTCCTACTCAGTATGTGATAAATTCTCATTATTTTGCCATTACCTGAGCCTTTCAAAACCAAAGCAGTCCCTTAAGTGCCTGTCACACTATGCCGGGTTGAGCAACGGACAGAATTGTTTAGTCCAGTGGTATTCGGGCATGATAAGTATCAAAATGTATTAAAATGTGTCCAAATTTAGCCATATCGGGTCAAAGGCCGATGGACGAACGGACATGAAACGGACATGAAACGGGCATAATATGGACAAGAATGGATAGGCAATGGATGGTAAGCAGACTAAACGGACTCAAACCAGACAAGAAACATAGACGTCAATCCGGCAGCATCCGTTCCAAGTTTTGTGCATGTTCAAAACTTCTACCGGATCGGGCTGGATATCAATGGATATCAACGGATATGCAACCGACACAAACCGGTCTTTGCCAGATATCAACAGACTTTGTTTGGTTTCTTTCCGTTTCCCCCAATCCGGTGATGTGTGACAGGGCCTTTAAGCCCCAGTCACACATCACCAGATTGGGGGAAACGGACAGAAACCAAACAAAGTCCGTTTTCTGTCCGTACAAGTTTTGAACATACACAAAACTAAGAACGGATGCCGCCGGACTGACGTCTACGGTTCTTGTCCAGTTTGAGTTCATTTCGTCCATTGGCTATCCGTTTCATGTCCGTTTCATGTCCGTTTCATGTCCGTTTCATGTCCGTTTCATGTCCCTTTCATATCCGTTTCATGTCCGTTCGTCCGGCGGCCTTCACAACACTTTGACACATTTTAACACATTTTGATACTTATCACCACCGGACTAAACAATTCTGTCCGTTGCTCGATCCGATGAGGTGTGACTGGGCCTTTAGATTTGAACCTACATATGCGAGTTAGAGACTGGTGCCCGCATTTATCATTGACTACAGCCTGGTACTCCTGTGCTACGATGCTAACCTCAAAAATAGGTTGGCTGTTGGAGTTTTCCGTCCTGGCAACATCTGAGGTCATATCTGGATAGATACTGACTTGTGACAGTGCGCACTCATGACGACTTTATAGTGCAGCCCCACTAGGAGATTAGGCTGCCAGCACGATAACCTGATATCCCACTCAGTCACATTATTCTGAACACTGTGCTAACCAGTCCTTTCCCTATCCTAGTAATGCCGAGTGCCAGGCTAGGAAGTGACAAGTATAAATGGTGTAAGTCATTGGTTTGACTCGACCTGGAATTGAACTCCCGACCTTCTGCACGGGAGGCCTGCGTTCTACAGATTCGGACACCGCGTTCGAAAATACCTAAACAAAGCCTATGTCCAGCATTTTGGTGTGTATGCCAAGATTAATTTGGAAGATGTTTACTTCAAATACATCCAGTTTTAACTACTTACAGCTACAATAAAAGTTACCTAGGAAAGTGGATTATAGCGATCAAACTAATATATGTATCTACAAATAAAAATAAAAATAAACCCATCAAATTCTGCAAATCTAAAATCTGAAGATTGCATCTGAGAAGCAATATTATTTTACCTATACCAATGCATTCTGTAATAAAAGAGAAGCAACAATAAAAAGCGAGATCAGTAATCAACCACCCTTTAACTCGTCACGCATCGAAGACTGGGGCGTCAGCAATGACGAATAGACTTATTCGCTAATTTTATATGTAATCGCACAAAACTCATGCTTACGTGGATCATATCGTCTTCATTTATACCCCTGTCACACTATGACGTAACAAGCCAACGTAAGCCTGATGTGGTCACTTTCCGTCATTACGTTGATGTACGTTGGGTTACGTTATGATGACGTCAGAATGATGTTAGACTGACGTCGAGCTACGTCATGTTATGTCGTGTTACGTCAGCGCGCGTCAAGGTTTTGAACCTGTTCAAAACTTTCGACATAACTCGAATGTAAGGGTTTACATTCGCCATACGTTCTGTACACGTTCGGCGAACATCAATGACGTTAAACGGATGTTAGTCAAACGCTGCTCACTACGTTCCACTACGTTGACCCACATTAAAGCCGGTGGAAACGTCCACGCGGCATAATGGGAACGTCAGGAGAACGTCAGGAGAACGTATGCCGAACGTACATCCAACATACGTTCAGCATTTTGCCACCGTGTCATGACGTATGTAAGGTCACGTAATGTAAAGCAACATAGTTCTGGTGATGGAATAACGTTCATAACGTTCTGTGAGCGTCATTACGTTGTCCTCTCTCGTTGAATGACGCTATCACTATGCTTTACCGACGTTATGCTCTCGTCAACTACGCCGCATCCACGTTCAACTTGTGCCCAAATTTGAATACTATGCCGAGAAGTTCAACGTTTTTCACATTCTCCCTACGCTGACGTTGTTACGTCGTAGTGTGACAGGGCCTTTAATACACCTCGCAAACCGTTAAAGGTACATAATCCGATGGTGTTGAGTTTCTGTCATTTTTCTAGATAAATATTATTAGGTTGGTTATTATAATTTACCTTACTTCAGTTTGAAGTAACTTTGATTTTTAACTGGCTACTTTTGAAGATATTTGAAGTGAGAACATGCCAAATTAATTTGGGCCTGCACGTTAATATTCTGACACTATATGCTTCAGCAGTAACAGGTCCTATTACATTGACTTAGTAAATAACAAATGCTTAATAAGTGCACCAGAATCTAAGTTATATCTGTAGGATCAAATCTAGGTAAGTGTCTGTTTTCATCAGATTATGCAGCTTTAAGACAACTTAGATACTAATACCCTTTGGACAGCCCATTCAATGGAGTGAGATGACCTAATTAAAAACCACTCAACAGCCAATGGACAGCCGCCATTGAATGACGTCACACGAAATGGATATATGCGTTAGACAGCTGACACGCTTGTGTGTTTGTTGGGGTTTTATGCCCTGGCAACATCCAAGGTCACATCAGGACGGGTACCAACTTGTGACAGTGTGCACTGCTGGCGACTTTATAGTGCTGCCCCACTGGGATTTCAGGTCCCCAGCACCATGTCCCAATTTCCCACTCAGTCACATTATGCTGATACTGACTAAACCAGTCCTTGCCCTATTGTACTAGTATTAATGCCAAGCGCCACGCTAGGTAGCAACGGGTATAAATTTGGGAAGTTATTGGTTTGACTCGGCCAGGACCCGTATGCATGGAGCAGTGTTAGCGGCATGTGGTGTTATCCAGCTAACACAGGGTAGCTAACACCGGTTATCGGTGGCGTCGAGAACTATGTCAAGCTGTATGCATGGGTGCTTAAACGGTGAGTGTTAGCTAAACGTGAATGTATTTATAGATTTGGGAAATCCCTCGATTAGATAATATGAATAACGCCGCCAATGCGGCGGCGTTGTTAATATCGGTTCGAATTTAGGGTTAAATTGATAAAATTTCACTTATGACGTACGTAATTATGTTAAATATGACAGCATTGAATAGATTAGGGCATAATATATAGCCGCCGATTCGGCGGCGGCGGCGGTCGACAGTATGGATATCGACGTCGGCGATTTGTTTACTTTACATTCGTCGATTCGACAATATGAATAACGCCGCCAATGCGGCGGGAGCGTTAATATCGCTTCGGATTTAGGGTTAAATTGATCAAATTTCACTTATTGCGTATGTAATTCTGTTAAATATGATAGCATTGAGTAGATTTGGGTTCCATCCTGACACTAACCTAACACTAACACCACTGTAAACCTGCTATGAGCAGAGTTAGAATTTCCGAGTTTAAACGCTCGGTGTTAGGCCTAACACTGCTCCATGCATACCAACTTTTCGGCGCTAAACCAGAAATCCCGCCATAAACGTGGTTTGGCTCGCTAACACCGCTCCATGCATATGGGCCAGGACTCTCTCTCCTGACCTTCCACACGAGAAGCGTGTGCTCCTACTGATTCGGCCAATGCGTCGGCGTTAAGAGTAAGATTAATTTTTAAAGTAACGGTAGCTGAACTGACTAGGCGAACAGGCTCACGACAACAGGCCCAGACTCTATCCACTTTCTCACGCCTCAAATTGCGCAGTAATACCCGTGGGTGGATCTACCTGGACGCACATCCACTCAAGGTCAAGGGTCACCGCGCTACCCCACCCCACCCCCACCCCCACCCCCACCCCCACCCCACAAGCCACCACCGTTACCCTGGTGTTCTATCAGGAAGAGCTTTGCGTCTGAGAAAAGGGCAATGCCAGTGCATGTTCCACAACTATCCATTTTCGGGTCATTTACTACTATTTACAATAAAGTATAAATACATATATATACATATATATATATATATATATATATATATATATAAAGAGTTTGTGCATATATTATTCAAATGCAACTCGGGTCATTTACCATTTGATGGTATACTAGTGTGAATTGTCGGTTGGGTGCAGTTGGAGTAACCTGGGCTGCTAGTAATTTGTGTTAAAGTAGGTCAAGTATGGATCCCGGGCAGGCAGCCAGTGTCCAGTTATTTTCCGGTCATTATTTACATATATATCACATGTCGTTCATGTTGTGTGTCTATTGCAAATAATATATATACCTACATATATATGTATGTCGTTTGTGTTGTCTGTGTAATGTCAATAATATATATATATATTATATATAATCTATTATATACATATAAACGCTCGGAGAATTATTTATTATTTATTAGTTTCGATTCTACTCGAGTTAATATTGTCCACTGACCCTGCTGCGGTCCTGGCGGTTTCGACGCTGCTCGAGTTGGTTTGAATCATCACTTGCCTCCAGTTTTTTGCTTAAGCAACACAGTCAACTCGCTACCTGTGTTGCGGATTCTCAACGGTCGTCCGGGACAAGGGACGACTTCATATTGGAATACGGGTGTGTCGACGATCAGGGTCGACGATTTGCGTGTTGATCGACTAACAGAGATGCAAGGGGAAGCGATCGGCAGGCTGTGACGGTATCGTAGAGAATTTGACATATTCGACCGTTGACCTGTAGATTTCATGTGTGTGTCGATTTCATTGTGTGTCATTGTGTGTCGAATATCTGAGTTGACTTTTGTGCCTATATATCGACGAAAAGCAAGAACGTTGATGGGGGTAGGGTAATAATATTACCCTACCCCCATCAACTTTCTTGCTTAATATCAATCGACAAACACTATAATCGACTTATTTGTGTGATAGAAAACTTTTCACTTGATTATTCGACACAGTCGATTATTCTTTTGTGGTTCCAGCTCATTACGCTGGCCGTTAAAGAGTTGATACCGACACTATGATGATAAGAACCTGAATCAACGTCGATTTCTTATTTATTATTTAATTTTGACTATGTATTCGAATCTTAACGGTTGACCTGAGTACGACGATATGGACCGTAGTACTCCAATCGAGACCAGGGTTCAAGCTGCAACACACCAGCTGTTTGGGCTGCCATAGGCCCAGCAGTAAGAGCGCAGAACATCTGACGGTATCTTATAAGATTGAACATTTTGGCTGAACGACTCAGACCATTAAGACATAGTTTTGGCACCATTTTTGTTGAAGGACAAATGAGAGGTCATGCCACTGCCAGACGGGATGGCCGAATGAGTTAGAGCATCCGTCTCCCATGCTGGTAGATCGTGGGGTCGTGGGTTCGAGTCCCGGTCGAGTCAAACCAATGACTTTAAAATTGATACTTGCTGCTTCCTAGCCAGGCGCTCGGCATTATTAGGATAGGGCAAGGACTGGTGTGCTCAGTGTCAGGATAATGTGACTGAGTGGGATAGCAGGTCATGGTGCCGGCGGCCTGGTTTCCCAGTGGGACAGCACTATAAAGTCGCCATGAGTGCGCACTGTCACAAGTCGGTACCCATCCTGATATGACCTTAGATGTTGCTAGGACGTAAAACAACAAACAAAAAAACAAAAAACAAAAAAAAACATACTGCACCGATTGCGGATTCAATCACAAAAAAGACGACAAAGAGGCTTGTTACGACCACCAGGAGCGGGTGACTGTTCGTACACGGAGTACGACCAAGATGGCCACCGCTAAGATGAAAGACGATTCGGGCCAAGGGACGACTTCGGTTGCGGACTTGTCGTATGCCGACAAGGAGGAAGCAGTGAGGAAAGCGATCGCTGATCTGGAGGCGGAGTTGAGATTGCAGGACTCGCAGGACCGTTTGAGGGGTCTTGAGATCGAGAGGGACAGGAGGAGATCCGGTCGTCCACTCGCTCGGGACGAACCTCAACGCGAAGACAACACGGAGAAGCGCAAATTGACTACAGACATTCGCACGATTACGGACGATACAAGACCAGAGTTGAAGACGAGGGACAGCGAAGATGACGACCACTCTTCATACGGCCGTTCGCGTAGACGTTCAAGGGACGCCGGATGACGATGACGGACGACACGATCGCGGAGTGATAGCAGCGCTTCCAGACGAAGACAGAGTAAGTGGTCTCTCAAGAAACACACTTTGGCGGGAAAGGACGTGAGGAAGAAGTTCATCACCAATCGTGCGAGGGATGATCACTACAAGGATGTCGCTCATGTCGAGTACGATTTTGAGATCAGGAAGTTAGCCGAGACATTGGGATTCGCTGCTTTCGCGTCGAAGTACCAAAGCGAAAGCATGTCACACTACAGTGACCAGAACCGCAGGCAACGAAAGACTGGCTACGGAACTTCAATGGGATCGAGGAGAAAATCGCCTTCGGGACCTGGAAAGCGCTCCTGCTACGCGTGGAACTTTGATGCTGGATGCGACCGCAAGGAGGACGAGTGCAGGTTCAGGCACACCTGCTCGAAGTGCAGTGGAAAGGGGCACAAACGACGCTATAAGTGCAAAGAGTGACTTTGTGAGGAAGAGTTCACAAGACTTGCGGGAGCAAGTTCTGTGGCAGCGGAGCACAAGCCCTCGAGCCGACACAAGATAGGTGTTTTGATCGGGGACTCTGTTGACAGGGAGACTGTCATCAGGGGGGTCGATGTTGACAGGGAGACTCTCAACAGAGATGTTGCTGAACATTTAGGTTGCCAGGTTAGGGCAAGCAACAAGGAGGACTGTGCCCTAGTTAGTGTCCAGAGGCAAATACACGCTAGGAGTAGGAGCAGCAACACATGCGATGACACATATACATCGACCAACATCGCCGCGGAGAGCGGCAGCACCGTTCATGATGGAGAGACATGAGTGGACCTTAATGAGGACATGGTTGTCAATAGTGACATTGCAGACAGAGGGGTGATTGACACTCGAGCTGATGGTCACGGCGACCAAATCGGGCCCATCGATACCATTGCTGATAGTTTGGTTTCTTCCAATGTACAGGAGGGAGGGAATGAGAAACTTACATTATGGGGCACTGTTAATATAGAAGATGCCGAGGGTCGTTTACACATTTGGGATGTGGGAGATCACATATTGGTATCGCTGTCCGAGCGGATAGACGCTAACAAATCCCAATTTGAAGTATATCGATCATGTTTTGAGGGCAATTGTGACTGTACCCACTTTATTGCAGCAAACCGCTCCCAGCTGAAGCCTTGTAGATTTGTTGTAGAACTATTCTTTAGGGGAGATAACGACGCTATATCTCTATTGCTAGGAATGGTATTCGGTTTCAGGGTTATAAATGATGAGTGTGCTACGTCCTATAACACCAGGGAGAGGAAGGCTAGGAACAACTGGGAGCGCGAGATAATTTGTTAGAAGTTTCACGCAGAGCTAGCTGACGGGAATATATCCAGGGTCCACGACAAGCCTCAGTGCACACATTCGGTGTTTGTTGTACCGAAAGACGATGGCGGTGGTAGGACCGTCGTCGATTGTAGCAGGCCAAAAGGGAATTCTGTCAACCAGTACACACATGGCATAGCCACTACCTTCAGCTATAAAAGCATTGATAACGTTACAGACCGCATGGAGAGAGGTGATTTTCTATCTACCATAGACATTAAGGATGCTTATAGAGCTGTCTCCATTCATCCTTGCGACAGGCCTCGTCAGGGGCTTGCTATCGCTAGGGCGCTTGGTGATGACGGAGCCTATTACCTAGACAATAGACTTAGCATGGGCCTTTCCTCTAGCCCTTACATATTTTCTAAAATCTCAGACTTTATTGTAAGCTGTGCTGTAAGGGAGGGCGTTACTCGAGTCATTAATTACCTCGATGATTTCTGTGTCTTAGGTCGGAGTGAGTTTGAGGCCATGCGGGCCCAGAGGTTAGTTCTAGGCATTATCCGCAGGTTGGGGTTTTATGTCAGTTATAAGAAGGTGAGCAAGACTGGACGGAGAGTTCGGTTCCTTGGAATCATCATTGATTCGGACAAGTTGGAACTCACCCTTCCTATAGATAAGTTGGATAAAATGAGACTGACACTGGGAACAATGAAGGATCGGAAGAAAGCTTCAAAGAGGGAGCTCGAACAGGTCGGTGGAATCCTAGCCCACTGTGCAAAGGTGATCAGGGGCGGGCGAACCTTTCCTAGGAGGATATTTGATATGTCTGCAGCACTCAAGGAGGGCCACCATAGGGTTAGGCTAACCAAGGGGGTACGCAAAGATCTCGAATGATGGATCACATTTTCCGCCCAGTTTAATAGCAAGGCCAAAATTCTGGGCCGTTTTGCCCCCCCTCATTGCCTCCTACAGTGATGCATCTGGATGGGGCCTTGATGCTCTTCACGGTAATGACTGGCTGGTCGGCTCTTTTGTTGAGGTGGACGATAGATTGCTCGCTGGCTATGTGGGTCACCATCACGTGAGTCCCGAGGGCCATGTAGCTTCTTCTCATATAAATATTAGGGAGATGGCTGTGGTCTATGCCGCCTGCGAGAGGTGGTCACATAATTGGGCTGATGCAACTGTCGTTATGGTTACTGATAGCGCTGTCGTACAGGCCGCCTTGAGCACAGGCAGATCGAGATCTGGTGGGATCATGTATTATCTCAGGAGATTGTTTTGGATGGCGGTGGGGAAGAATTTTGAGTTCAAGTCTGTTTACATTCGTAGTAATGATAATGTTATCTGTGACTCCCTGAGCCGCCTCGACGACAGTGCTAGCAACACCAGGATTTTAGATGCTGACCCGGAGGGGTTGCTCTGCTGTAGGGCTAAACTGTTTCATACTCTATTCTCTTACAGAAAGGTCTCAGCTGAGAAGGGAGCAAAAGAGCTTTCAGGAGCAGTTCTACGCGCCGAATTCGGTAACAACAAGGACTGTCCAAGTCAAGAGATACTTGGACTTTGTAGAGACTTTTAGTTCTACTCGGGCTCCTGTGCCATGTTCAGATGAGCAAGTCGCCCTTTACGCGACTTGGCTCGCCCGCTCTATGAAGTATAGCTCAATCACTAATTACCTGAGCGGTTTAAACTACTTTCTAAAACAGACTGGTGCTCAGCCGATTGACTACAACAGTTTCATTATCTCTTCTACACTAAGGGGGATTAAGCGGGTCAAGGGGGATGCCCCACGCCGGGCCAGGCCCCTGCTTCCTTCTATGATGAGGAAGATATTTGCTATGCTGCGCCCCTCCCCGGGCCATACATCGTGGAGGGCGGCTATACTAGTTTCCTTTAGAGCCCTTCTGCGGAAGGTGCAGGTCACCCTCTCGGACTCAACTCTTCGGAGGGGGGACTTTAACATTTTTGACTGGGGCATGGTGATAATGATTAGAAAAAGTAAGACCATTCAGTTCGCTGAGAGACTATTGGAAGTCCCCGTTGCTCGCTGTGCCGACGCTGGGATGTGCGCAGTCCACTGGGTTGAACTGCACTTCACCCAGCTACCCGCTGGACCCGGAGAGGAAGCATTCAGGCTTCCTGATGGCTCGGGCAGCTCTACACCGATGACATATGCTATTTACCAGCAGACTCTAAAGACCTTTGCAGCAAGGGCAGGTATGGATGTCGACGACTTATCATCACATTCACTTCGCCGAGGTGGCTGCACCTTTTTAGCCTTATGTGGGGCCACGGTAGAGGAAATTAAGGTACGGGGGGACTGGGTGTCCGAGAAAGTTTATGCATATCTAAAAAAACCCTTATCTGTCCGAATTATGGACGACATGAGGATTGCAGCCACCTTGTTCTCCTAGACAGCTTGATTGGTTTGGGTGGGAGTCGCTCGGCTCCCTTTGGCATTTATCGCTCAGCCCGGAGTCGAATAAACGAACCAACCCAATCTGCTGTCTCTTGTCAATTCGTAGTGGAGGCTTATATTATATATAATCTATTATATACATATAAACGCTCGGAGAATTATTTATTATTTATTAGTTTCGATTCTGCTCGACTTAATATTGTCCAATCGCCATCGTCCGCTGGCCCTGCTGCGGTCCTGGCGGTTTTGAAGCTGCTCGAGTTGGTTTGAATCGTCACTTGCCTCCAGTTTTTTGCTTTTGTATTAGGTAGAGCATTTATCGCTCAGCCCGGGGTCGAATAAATGAACCAACCCAATCTGCTGTCTCTTGTCAATTCGTAGTGGAGTCTTATATATATATATATATATATATATATATATGTGTGTGTGTGTTGCTTATTTAATGTCAGGGGAGCGGGACGTAGCTCAGGCAGTAGAGTGTCCACCTGTGAAGGTGTGGGTCATCCGATCGATCCTTCTCAGTGGACACATTTGCAGTTTGGGCTATTTTAAATTCCAACCAGTGGTCCACAACCTGGTTCATCAAAGGCTGTGGTATTTGCTGTCCTGTCTGTGGGAAAGTGAATATATAAAAGACCCCTTCCTGCTTATCGGAAAGAGTAGCCTATTTGGCGGCAGCAGATTTTATCCAAAGAAATATGTCAGAATGACCATATGTTTGACGTCCAATAGCCAATGATGAAAATCAAAGTGCTCTAGATGCGTCATTAAATAAAACAATCCTTTATTTAATGTCACTAATATTATATATATATATCATTTGTGTTGTTTGCGTAATGTCCATAATATATATTTATATATTATATATATTATGTCATTTGTGTTGTTTGTGTGATGTCAATTATATATGTATATATATATATCTATATATATGTGGGTTCGTAGCAGTTAGTGATGTGGGCTTACATTAGTGGCGCCACTTGTCTGATTTAATCAATAATCAAGAAGGAGATTATATATATATATATATATATATATATTAAACCTCCTGTTAGTAACATTTGCATAAACAATTACACACTACATATATAACCACAGGGTATTGCGGGATATGGATTCCACTGTAGGTATATAAATAACAGCATCATCAGTATGATTGTATAACTGAGCTATGTCACAAGCTCCAATAGCCTCAGGAAGATGATGTGCCAGTAGTGCCATCTATGTACCCGAGTGTGAAATAGTCGTCCCAATATCGATCCATGTTTGTGAGTTTCTCTATCAGCAGTAAGCGCACTAGTACATCTGTAACGAGCATTGGCCGTGGTAGGCACTTTGGACCTACACGGGAACGTAGACGCTCCCGCCTTCCAGGAGTCTCCCAGTTATAAGCGAAATAGCTGGTGTCAACACGGCATCACTGGGCGGATATCTTCATGGTACGAAGACAAGGGCCAGATGGGCGGAACGGTTCCAGAAACTCAATGGCCACGTGTTCAACCTGGCAAGGAATCAGCTCAGCCAGGTTGTATTTTCCCAAGACTCACCATGCGATGACAAAACACAACCATACACACTGGTTGTAAAGTCACCTGTGGTGTCCCAATGACCATCGCAGTTAAGTGATTGATGATGGTGATGATGATGGTGATGATGATGATGAACCAGCGTTCTCAAATGAAGCAAGTTCAATCACCTATGAAATGAGAAACCGCTCCTGCTATAATTCAAGTGTAACCCCTCCTGGTATAGGGAGATCGACCAGTTGTCTGTGATTCAAATTTCAATGAATCTAATAACTTCTTTTCTTAAATTCACATAATGAATTATACATGATATATATGGATAGTTGTAAAGTGCATGGCTCGAATCTGTGGTTGTGTAGGCAGGCTATAGTGAAATCAATACAGACAAAGAGAAAGGAAGAGTATAAAGTGTGAAAGAAGAGAGAGAGTCAAGCCCTCTGGTTTATTATTTATATGGTACATGGATTCATTGTTGAGTATCACCCCACCCTTTTCCGCCAATGGGAAACAAGCATACTTGGCCCTACCAATAGGGATCCAGCATTCCTGGTCCCCATGGTTACCAGTGATCTGCCCACCACCACCAAGCTGTGTGGCTCCCCTGGCCACCACCTGCCTTGCGGCCTGAGTGGGGGAGGGGGTCGGCTCGTGCCGTACACCGTGCAGCCCTGCACCAGGCCTCGCCACAGCATACTGCCGTCCGATAGACGCATTGCACCCCACTCTAATCGATGCTGTATGCTTTTAGACATAATGGTGCTGGCAAGCCACCAACCTAGTTGCTGCCAAGGCGGCTTACGCCACCCCAGAGCTCCACTCCCTGGCTCTCGAGGTCAATAACTCAGGCGAAGGTGGACTTTCCCCTTGCAAAGACGATCTACACCAATGGCTCCCTTAACCCAGCATCAGGTAGAGCCGGAGCTGGAATCTTCATCCCCTTCTCCAACACAAAGAACACCACCAGGGTGTCAGACTTTGCTTCCACTCTCGATACTGAGCTCGCCGCCATTCACTTGGCCCTCGAAGACCTCCACAACTCAAGTGCCATCATCATTACCGACTTTCTGAATGCCATCAAAGAGATCGCCTGCCCAAATGCCCGACACTCCCTTGCTGACGCGATCCAGATCATAATCTTGACCACACATCAGGCACACCTCAACACAGTCCTGCTATCGGTCCCCTCGCATATAGGACTGTATGGTAATGACCAGGCCGAATGTGCCACTCTAGCCAGTGCCAACCGAGCAGATGTGGAGACAGCCATCCTTCCATCCATCACCAAACTGACCGCTGCCGCTTCTCGAGCCACCACCAAACTCTGAGAACGAGCCACACAGAGGGAACAAGTATGGAACCCTTATTCAATAAGCTGGCTCTGGGACACCCTGGTCAGAATGAAACTCCCCCTTCCAGTCGGCCTTCCTACTTCTATCCATCAACTTCTCGCCATCAACCGCTTCAGGAGTGGCTACCACCATTGGATTGATGTCCCCAACCTCCAGCGCTGTCCCTGCGGCACTAAGATCTTCAATATGGCCCACATACTCGCCTCATGTGGTGCCGTCGACAGATCTGCCATCAGTGACTTCATGGAGGACGCTGACCGCCAACTCAGCGACAATAGGGCTGCTCTGGCTATCCTCTCCAGGATTTCCAAGTCATCCTGGAATGCACTTGCTCGCTTCTACCACCAGAACGCAGACATCATCAACACTGTTGGTCGCCCAGACCATGACACCGAGGACTAGCAGGCCCCACCTCATCGCCATAGCTGACTTGACACCACTACCAACTAACCACTAATTTTCACTAACAACTAACAGGTAACCCCACCCACTACCTAACTAATCCCATCCTCACTTCACTTCTTCCTCTGGCCTTGGCCGGACTTACCGTGCATACCGGTGAATCTGGAGGGACTGAAGTTTGGATCCCGGTCGAGTCAAACCAATGACTTATAAAATAGGTACCTGTTGCTGCTCGGCGCTTGGCGTTATGAGATCCGGAGAGGGACTGGGCCCACAGTGTCAGGATAATATGCCTGTGTGGGACATCAGGTTATGGTGCCGGCGGCCTGATTTCCCAGTGGGGCAGCACTATAAAGTCACCATGAGTGCGTGCTGTCACAAGTCGGTGCATGTCCTAGTATGGCCTAGGGTCTTACTGGGGCTTAAAACTACACCAACCACCCAGCCTCCCCCGGCCCTCTCAGAGAACTGTGGTTGGGCTCCTTAGGCTGCCTTTTTCCTTCCTCCCTCCCTCCCCCCTACCCCCGCAATGCCTCAGATCACTACCCATCCGAAGCCAACTCCTGACCACATGGGACTGCTTTCAGCGGTTCCCATTCAGTGCTGCAGATTTGCAGCCTTCAGCGCACCAATGCAACTGAAAACTCCCCAAAAACAACAGCCACTCGCTCTTGACACTTGGCATTATTAGGATAGGGCAAGGACTGGTTGGTTCAGTGTCACAATATAATGAGACTGAGTGGGATATTGGGTCATCGTGCCAATGGCCTGGTCTCCCAATGGGGCAGCACTAAAATGTTGCCATGAGTGCGCAATGTCACCCATCAATATCTTCTATAGAACTACACCCATATATGCTTGTATGGGATAGCATAACTACTAGGAACCTACATTGATGGGATCTGTGTCTCCATTTTGAAGCAACGGACCGTGACGTAGTGCCTGAAGAACTTCCGGTCCAGACAGGTCGCCACGTCATATAATATAATCACACTTTAATACCGACATAACCCGCCACCCAACCCCACCTGCCCCAACCCACCCCCACCCACCCCCACCCGCAACCCCACACAATACATTCTCCACCCAAGGCCTCTACATAGCGTTTGTATATTTGTTTATTGGGATTTTACATCCTAGCAACATTTACGGTTATATCAGGATGGGTTCCGACTTGTGAGAATGTGCACTCATGGCAATCTTGTAGTGCTGCCCCACTGGGAGACCAGGCCATCAGCCAATATCCCACTCAGTGTCACTATATCGGGACACTGAACCAAACAGTCCTTGCCCTATCCTAATAATTCCAAGTGCCAGGCTAGGAAGTGACAAGTATCAATTTTGTAAGCGATTAATTTGACTCGGTTGGGATTCGAACTTCCGTACCTTCCGTAACGGAAACTTGCGCTCTACCGATTGGGCCACCTCGTCCGGTGATACACGAAGCCTTACCGCCTCCAGTAACGTGTGTGCAACGTCATCCCGTGGTGATAAACTAGCAGGGAAGTGACCGTGACCAGTGGTGACACATAGTGACGACAATAATGCAGTTCTCCCTTCTTCTATAGATCTACACGCAAATATCCATATCCCCCAAATCGAGACAAGCGCATTTGTAAATGGGCAATTTGGAAAGGGGAGCTAAATTACATTTTTGTGTGTACAATAATGCATAAACCTATATATATGTATATATATATATATATATATATGTATATATACATATATATGTATATATATATATATGTATATATGTATGTATATATATATATATATATATATATATATATATATATATAAAACCTCTCTAAATCGACCGACCATGGGACTGACTTTTAATGGTCCATTTAGCGAGGTGGTCGGTTTCAAGATTTAGAATATCCTTACAATGGTATTGTTGGGACCCATATAAAGCGATCGATATGGGGGAGTGGTCGATCGTGGAGGGGTCGGTATAGAGAGGCTTTACTGTATACAGTAAAATCTATCTAAATCGACCGACCATGGGACCGATTTTAAATGGTCCATTTAGGAAGGTGGTCGGTTTATGGAATTTAAAAAAAATCATTACACGGGTATTTGTATTGGCGATCATTTGGGACCTAAATATAGCAATCGAAATAGGGGAGTGGTTGATCTGTGGAGGTGGTCGGTTAGAGAGGCGTTACTGTATATATACATCGGCATGTATATAATTACAAATATCTAAGCGTGTATTTATATTTCTGTTTGTTAGTGTTTTGATTGATGGGTTTATCAATTGAAACTTGATAATTGCAAACGACACTGCCTTTGCAGCTCACATTCCTTGCGGATGTACATATTTTTTTTTATTATTGTTGTTGAAATTGTTTTGATAAATAATTGTAAATACGAAACCACCACACAATGTTGCTTTTGATAAACACGAGGGGGGGCTGAGGAACGTTCAAGTCACCCGTTGGAGGATATATTATCCAACTACATATATCAAGTTTTTTTGTTTTCATATTTTATTGTTTTTTTGTGTTATATTACTTGATTAACCAGGAGAAATTCTCAACCCCTGACAACTGGTCTTCCTCATTCCACAGCTCCTTGCCCTATCCTAGTAATGCAGAGCGCCAGGATAGGTAGCGGAAAGTATCAATGTTTAAGTCATTGTTTTCACTTGGCCAGGGTTCGAATCCCACAACCTACCAAAACAGGAAGCGAGTGCTCAACTCATTCAGTCATGTCCTGTATAACATAGACATGCCACCAATATACCGCTACGTCGGCACTGGCATCTAATACCCGACTCAGTCACATTATCTTGACACTGAGCCACTAACCGCTCCCAGTAATGCCAAACACTAAGCGAAGCAGCGACAGGTATAACATTGGCTAGGTCTATGGTTTGACTCGGCCGGGGATTGAACCCACGTCTAGCCACGCTAGAAGCGGGTGCTCTGCCAAGTGTGCCATCCCGCCTGGTGTAATCGCAGACGGATAGAGGGGATAGGTGCGACATTGTCTTGCATATTGCCCAGTGTTTTGCCGGTGAGTTCCAGACCTCAGTAGACCTGTATATAGGTGAGCGTGTATGTGTGTGGTGGGGTAGATACAGGAAAGGGGGGATAGCACAGAAGTGTGTGTCGGGGGGGGGGGGGGGGGGGGGCTAGATAGAGGAAAGGGAGGATAGCACCGAAGTGGTGTGTGTGGGGGGGGGGGGGTAGATAGGGGAAAGGGGTGAGGACAGAAGTGTGTGTGTGTGGGGGTATATAGAGGAAAGGGGGGATAGCACAGAAGTGTGTGTGTGTGGGGGGGGGGGGGGCTAGATAGAGGAAAGGGGGGATAGGACAGAAGTGTGTGTGGGGGGGGTGGGGGGCTAGATAGAGGAAAGGGGGGATAGGACAGAAGTGTGTGTGGGGGGGGGGGGGCTAGATAGAGGAAAGGGGGGATAGGACAGAAGGTGTGTGTGGGGGGGGGGGCTAGATAGGAGGAAGGGAGGGGGGAGGGGGGGGTAGGACAGAAGGTGTGGTGTGTGGGGGGGGGGGGGGCTAGATAGAGGAAAGGGGGGATAGGACAGAAGTGTGTGTGTGGGGGGGGGCTAGATAGAGGAAAGGGGGGATAGGACAGAAGTGTGTGTGTGGGGGGGGGGCTAGATAGAGGAAAGGGGGGGATAGGACAGAAGTGGTGTGTGGGGGGGGGGCTAGATAGAGGAAAGGGGGGGGGATAGGACAGACAGTAGTGTGTGTGTGGGGGGGGCTAGATAGAGGAAAGGGGGGATAGGACAGAAGTGGTGTGTGGAGGTGGGGGGGCGGGGGCTAGATAGAGGACAAGGGGGGGATAGGACAGAAGTGTGTGTGTGGGGGGGGGCTAGATAGAGGAAAGGGGGATAGGACAGAAGTGTGTGTGTGGGGGGGGGGGGCTAGATAGAGGAAAGGGGGGATAGGACAGAAGTGTGTGTGGGGGGGGGGGCTAGATAGAGGAAAGGGGGGATAGGACAGAAGTGTGTGTGTGGGGGGGGCTAGATAGAGGAAAGGGGGGATAGGACAGAAGTGTTGTGTGGGGTGGGGGGGGGGGGGGCTAGATAGAGGAAAGGGGGGATAGGACAGAAGTGTGTGTGTGGGGGGGGGGGGGCTAGATAGAGGAAAGGGGGGATAGCACAGAAGTGTGTGTCGGGGGGGGGGCTAGTATAGAGGAAAGGGGGGATAGCACAGAAGTGTGTGTGTGTGGGGGGGGGGGGGCTAGATAGAGGAAAGGGGGGATAGCACAGAAGTGTGTGTGTGGGGGGTAGATAGAGGAAAGGGGGGCAAGGACAGAAGGGTGTGTGTGGGGGGTAGATAGAGGAAAAGGGGGCGAGGACAGAAGTGTGTGTGGGTGTGGGGGGTAGATAGAGGAAAAGGGGGCGAGGACAGAAGTGTGTGTGTGTGGGGGGGGGGGGCTAGATAGATGAAAGGGGGCGAGGACAGAAGTGTGTGTGTGGGGGGGGGAGAGCTGTAATTAAATGCAAACGATGGGAACAAGTTTTGTCTTTCTTTATGTGACAACGACAGGGAAAATGTCGATAAAATCTGTAAGATTAGATGAGAGACAAGTCTAGACTGTTGTGATAAAATCGCAGCAGACCCGTGGTAATTAATTTCTTAAATAGTTAGTTAGTTAGACATGTAGTTACATTTCCATGTAATAATCTAATATGCTGATATTTGGTGTTTAAAAAAAATTGTTTTGAAGTTCGCAAAATTTCAATCGGGATCATGTTTTATGATTGCATATTCACGAAGTTGACCCAAATATAAAATGTCATTAAATGAAGTTGTCTTGTTGCTTGATATGGAGCTAGTTAGACCCATATTAAAGCTGCACAGGCCGATGAAACATCACATTTTAAAAACCAAACCAATTATCTAGATTTGATTTTACATATCTAAGTTAGATACTGATGCACTGATTAAGCATTTGTTTCTGCATAGAAGGCAATACTGAGTCAATTTAACAGAACCTGTTACTGCAGAAGTCTATGGTGTCAGAGTTTTGACAAGCTTGCCAAAAACTAATTTTCCATGTTTGCACTCAAAATATCTCAAAAGTTTACCATTTAAAATAAAAGTAACTTTGAACTAATTGTAAAATATTCTGATGTAATGCATTGGTGGGGAATGCAAATGTTCTATTCTTGATCGGGTATACGTGACAAGGTGCATGTATGTGGATACGTAGGTGCTGGTGGTGCTTGATTGAGAGGTAAATAGAAATAGTGGTGCTGGCAGGGCTGTGTGTAAGGGGCACTCAGAGCCTACCCCCTCCCCCCTCTGCTAGTCAGGATCACCACACTCAGGCTCAAGGCAGGTAGGTGGTGGCCAGGGGAGCCACACAGCTTGGTTGTGGTGGACAGATCACTGGTAACCATGGGGACCCGGAATGCTGGATCCCTATTGGTAGAGCTAAAAATGCTTGTTTCTCATTGGGAGAATAGGGTGGGGTGATGCTCTACATTGAATCCATGTACCATATAAATAATAAACTAGAGGGCTTCACTCTCTTCCTTCTTTCACACTTTATACTCTTCCTTTCTCTTTGCCTGTATTGATTTCACTATAGCCTGCCTACAAAATAAATACAACCACATATTCGAGCAGTAGACTTTACATAATGTAAAGTAGACACTAGTGATCAATCTAATATATTTATCTCAGAAAAAGTACAGAAATTGAAAACCATCGGACTATGCAAATTTAAACTGACAGAACCATCAATAAAATATCTCATTTCAAATCTTTACAAATATGAGTGGTCCTATTTTTTAAATTTCCATGGATATATTTGTTTGTTTGTTTATTTGTTGTTGTTTTACGTCCTAACAACATCTAAGGTCATATCAGGACGGGTACCGACTTGTGACAGTGTGCACTCATGGCAACGTTATACTCACTTATAGTGCTGCCCCACTGGGAGACCAGACCGATGGCACCATTTCATGATTTCCCACTCAGTCCCATTATCCTGATACTGAGCTAAGGAGTCCTTATCCTATCCTAGTAATGCCGAGTTCCACCCTAGGAAGTGACAAGAATCAATTGTTTATGTCATTGGTTTGACACTGAGTTCAAACCAACAGAAAAACTATTGGCTATTCAGCAATCCCGTCTGGTTCTGCACTTTCCCTGGTTGGTTGTTGTTGTTTTATGTCCTGGCAGCATCCAAGGTCATATCAGGATGGATACCGACTTCTGACCTTGCGCATTCATGGCATGTTTATAGTGCTGCCCCACTGGGAAATCAGGCCCCAGCAACATGACCCGATACCCCACTCCGTCACATTCTCCTGACACTGAGTCTCTGAGCTAATCAGTCCTTGCCCTATCCTATTAATGCCAAGCGCCAGCCGAGGTAGCGACAAAATATGAATTTTGTAAGTCATTGGTTTGATTCAACTGGATTGACTCTATCTGGGGGCGGGGGCTTGGACCTCGGGGGGGGGGGGGAGGAGTGGGGGGGGGGGGGAGGGGTGGGGTGGGGCTGCCTTTCATAGAAGTAGGTTGTGACGTCATGATGTACCACATGCCCATATAAGGAACACTGCAATCAGCCACGATGTATGTTCCGCATATTGACATAAGTAATTCGGTCATCCCATTTGGTCCTAACTAATAATTAATATATGATAACATTGATATCCCACTGGGGCTTATCTAATATCATCTTTAACAAGTCGAGTGGATTGACCCCAAAATCCTCCGACGCGAGTGATTTTTTCCGGATATACAGGTACCGGGGAGCGCCGGAGGTGGCGCCACCAGTCATGACACATGAAGGAGGCAGTATAGTGTATCGTGTTGTAATAATAATAATATTAATAATAAGGAAATAATTCCTTTCCGTGCCTTTATACTCACATAATGCATTATACATCACATAATTATATATATATATGTCGTTCTCAGAAACTGTGTACCACTTGAGGTCGTCTACTTGAAATGCATATGTCAAAGAAACCCATTATTGGAGTGTCAATAGTTAGATTTCATCATTTAGCCCAATAATGTGGGAGATATTTTAGATCAAAAGGAAATGTTAATATTGTGTATTATGTATCTTATTGGGATGGGTGAAGCTAAATAAATAGAAAATTACATCACTAATCTGTGATTGTCAACAGCATTGAAAATAAAGCGTCACAAACTTAATGAAAACCTCTGAACAACACTCAACAGCACATTACACTTCAAATGGTCATAGACAATGTCTTCATTAAGTTGAAGACATTTATTTCTATAAAAGAAATTATAAAATTATGAAATAATTAACCTTTTCTGGAGTCATTGACATCGTAACATTTTGTTTCCATTTGCAAGTATTATGAAACTCTGTATCAAACACTGAGTACAGATACAGTACAGGAACTATTTTCACCATTTGACACTCTATGCATGGTATGGAATAGTAAAAGATAAATCCTGAAATTGCCCCATAATATTGAAATTTGAGACGAACATTTGTGTAAAATTGTTGATTCCACTTGGACTTGTTACGTTGTTGATATTTTTGTGCTTTTCTCTTTAATCATCACAAATAACACAAAATCATAGCAATGAGGTTTAAAATTATTATTACTACTGTTTATAAAGCAAGTGGCATGTGAAATGTCCTAAGAATGTCAAGCTTTGTGTGGAACATATATGATTTTGGAGTCAGATTGGTTTCCATGTTATACTGCTATTTACACGGGAGCGGGGCGTAGCTCAGGCGGTAGAGTGTCCACCTGTGAAGGTGTGGGTCATGCAATCGATCCTGCTCAGTGGACCCATTTGAAGTTTGGGCTATTTTCCGTTCCAACCAGTGGTCCACAACTGGTTCATCAAAGGCTGTGGTATGCCCTGTCCTGCCCCCCCCCCCCCTTGTTGGTTTTTGAGGGGATGCAATGAGTGTGTGAGTGTATGTGTGTGTGAGTGCGTGTGTGTGTGTGGAGATGGTTAACATTCCCAGCTAATTGTATGGTGTAGGAAACAGATAGGAGCAGTCAACGAACCGGAAAATAGCCAGGTATGCTTAATGAACGCTAGGGGGCGCCGTGAACTGATAATGGGTGGGTGAGAGTTGATGTCATGAGTAGTGAGGGATTGTGGGTAAATAAATGCAACGCCCGCTAGGGTAGGAGGGATGGTGGTATTGGTAAGTGAGGGCAAGGGAGCAGGGTGGAAATGTGGTTTGAGTTGAGACTGGGTGAGACTGGGTGAGAGTGTGGTTTGAGTTTAGAATGGGTGAGAGTGTGGTGTGAGTTTAGAATGGGTGAGAGTGTGGTGTGAGTTGAGAATGGTGGAAATGTGGTTTGAGTTGAGACTGGGTGAGAGTGTGGTGTGAGGTGAGATTGGGTGAGAGTGTGGTGTGAGTTGAGACTGGGTGAGAGTGTGGTGTGAGGTGAGACTGGGTGAGAGTGTGGTGTGAGTTGAGAATGGTGGAAATGTGGTACGAGTTGAGAATGGGCGAGGGTGTGGTGTGAGTTGAGAATGGGTGAGAGTGTGGTGTGAGTTGAGACTGGGTGAGAGTGTGGTGTGAGGTGAGACTGGGTGAGAGTGTGGTGTGAGTTGAGAATGGTGGAAATGTGGTGTGAGTTGAGAATGGGCGAGGGTGTGGTGTGAGTTGAGAATGGGTGAGAGTGTGGTGTGAGTTGAGAATGGTGGAAATGTGGTTTGAGTTGAGACTGGGTGAGAGTGTGGTGTGAGGTGAGACTGGGTGAGAGTGTTGTGTGAGTTGAGAATGGGTGGGAGTGTGGTGTGAGTTGAGAATGGTGGAAATGTGGTTTGAGTTGAGACTGGGTGAGAGTGTGGTGTGAGGTGAGACTGGGTGAGAGTGTGGTGTGAGTTGAGACTGGGTGAGAGTGTGGTGTGAGGTGAGAATGGTGGAAATGTGGTGTGAGTTGAGACTGGGTGAGAGTGTGGTGTGAGGTGAGACTGGGTGAGAGTGTGGTGTGAGTTGAGAATGGGCGAGGGTGTGGTGTGAGTTGAGAATGGGTGATGGTGTGGTGTGAGTTAAGAATGGGTGAGAGTGTAGTGTGAGGTGAGACTGGGTGAGAGTGTGGTGTGAGTTGAGAATGGTGGAAATGTGGTTTGAGGTGAGACTGGGTGAGAGTGTGGTGTGAGGTGAGACTGGTGGAAATGTGGTATGAGTTGAGACTGGGTGAGAGTGTGGTGTGAGTTGAGAATGGTGGAAATGTGGTTTGAATTGGGACTGGGTGAGAGTGTGGTGTAAGGTGAGGCTGGTGGAAATGTGGTATGAGTTGAGACTGGGTGAGAGTGTGGTGTGAGTTGAGACTGGGTGAGAGCCTGGTTTGAGTTGAGACCGAATTAGAAGGTTACGTGATGTGAGTAGGGTGAGAGTGAATTGGTTTGAAGTTCGCAAAATTTCAATTGGGATCATGTTTTATGATTGCATATTCACGAAGTTGACCCAAATATAAAATGTCATGAAATGAAGTTGTCTTGTTGCTTGAGTGTGAGTGTGTGAGTGTATGTGAGTGTGAGTGTATGTGAGAATGTGAGTGTGTGTGAGTATCTGAGTGTGTTAGTGTATGTTCATGTTTGAGTGCATATGAGTGTGTGGGTGCATGGGAGTGTGTGAGTGTATGTGAGTGTGTGTGTACGTGAGTGTATGTGAGTGTGTGAGTGGATGTGAGTGTGTGTGTATGTGAATATGTGAGTGTACGTGAGTGTGTGAGTGTATGTGAGTGTGAGTGTATGTGAGAATGTGAGTGTGTGTGAGTATCTGAGTGTGTTAGTGTATGTTAATGTTTGAGTGTATGTGAGTGTGTGAATGCATGGGAGTGTGTGAGTGTGTGAGTGTGTGTGAACGTGGATCCCTACACACCACACCCACACTCCCTTACCATCCCACCTCCCCTCCCTACACACCACACCCCACACTCCCTCCCCACCCCACCTCCCCTCCCTACACACCATATCCCACCTCCCCTCCCTACACACCACACTCCCTTACAATCCCACCTCCCCTCCCTACACACCACACCCACCACCCACTCCCTCCTCACCCCCACTCCCCATCCCCTCCCCTCCCTACACACCACACCCACACTTCCTACCTCACCTCCCTCCCACACACCACACCCACCTTCCTTACCATCCACCTCCCCTCCCTACACACCACACTCCCTTACCATCCCACCTCCCCTCCCTACACACCACACCCACACTCCCTCACCACCCCACCTCCCCTCCCTACACACCACACCCCCCACCCCCCACACCACCCCCCACCCTCCCTCCCACCACACCCACACTCCCACCACCCACTCCCCTCCCACCACCACCCCCCTCCCTCACCCCCCACCTCCCCCCCACCACCCCCCCACCACCCCACACCCCCCTCCCTCCCCACCACCTCCCCCCATCCCCCCACACCACACCCCCACCCCCCCCCCCCCCACCCACCCCCCACCTCCCCACACCACCCCCCCTCCCTCCACCCACCTCCCTCCCACCACCCCACCCCCCACACCACCCCCCACCCCACCCCCCCTCCCCACCACCACCCCTCACCCCCCCCTCCCACCCCCACCCACCACCCCACCCACCACCCCCCTCCCCACCCCCCACCCCCCACCCCACCCCACCTCCCCCCCCCAACCACCCCCCACCCCCACCCACCCCCCCCACCCTCCACCCACCACCCCCCCCCACACACCCCACACCCCCCACCCCCCCCTCCCACACCCCACCCCACTCCCCCTCACCACCCACTCCCCCCCTACACACCACACCCCACCCATCCCACCTCCCCCCTACAACCCACCACCACTCCCTCCACACCCCACCTCCCTCCCACACCATATCCCACCTCCCCTCCCTACACACCACACTCCCTTACCATCCCACCTCCCCTCCCTACACACCACACCCACACTCCCTTACCATCCCACCTCCCCTCCCTACACACCACACCCCACACTCCCTCACCACCCCGCCTCCCTTCCCTACACACCACACTCCTCCCACACCACCTCCCCTCCCTACACACCACACCCCACACCCCTCCCCATCCCACCTCCCCTCCCTACACACCACACCCCACACTCCCTCCACTCCGTTCCCCACCCTACACACCCCACACTCACTCATCACACGCCTTCACTTCGATTGCTCCACCACACCCCCTTGCCACATACCCCTTCCCCACACACACCCCCCTCAATCTCCCCCCCCCTCCCACATACATCACAGTGGCCCAATCGGTAGAGCACAGGCTTCTCCTGCGGAAGATCTGGGAGTTCGATTCCTGGCCGAGTTCGATTCCCGGCCGAGTCAAACCAATAACTTACAACTTACTAGAACAGGGCAAGGACTGGTTAGCTTAGTATCAGGATAATGTGACTGAATGGGATATCAGGTCATGGTGTCAGTAGCCTGATCTCCCTTTGGGGCAGCACTATAAAATTGCCATGAGTGCGCATCCTGACAAGTCGGTACCCATCCTGATATAACCATAGATGTTGTTGGGATGTAAAACCCCAATAAACGAACATACACCACATATATCCCACCTATAATTCGCCCCACTCACACACACACATACCCCGCTCCCCCACCCCCCTTCCCCCCACCCCCACCCGCACACCCACCCCACCCCCACCCCCACCCCACCCCCACCCCCACCCCCACCCCACCCCACCCCCACCCAACCCTCGTAACGGTGGCAGTGTTAAACGGTCAGGGCACGTTTTTACCTCACAAGCACTGAAGAACGCCGTTACCTACGTCACGGGTCATGTGACGTCACGGGTCACATGATCCGGCGCCTCGAGGGTCGCCAGTTTCACTAACAAATCATGCACAACAAAACAACCTCAAAACACAAACTAGCAAAAGAAGAGGCTCAGCTGAATACCAGAGGTGGTGTTCTGCACACATTGCACACACGATATTCTTTATACATTTTTAAAATTTATATATCCATTTACATGTTTTTTCTATGTATTATTAGTTATAAGCAGCGAAATTTAAAAATATGCATAGGGTGCAAAATTTGTATTCCATCCTGTAAACGTTGAGATTACAAGCCTAAATCCAAAGCAGTTAGGTTATAAATGTTATTTTTCTTGATATAATAATTCTCTAAGATTAAATATATAAAATGTATTAATTTTGAATTAAAAATGGAACTCTGACCAAATTTAATAACAAGTGGAATGATGTGAGGGGAGTTCTGCTAACCAATTTCCATTCTACATTATATGTATTTCTATATCCCCAAAAAGGGATTAGAAAAAAAACATGAATAAAAGCCTACTTCTCTCTCATGCATCAGTGTGTTTGAGTCACACCGAATTCTTTTTATAATAGCAATTTTGAGGGAGGGGAGTCAAACAAGGACATACCCTGCCGTACTCAATTTCATCGGCTGTTCCAGTGGTTTCGTTGTTGTTTGCTGCAATTTTATGTCAAAGAAACATCTCAGGTCACTTTTGTAGTTAATTGCATGACACATTTCCTTGACCAAATGAAAATAAAATTATGAAAATAAAATTAGCAATACCACCACCCCAATATTCTTAAACAAAACATAAATGTGTACATATATTATATATGACATGACATATATGACATGTGACATATCACATATGCCATTTGACATGAGATATCACATATCACATATCACACATTGCTCACGGACACAGCTGACTCAGAGGCATGAGTGGGTTAATCAAGGCTTTTATTCGGGCGCTGCCCGCCCGGCGGCATGTACGTGACTGTGTATCATCGGGCAAGAAGCGAACGAGCGAAGGCCCCGATATATTGGGAAAATGAAATGTGATGAGGGCATATGAGTCATGTGAACAATTTAACAAACGAGTAAAATCAATTACGTTAAAGTACAATAGCAATAGTTAATGATAAAAATATGATATAACAGTACAGGGTAAATTATCAGAAATGTGACATTTAAGTAGGTGTGATCTGTCAACTGCGCAGGTGTCAGTCGCTCATTAGATGGTATTCTTTATTTTTTAGTTTAAATGCTTGATTGGTTTTTGGTTTTGTGTGATTGTTGTGGGCACAATCAACTGCAGGTGTGGGTGGGTGGCTAAAATTGGAGGTGGGAAGTGGTCAGTGCGGGCGTTTGGAGAAGACTGACCAGCTTTGGTGGCTCCAGAAGACCCCAGGATAGTGCCTGACCATGATGGCTGGCAGGAGTTGTTATATAGGCTGGAGGGGGGGAAGATGGCTTCCCCCCTCTCCCCCCCCCTCATCACTCACTCCCCCCCCCCCACCACCACCACAGTAGTGGCAGGGGGGGAGGGCTTCGGCCTTGAGCCTGCCATGTCCAGCAATGACACCGAATGAGCTACCTCGCTCATTCAAGACTATTATATATTATATATATTATATATATAATATATATAATATATATATTATATATATTATATAAATTAAATACATTATATAATATATATATTATATATAACATATATTATATATCATATATATCATATATATTTATATATATTATATATATCGTATATATATATATTATATATATATATATATTATATATATAATATATATAAGGAGTATAATATATTATACGTATGTAAAGGTCGGAATTAACATTTCCTAATAATAATATCTAGCTGGGCGAAAGGCTCAATATTTGTATTTCTATATTCTCCAATCATTGGCCGGTATCAGCGAGCCCGGGACTGCCCTATAGTGGCGCCAAACGGCGGGTTCGGCCGCCGGATCGCCATATTGGTTTATTGTTGGCCCGGATTTCAAACTACAAGTACGCTTTCCTCCTTTGTTTAGATGTAGACTAATTTATATTATATATATATATATATTATGGGATATATAATTTATTACTATGAGTATAAAGGGGCGGAGCTATATTCCTATATCCTGCGGATCCTAGCATTTAATCTGCCTTTATATATATATAAGAACATTCCCGGCGCGAGTGAACATGTGGGTGCGCCGTTAGGGACGAAGGAGGCCGGTGGCGGCGCCACCACTCCTGGCAGAGTAGTTGGATGCAAATGTCGGTAGCATATAGCTAGTATATAAATATACGGGTATAAATCATCGGTATGAGGTTTTCTTATTATTATTATCATTGTCACTTTATAATATAATTAACATCCAATAATGGACAAATATTGATTAACTGCGGCATGCTGGCCTATGGTGGCCTATGGTGGTGCCGCCACCGGCAGTTCTTGTTACTTATGCTCACTCGCTGTAGTGATCACTTTGCTGCGAAAATTTGAAGAAGCTGAACGCGTATGAGTTAATCAAAGCTGCCGTACGATGGATAATGGAAATCCCTAATTTGACTGTGGCCGACTATAAGGCATTCATTTTGCATTTCGGCTTCCCCTGCAACAGAGCGAAATCTGACGAATTTAAAGATATGGCTCATACTGAATATGACACTGACATCCGTACACTTGCTGAGACCTTTGGGTTTGCTGCATTTGGCTGTCCCCATACGGGCGAAAGTGTGCTGCATTATGGGTCTACTACCACCCATGTGTCACACCACGTGTGACACTGAAAAGAAGACAACAGGAGGGAAGCGTCCCTGCTTCCGCTATAACAGGGACGGTGAATGTGATTTATCGAGCATGTTGGCGGAGGCTAACATGGATAATTTACAAACGAGGCTAGAGTTCTCGCTGCTTTCCTTGATCTGTCCTTTACACTGTAACGTCACTCTACCCTGGCACCTCTGGCTGTCCACTTCGCTTCCCCACCCTCCCACCCTCCTTCTGGGGGGGTGAGCGCTGATCTCCTGTCTTCTGGTTCATCAGACTTTGCCCTCTGCCGGCACTTGTTACAAGCAATCTGTTACATGCTATACCATGATTCTGAAATGTAGGGTCTCTGTCACCCGCTTGATAGCCTGCCTGCAGGCCCCGCTATGTTCTCCTACCTGATTAAACTTTTCAAAATGACCTGTTCCTTCTCTCTCTTTCTTGCCGAGTGCAGCGAATTAGAGGAGAAATGTGGTTTTGGTCACTGGTGTGCAAAATGCTTTGCAAAGTCACACGGCAAACACAATTGCATTAAAATCTGAATATATCGCGGGTGATTGTTGGACGCGCAGGCGGCCGTGAGTACCGGCAATCATGATTCAGGCAATCATGAGTCTGGCTAATGGGCCGTATAATGCCATTACAACAGCCCCCTGTTATGTGCAGCACGATATATGTGTCAACTCGACAACGATTCAGCTGAACAGTGCTGTAAACTGCATAAATATTGCCGATAATTGTTCGCCTGGGATATTTGAGCGAAAAATACTGCTTCAGACTTAATGCAACAAATACTGGATTAACGGTGACTGATGATTTGAAAAGCTGCAATGATCAGGCTCATAGTGACATTACTTTAGCGGATTCTGGATGCGGTTTATCAGTGCGCCAGAACTGGACTACGATAATCCCATCGCTGATAATATTGCATTGACACAGAATATAATTGATTTTGATATCACTACAAATAATTCTGGACTTTCACCTGAACACATTGATTTTCATGTCTCTGATGACAATACATTAATGTGTAATATTAATATGAATGTGATTCACCTTAGTGTTCATCCTCTCGCTACTAACTATCCTGTTTCTACTAATTGTTATATTAAGAATATCGGAAAAAATACCCAGAGGGTTTCTGTCAATGAATGCTGTGAAACGGCACTTTCAGTACCGACTCGCTGGATTAATTCAGTGGATTATACCCCCCTTTTAAATGTTGAAAACATCTTCATTGATGACATTTATTATCGGGTAAAATTATTATATCAGCCAGGACAGAGATCCATGGTGTTCGATATTACCCATAATTGTGTAGCTGGTATCTGTGCTTGTACGCACTATATTGACGGATCTATAAGTCAGCTAAAGCCTTTTCGTTTTTTTGTTGAACTGTTCCTAAGGGGGGAAATTGATCCTGATTGGTCCTACATCCTAAAAGGAGTCTGCTACGGGTTCGAAGTTATAGACCGTGATTGTAATTTAGCATATTCTGTAAAAATGAAAAAGATGCATAATCCAGATTACTATAATATAATAACAGATAAGCTTCAATCAGAGATCGGCCAAGGCATTCTCAAAATAGTAGAAAGTAAGCCTATTTGCACTCATAATGTTTTTTGTGTCCCTTATGGCTGGCGCACACCTCCCGTTTACGATTCGCGCACTAAAACTCGCGACCCGACCCGACCCGCTTAAAACTGAAAACGGGCCGATTCATTTTTCGAATCGCGAATCGCAATCGTAAACGTCCGCTTTTAGCACTAAAAACTGAGTTTTATGCGCGAATCGCAATCGCTAGGTGTGCGCGGGGGGGGCGCACACCTAGCGATTTTTGTGCGCGAAACGGGCAGTTTTACATCGTAAACGGTAGGTGGGTGCGCACAAACGGTAGGTGTGCGCCAGCCATAAGGATGAGTGGGGGAAGAATGATTGTAGATTGTAGTCGTCCTAAGGATGCGTCAGTTAATCAGTGCGTAAACTCCACCTGTAAAAAATGTTAATACAATTCCGTAGACTCAGTAGCGGAGTGCCTCGTGCAATGTGACTGGATGGCCACAATTGATAGTAAGAATGCCTATGGGGCGATCGCTATTCATCCTCGTGATAGGGCCAGACAGGGGCTTCTATGGTTTTTTTCAGGAACCGAAATATATTTAACTTATACCAGATTATGTATGGGACTTTCATCCAGTTCTTATATATTTCTAAAAATGTCTGACCTTATTGTTAGATGTGCCACCAGAGAGGGAGTTCTCAGGGTGATTAATTACCTGGATGACTACTGCATTATAGACAGCAGCCAAGAGGAAACTGCCAGATCTCAGAGAGTAATTAGAAGGTTAGGTTTTTATATCAGTTACAAAAAATTAATCCCTCCTGCTACATCCATCAGATTACTAGGAATAATAATTAATTCTGTTATGCTACAAATGACCCTACCCAATGATAAGCTAGCAAAATTGAATAAAGTTCTCACATACTTCCTCCATAGGAGGAATGCAACCAGGAAGGTCACTTTATATTATAATTAACGTCCAATAATGGACAAATATTGATTAACTGCGGCATGCTGGCCTATGGTGGCACTGCCACCAGCAGTTCTTGTTACTTATGCTCACTCGCTGTAGTGATCACTTTGCTGCAAACATTTATATATATATACGATGAGGCTATATTTCCTTGTCAAGAGAAAATAAATACTCTCAATCCACTTAGCTCTTTCTATTTCTTCCTTCACCTCAGCTAGGGATCAGGTTTATACATATATAATATGAATAATAATAATAGAATTTTCTTCTGTGCCTTTATACTCGCATAATACTTATACCCCTTTATGTATATATATAATTTTATATAACATGCTGGTATGCAGGTATTGCAATACCTCACAGAGTTTGACGCCCCTGCCCTGCAGAGTTGTAAACCACTGCCTTGTGGTACAGGTTCTTGACAGAACCGAATGCTAAGGGAGCAAACCCTGAACAGAAAACCATGTGACTGTGGCAGCATCAAGGGCGGTTGATGTATGGAACTCCCAACATCTCCCGACCAGCCACTGCAGGGACAAATAGTTTTGTGCCTATCTGGACATGTTCTTGCCAGTGTGAGACCTCTATTTGCTCCCCGAGAGAGTGCCGCTGGTAACTTGCAAAAGCCAGCAGCACTTCAACAGTTTTGCAGGCAGCTTTCATGAAATGAAATGGAGAGCGGCAGTCAAGTAATGAAAGCAGTCTTTGTCGCATCACGACCGACAGCATGATAATATAACATGCTTGTCAAATTCTGACAAAATGTGTCTGAGGCACAACTTTTGTATTTTATGCTTGCCTTTATGTATCTGGTGCCTTTATCGGTCTAATGAATAGTAACCTGTTATCTCTAAAGGAAACGGTATTAGACAGCTACACATGGACATATCACTCTTTGAAATTCCTCCGAGCTATGGAGGAGAGGCCTCGCGCAGGAGGCAGAGAGGTGCATGCTGGTACCCACCACCACCCCTGGGGAGGGGGGGAAGAGTGCAACCCACTCTAGATCTTACTACATGCGACAACGGGCTTATCACTATCCATATATATGTGATGTATAACGAATTATGCCAGTATGAAGATATGTAAGGGTTAATTATTATTATTATAATTATTCTGCTCCGTAAGCCCAACAGTGTACCAGGGGCTCCACCTTCTCCTCACCTCCACCGGATGTAGACCAGTGTCAGTCGCTTGTTTCTCCCTCATTTGTACTGAAGCTATGTTTATATATATATATATTTATATATATAAAGACAAGCTACAGTACAAAAGAGACAAGTCAATGAAAGTGGGTTGAGATAATATATTTCTCTGGCATAGGGAATATTTGCCCGAGCCTAAAAGGAAAAGGTTCCAGGCGCAAGTGACAATGGTAGCAGCGGAAGTATGGTTTGGTGGTGGTGGAGCCACCAGTACCCGTATGAGTAGAAAGCAAATACATGCAGAGAGCCCATTGGCTAATAATATAGTATCGGAATAGTATAATATAATATAATAAAACATAAAAAATCTCTTTTGCGGCTTTATACTCGCATAATACTTATACACACATATTTATATATATGTGTGTGCATATAGCTATATATATTTATATGCTGACTCTGACCAATGCATCCTTATTTCGCAAATGCCCTTCTAGTGACAGCGTCTGGTTGGTACAAAGCGATACCTGTCTAGATATGACCAAGGTTGGATATCCATTCATCCCTAATCAAGCTCTGTGATCTGGTTAGAGGGGTTGAGACGCAAACACTGCAATCAGGCTGATCATTATAATCTACCTTAGTTTAGTTTGAAGTAACTTTTATTTTTTAAATCTAACTTTTGAGATATTTTAAATGAAAACATGCAAAATTAATTTTGGCAAGGACACCAACACTCTAGACACCTTGGCTTCTGCAGTGACAGGTTCGATTAAATTGACTCAGTATGCTCTTCTATTTGGCAACAAATGTTTAATAAGTCCGCCAGTATCTAAGTTAGCTGTGTAGAATCAAATGTAGATAATTGGTTTGGGTTCGAAAATGTGATGCTTGATCGGACTATGCAGCTTTAAGGAAGGGTCGGAAAACACCACTCTTTTCAAGGTCAAGGTCAAGGTCAAGGTCAAGGTTAGAACCAAAATGAACAATGTCGCTTTCAAGTTTTAGAGGATGCCCTCCCTGCACTTTGTACCCAGGACAAATTAATCAATGAAAATCAATTCTGTGATTTGAAAGGGAAAATATGAATCCTCTGGATTAAAAGAATAAATTTGGTGAGATTCATCGATAATTTCCGTGTAAATTTGACCTGAGATCTTTGATTGAAAGACTACCACAAACGGAAATAACAAGACACTCCGAGGAAAGTGGCGGGCGAGGCCTTAGGGGGTTGGTTGTAGTTATACCGGGCGGTGATGTCATAAGGCGTGATGGGGGTCGCCATAGTTACCTAAATGCAGCGTCAGAACTGACAGGTTCGCGGTAGTGGACATTTAGGGAACGAGGGTATCTTCGTCTGTGCCATGTATAGGCATAATTGCATTATTAACATGTCAACGCAGCACCCGTCAGCAGAATGGCATCTTGTTGTACTCCTCTCCTCTCAGCGTCTTTAACGGCTCTATGCATCACGACTCTACACATCATATATAGCATAGCTTAGATAATATGTAATACGCAGTATGTTATATGTGATATGTGATCTGTGATCTGTGATATGTGATATGTGATATGTGATATGTGATATGTGATATGTGATGTGTGATGTGTGATGTGTGATGTGTGATGTGTGCTGTGTGATGTGTGATGTGTGATGTGTGATGTGTGATGTGTGATATGTGATATCTCATTCATATGGCATATGTGATATGGCACATGTCAGATATGTCATGTAACATAGAACATAGAACATATGACCTATGACACATGGAATGACATGAATATGACATAATATAACATATTTAATATTTATTATAGAACATATAGTATATAGTACATAACATATAATATATAGTAAATAATATAGTATTATAGTATACAGTATATAGTATATATAAAATAGTACATAATACATAGTATAAAGTATATATGTATATAGTATATAGTGTATATACTATATACACTATATAGTATATACATATACTATGTATATACTATATCAAATGTTTACAAGATATTGGTGTCAATGGCAAAGACATTAAACTAATTGTGAACTTATACTGGACACAACGTGCATTTATAAAAATGGAGCAGGGCCTATCGGATGAAGTTATGATTAAACGAGGAGTTCGACAAGGGTGTGTATTGTCACCATGTCTATTTAACCTGTACACAGAGATGATTTTCAGACACATTGAAGATTGCAAGGGAGTGACAATAGGTGGCATGAACGTCAACAATCTTAGATATGCCGATGACAGTGTAATACTAGCAGACAGTGAGAAAAAACCTACAAGATATAGTGAATAGAATCAATAAAGCTGGAATACTATTCAACATGAAGATGAATGCCAGGAAGACCAAAACAATGGTTATAAGTAAAAAGACAGAAAAACCAAATGTCAATATAACCATAGATGGCACAAACATAGAACAAGTATCCGAATTCATATATCTCGGACAAAAGATTACAAATGATGGGAGATGTGAGGAAGAAATTAAAAGAAGGATAACAATAGCCCGAACAACATTCTCCAAAATGTATAGAGTGTTAACATCAAGTAAGATATTAATACAAACAAGGAAGCGTATTCTTCAGTGTTATGTGTGGTCTACTCTAATGTATGGGGCAGAGACATGGACAATCTCTAAGAAAATGTACAAACGTTTAGCAGCATTTGAGATGTGGACTTATCGCAGGATGATGAAAATATCATGGACAAAAAGATCACCAACAAAGAAGTTCTCAGAAAAATTAAAAATAAGAAAAGCTTGTTTGCCACTATACAGACAAAGAAACTTATTTATTTTGGCCACATCATTCGTCAGAGTTCAATATACCGTACATTGTTGGAAGGGAAGGTGGATGGCAGCAGAGGGAGAGGGAGACCAAGAACATCATGGTTTACAAATATTTCACAGTGGACAGGCTTGAATTATTCACAGTCTATCAGAACAGCACAACATCGGGATAAGTGGAGAACCATTGCATCCAACCCTCGACTAGAGGACGGAACTATTGATGATGATGATAGTGTATAGTATATAGTATATAGTATATATCATATAGTATATAGTATGTGGTATATAGCCTATAGCCTATAGTATGTAGAATGTAGTATATGGTATATGTTTTAAGGTACATTGTATATAGTATATAGTATATAGTACATATTATATACTATGTAGTATATAGTGTATCGTATATAGTATATAGTAATCAGATATAGTATATAGTATATAGTACATAGTAAATATAAAAAGTACATAATACATCAAATATATAGTATTAGTATTAGTATATAATATATAGTATATAATATATAGTATATAGTATATGGTATATGGTATATGGTATATTGTATATGGTATATGGTATATGGTATATGGTATGTAGTATATATCATACAGCATATAATATATAGTATATAGAATATACTATATAGTATAAGGTATATGGTATATTATATATGGTATATGGCATATGGTATATTGTATATGGTATATGGTATATAATATATATTATATAGTATATAGTATATAGTATATAATATATAGTATATAGTTTATAGTATATATTAGTATGTAGTAATAGTATATAGTATGTAGTATACAGATCTAGTATATCGTATGTAGTAGATCGTATGTCGTACGTCGTACGTCGTACGTCGTACGTCGTATGGCTATATCATATGTAACATCTAATATGTAATATATAATATAATGTGTGGTATAAATAGTCATGCTAATATTATTTAGGCTGTAGGGGGGGCCTATCGTGCAGCAACCGGCTGGGAGGGGGGGCGAGGGGCGAGCGCTGTGTCGGCTATGTTATCCCGACCGATGCAGCCTCGAGCCCGCATCAGCCAATCAGAGCGAGTTTAGACCCTTAACTACTAATGCATAGTATATCAATTATCATATGTAGCACCTAATATGCAATAGGCAATGGATAACTCATAACACATAATACATATAGTAAATAACACATAGCACATAGCACATAATACCGCACTCGGCCAGGGTTCCAACTCATTGGTTCGAATCCCACGATCTACCAAACCGGGACATGGACGCTCAACTCTTTCAGCCATCCTGTCTGGTCACATCCGCTATTGAGATGGCTATGAATCAAAGAACCACCACAATATCAACTACACACATCTACATACACATATATGTATAATATATATATACTGTATATGTCCCAATAGAAGCACGCTACCCAATAGAAGCACACACCCCATTTCACGATTGAAAGCACCCACAAATTTACAATCATATTGAGACTGAATGCACATGAAATAAGACAATCCCACTTTATTTCAGAGACATGACATAAACAAATCCATGAAATAGTAAGCAGTGATGAATGTTTTCATATGTAATCATAGTACATGTTAATTTGAAACCAACCATCGCAAATAATTACTTTACGCCTACAGGAAATAAATAGACGTGCACCAGTGTGTCTGTACTCACGCAGTGCGCGTTTATTGGGACATTTACGGTATGTGTGGTCTGCGTGTTCTTTCACTATAAATCACATCACACAAGACGGGGGGGCGGGGGGCGCAGTGAAGGTGCGGGGTGAAGATCGGGTAGTGGGACGGGGGGGGGGGGGGGGGTGGACATATGTGTGCGGTGGAAGGCTTGTGAGTTTACAAAAAAACGAGGTATGTGTGGTTTTGAGAGGTGTCAGGCTGATGCATACATAGTAGCCGGTGACCTAGGCGCGCAATAAGTAATTGTAGTGTGGTAGACGGCCGTAGGTGGCGCCACAATCGGAATAAACTACATAGCCGGGAATGTCCAATAGCGAGGAAGGATCGTAGTCGCTGTTTATATTCACATAATAAATTACCCAATACTTTTCAAAACTATAAAATTTGAGAATTTTGAAATTGATTTGATAAAATCGGCATTTCAGCTGACGTGGATTAACTGTTGATGGTAATATCAGACTACATGTACATTATATTGTAAAATAACTGTATTGTCACGAGACTGGAAGAGCAATGCCACAGTGCTGGCAACAGATTTCAATCAATGAAGAAACTATATTTACAACAAACAACAAACATATATAGTCAAATCTCTCTAACCAACCACCACCACAGATCGACCACTCCCCTATATCGATCGCTTTATGTGGGTCACAAACTTTCGCCCATGCAATACCATTGTAATGATAAAAAGACTCCCTAAACCTACCACCTTCCTAAATGGATCATTTATAGTCGGTCCCATGGTCGGTCGATTTAGAGAGGTTTCATATATTCAAATATATTCATATATATTCATATATATTCATACATATTTGTATATTTTCATATATTTTCATATATATTTTTATATATTCGTATTTGTTGATGTATATCCATATATATCCATGTTTATCCATATATATGAATATATATCCATATATATATTCATATATATATGTATATATATTCATATATATTTTTATATATTCATATATATTCATATATATTCATATATATTCATATATATTCATATATATTCATATATATATTCATATATATTCATATATATTCATATATATTCATATATATTCATATATATTCATATATATTCATATATATTCATATATATTCATATGTATTCATATATATATATTCATATATGTTCATACTATTTCATATATATGTATGTGTGTACAGTAAGACCTCACCAGCGGGACGCCCAATGGAAGGTAACCATGCCAAAAGTAACCAGATAGCACATCACACAGCTACGTACAAGCCTATAATATGTAAATAGGAGTAGGCTAGTCTAGTAGTAAGAGTAGACAAAATAAAACACATACATGCCAAGAAAATAAAAAATAATTAACATAGACTACTAACCAGACCAACCAACTATCTATCTGCTACTGAAATGCAGGCAATCAAATACCTTATCAGCAGCTACTGTGTGATAAGATAACACCAACACTACAGCTGGCCAGCATTGAAAACAAGCCTGGGTACCCAGGCTTACATGCTATGGACAGTATAAATACAGCCTCAATAAAAAATAAATTAAAAAAAAGTCTAAATCGACCGACCATGGGACTGACTTTAAATGGTCCATTTAGGGAGGTGGGTCGGTTTAGGGAGTTTATAAAAATCATTTCAAGGGCTTTGTATGGGCGATCGTTTGGAACCCAAATACAGCGATCGATATAGGGGAGTGGTCAATCTGTGGAGGTGGTCGGTTAGAGAGGTTTTACTGTATATTCATACCTCAACCAAATTAGGCGATGAGGTTGTCCGGTGGCCACATGTAGCAATATTTGTAACCTACACGGCAGCCAACCAGGCGGTGAGGTTTGTCGCCTCTTGTACCTTTAGTTTATTCACTCTCATGTTTCTACATTAAAAACGAAATAAAATAAAATTCATTCCGGAGCGGATCTTCATATATATGTTGCGTCAATCATCAGTAGTGAGACGATGTTATTTTGCCGCAGGAGGGTGTGGGTGTGAGATGAGTCAGATATGTGGCGTGAGTCAGCTGGAGGAGCACCTGCGCGGGGGAATCCACGGGGCGGGGGGGGGGGGCAGCACTGGAGGGGGGGGGGGGCAAGGAGGAGGTCGGTCATAGATGATTGATGGCCTTCTCAACAAGTCCGGGACTGAACCACCAAAATCTGCAACAACCGTATTCAAAGTGAATATGTGAGCTGTGATTTACTGGGTTCAAAGTGAATATTTGATAACTAGCTCACCGTGTTCGAAATGAATATTTGATAAATATAACACTGTGTTCAGAGTGAATATATGACAAATAGTGTTCTTTTTTAAAGTGAATATTTGATTATTTCTTTTAATTAATAAAAATACAATTTTAAAACTTGTACTGTGATCAAATTGAATATCTGCTAAATAATGTACTGTGTTCACGGTGCATATTTGATAGATATTACACTGTATTTAGTGTGAATATTTGTTGGATATTTGTTCAAAAACACATCGAAGTGTCTACCTATACGTGACCGTATGGGTAGAGTTGAAGTCTAGGCGTATGTGCTTGCGCTGCGCGTGCATCTGTAGGGTTAGGGTTAGGGTTAGAGTTAGGGTTAGAGTTAGGGTTAGGGTTAGGGTTAGGGTTAGGGTTAGGGTTAGGGTTAGGATTAGGGTTAGGGTTAGAGTTACTGCTTCCACAAATAAACTCTACACGTAATGCTTAATTATGGAGAAGTGTGTCTTACACGAAGACGGTCACGTACGCATAGACACTGTTAAAGATACATGAGGAACGGTGGCGCATGCACATGTACGCCTAGACTTCGAGTCTACGAATACAGTCATGTATGCGTAGACACTGCTAAAGATACGTGAGGAACGACGGTGCATGCGCGCGTATGCCAAGACTTCGAATCTAGGAAAACGGTCACATACACGTAGCCACTGCCAAAACACATTGGGTTCAAAGTTGATATTTACCACAAACCACGCAGTGGACTAAAGTGAACTTGTTGCCTACCAGGCTGGGTGGACTAATCGGTAGATCGCTGGCTTTGCGTGCGGAAGGTCGTGAGTTTGGTTCCCAGTCGAGTCAAACCAATGACGTATCAAATTGATACTTGTCGCTCCCTAGCCTGGCGCTCAGCATTAATAGGATATAGCAAGGACTGGTTAGCTCAGTGTCAGGATAATGTGACTGAGTGGGAGATAGGGTCATGCTGCCAGCAGCCTGATTTCCCAGTGGGGCAGCACTATAATGTCACCATGAGTGTGTACTGCCACAAGTAACTATCTGTCCTGATTTAACCTTAGGTATGGCCAGGATGTAAAACTCCAACAACCAACCAACCACCCTTCTTGCCTGGTTACGGCTCAGATTATATCTCCGCCAGGGGGCGCGACACGTCGTAACCTCCAACCCTTGGCAACAACACTCAGTAACGTGTGAGAGCTCTCCAAACACAGCCTCGCTATCATTAAGCCACATACGTACTGTATGCAGACTCCGCTTGGTGAATAATTATGCCAGAACCGTTTTGGTGATACAACAGGAAGGAATTTGAAGGCGTTCTGTATAGCGTCATGCTATATTCAAAACGGATGTTCTGAGTTCCGCTGGTCCCTCAGGAAGAACTGAAGCTGTGATCCAGCACGCAGGGTCACAGCTACAGCTCACATGGTGGCGTTCTCTGTGGCGGAGTGGTTAGAGTGTCTGACTTTTTTCTAGGTCAGACTCCTAATCTGAGGGTCGGCGGTTCGATTCCCCGTGCCCCCAGCTCTGCCAATTTGGATTTCCACCGCTGTGTATAACTTACAGCGTCATCAAAGGCCGGTTGCTCTCATACCATGTCTATGTGGTGTCGGAGGTTAAAAATCCCTTGGGTCGGTAAAAGTGTAGGCTCGGGCTTTCTATCGACCAGCAGTGGAATGAGGAAGACCAGTCGTCTATGACTGAAATTTCCCCTGCTTAAACAACTAATGGAACCCAAAAAAATGGTGGAAGGTGGAGGAGGTGGTGATGCAACATACACTATTATGTAGAAATTGGTATTTTATCTCATGGGAAATATTTGCTGGGAGAATTTTACTGCAATCTGTTATTTAAAACATAAGTATGCCAATAACCCTACCGGGTTTGGCCACCTTGGGCCATATGCAGGAGTCAGTGTTAGCGGGGTTTGGTGTTAGAGCCTGTTACCATTTAGCTATCACCGACATCGGGAACTGTGTCAAGTCGTATGCAGGAACGCGTAACACTTTCATTATAGTTAAACGTGAATTTATTTATAGATTTGGGAAATCCCTCTGCATCTGTACCCATATATTAGGCTTAAATATATTAAATGCTATCAATTATCATATTTAACAGAATTAGATACGCAATAAGTGAAATTTGATGAAATTAACCCTAAATTCGAAGCAATATTAATGCTGCCGCCGTAACGGCGGCGATATAAAGGGGCTGTCACATTAGGGTTTTTTGCTGGAGCATATGGCGGCGTAGGCGCATTACGTCATATACGTCGGCATACGCCGTTTACGCTACTCATATGCTACGCATACGCTACTCATACGCTACTCATACGCCACCAGATGCCGGCTTATGAGGCATACGCCGCTATGCGCTTTCATAAATCCGTCCGTCCCCATTTTTTTGTGCATGCTCAAAAAATCTCGACCTACGGGGGCGTATGGTTCTTACGCGACACATACGCTTAGCATATGCCGGCATACGCTCCTCGTACGCTGGGGGTATGCTGGCATATGCTAGGGGTACGCCGGCGTACGCTACTCGTATGCTCAGCTTGTGTCACAGGTGTATCACTGGCGTATCTCGGGCGTATGCAGTGTACGCATAACCTACGCGTTGCGTATGAGAGCGTATTGGTAGCGTATGAAAAGCGTATGCGAAGCATATGGCGGCGTATGCCCGACCTATGGTCTCGGTATATAAAGGCGACCCACGCCATTCCTTCGGTCATTCCTGCTCTGCTGCTCATACAGGATGGATGCCCAGGCACTGCAAGTACAGTTCCAGCTTTTCTACAGAGTTGCCCTTTATCACCATGAGCTTACTCTATTCCTCATGGTTCTTCTATCGTCCCGTATCGAGAGACGAAGGAGGAGGGAGCGGCAGCGATGATCAGAGTGGGTCAGACCCTGGATTGGGAGGCGGCCACAGTTTGGCTTGTTCGACAAGCTGATGGTCGAGCTCCGCAGCGAGGACACCGTGTCGTTTGTGAACTTCATGCGGCTGCCTCCCCAGTTGTTTGACGAGATTGTGGCGCGAGTGGGACCCAGGATCGCCAAAAAACGGACCACATTCAGGGTGCCTGCTCGACCCGGCGCTGAAAATAGCACTTACTCTGCGGCACCTGGCATCTGGCACAAAATACTCCTCCATGAAGTTTGGGTGGAGGGTGCCCCACAACACACAGTCGCTGATAGTGCGTGAAGTCTGTAAGGCCATCGTCGACGAGTACATGGCCAAGGTCATGACGTGTCCGACGACTCCAGAAGGGTGGCGTGCCGTCACGGACCTTTTTTCAGAGAGGTGGAACTTCCCCCATCCCTGTGGCGCTCTGGATGGGAAGCACATGGCCTGCCGGTGCCCTCCAAAGAGTGGGTCGCTCTACTACAACTACAAGGGCTTTTTCTCCGTGGTCCTGTTGGCGCTTCTAGATGCGGATTACAAATTTATCTGGGCAGATATTGGCGGTATGGGCTCCGTGTCCGATGTCCAGATTTACAACGCCTCCGAGCTGAAGGCGGGCACAGAAGGTGGCACCATCGGCTTTCCGAACCCTGAACCGCTCGTCGACGGCCAGAAGGATGTGCCGTATTTTCTGATCAGTGACGACGCCTTTGCCCTGCGGCCGACCATGATGAAGCCGTACGGCAAGAGGGGCTTGACCAATGATGAGCGACTCATCAACTACCGGCTTTCCCGAGCTAGGAGAGTGGTGGAGAATGCCTTTGGCATTCTAGCCAACCGCTTCCAAGTGCTGCTGACGACTATGCAGCACCACCCCTCCAACGTGAAGATCATCGTCAAGGCATGCATTTTTCTGCACAACCTCATGAGGACACGCTACCCACTGCTACAGAACATGCAGCTGGATCGTCCCGAGACAGCCAACAACAACTTTGTGCCTGGTGGTTGGCGAGAGGGCCACAACCTTCCTGACATTAACGTTGTACCTGTTAACCCCAACACCGCATCCAAGCTAGGAAAGGAACAGTGCAATCTAATTAAAGACTGGGTCGTCTCACCCGCCGGAGCACTGTCATGGCAAGACAGGATGATCTGACAAAACATGTTATCAGTCTGTATGCGCTGTGTCTGTCTACTGTTTTTGCAAACATGTCTGTGATGTTGTGACATGTCTCCTGTTATATGAGATGCTAATATGTTTATATGTCTAGTATAAAATAAACGATATCATTTTATAGATATGAAAACACAATTTTACATGTCTGTTACGTTCTTTCACTCCCTAATTTAAAGTCATCTAGTTAATGTAATTGTAATGAATCTCCTCTCTTTTTACATGAATTAATCTTTTACATACATACTAAGAACACAGGGAAAAATAGAGTGACACAGAGACAGAAAGGGGGAGACGAGTTAGAGGGAGGAAGGGAGGGAGGGGGAGAAGAGATAGATGGAGGGAGAGAAGAGATAGAGGGAGGGAGGGAGGGAGGGAGAGAAGAGATAGAGGGAGGGAGGGAGAGAAGAGTAGAGGGAGGAGAGAGAGGAGGAGAGATGGAGGGAGGGAGAGGGAGGAAGAGAGATAGAGAGAGGGAGGAAGAGAGATAGAGGGAGGGAGGGGGAGGGAGGAGATAGAGGAGGGAGGGAAGGGAGGGAGGAGATGGAGGGAGGGAGGGAAGACAGAGAGAGAGGGAGGAAGAGAGATAGAGAGAGGAAGAGAGAGGGAGGAAGAGAGATAGAGAGAGGAAGAGAGAGGGAGGAAGAGAGATAGAGAGAGGAAGAGAGAGGGAGGAAGAGAGATACAGAGAAGGAGGAAAGGGAGAAAGGGGAAGGAGGAAAGGGGAACGAGAAACATTATTATAAATATTATAAATTTAAAGTTTTTATTTATGTTTTAATTTTAATTTTAATGTTAATTGTACTTTACTGAACACGGACACAAAAATTAAAAGTGACAGTATATTTATTGAAACATCTTGACATATAAATGTACAAACAATAGGTGCTGTTGGAGGCGTTGGAGGCAGTGGTGGCGGCGGAGGCGGCGGAGGCAGTGGACGACGCCCGTGAGTTGCCCCGAGAGGCAGGAGATGGCGAGCTGGAGCGAGGACGCCAGCGTTGCGTCGTCGACCTCTCCACTTCCATCTCCAGCTCCTCCAGTGGAGAGTGGTGTTCTGGAGAGTAGTGTTCTGGAGAGTGGTGTTCTGGAGAGTGGTGTGGAGAGTGGCGAGGTGGCGAGGCAGGTGAGGAGGCTGGTGATGGAGAGCATTGTAACAAAGTCTGCCTCTTTCTGCCTCTCCCACGGCCTAGTCCTCCTCCTGTAGTTACAGCAGCTCTGGAGGCTGGTGTAGTAGCAGTAGTACTGGTAGTAGTAGTAGCAGTAGCAGAAGCAGCAGCAGCAGTGGTGTTCCTCTTAGCAGGCATGGTGGCAGAGTGAGGGGAGCCTGTTGCTGCAGGCTATATATACCCAGGAGCCACCAAGCGGCGGACCGCGGAGAGATAACATAGTTCGCGCATAGGTTTCGCATATGCTCCTCATACACTCCTCATGCGCTCCTCATACGCTCCTCATACGCTCCTAAAATATTCATATGCTCCGCATACGCTCCTCATATGCTCCACTTGCCAATCAAAACCGTCAACAAAATGTCGCAGTACGCTCCCATACGCTCCTCATAGGCTCCTCATACGCTCCTCATAGGTCCCCCATACGCTCAAACCCACCCGAAAGTTCACCGAAGGTCATCATAGGCCGGCACCAGCACGGCTTACGTAGGTTTTCAATACGCTCCCGCCATACGCCGTAATGTGACAGGGCCTTTAATAGTTATATTTTCGAATCGACGAACGTAAAGTAAACAAACCGCCACCGCCGCCAGTATGGAAAGCGACGTCGATGCAGTGGCGGCGGCGATTTGTTTACTTTACCTACGTTGATTCGAAAATATAACTATTAATATCGCCGCCAATGTGGCGGTAGCCTTAATGACGCTTTGAATTTAGGGTTAAATTGATCAAATTTCACTTATTGCGTATGTAATTCTGTTAAATATGACAGCATTGAATAGATTTGGGCACAACCTTACGCTAACACCGCCCTTAGACGTCCTATGAAACGGGGTTAGTGTCGCGGACCTTAAACGCGCGGTGTTAGCGTAACCCCGCCTCCCCCATCGCTAACACCGCGTCATGCATACGGCCCCTGCATACCGACTTTTCGGTGCTAAACCAGAAATCCTGTCTAAACGTGTTTTGGCTCGCTAACACCACGTCCTGCATATGGCCCTGGCAGGAGGCATATATGTGGTTATAGGTGCAAAGCGAGTTGATTTGTTTGTTTGTTCTCAAGTCGTATCAGGACAGGTACCGACTTGTGACAGTGCACACTCATGGTGACTTTAAATTATAGTGCTGCTCCACTGGGAAATCAGGCCACCAACACCATGAACTGATATCCCACTCAGTCACATTATCCTGGCACTGGGATAACTTATCCTTGCTCTATCTTATTAATGCTGAGCACCAGGCTAGGAAGCGACAAGTATCAATTTTTAAGTATTTGGTTTGACTCGACCAGGAACCGAACTCCCGACCTTCCGCACACGAGGCCGGCGCTCTACCGATTAGGCCACGGCGCCCGGTACGGAACTCAGAACTCACCTAATCCCAAACAAACAAGGCAATACCACAATGACCCCCACTTCGTGACATTATATATCCATTATCTACCATTATCAGACGTTATCCTGTCCTGACATTGTTATGGCATCATCCCGACATTATCCTGACCTTACCCTAGAATTATCCTGCCATCATCCTAACATTATCCCAGTTTTATCCTCACTTTATCCTCATATTATTATGATGTTATATTTATGCTATCCTGATGCTATCCTGAAACTATTAGCCATTACCATGTAGCTATTCAGAAATTATCCTGACACTATCCTGATGTTATCGTGACCGTTATCGTGACATTATCCTGACAGTACATTTACTCTATCCTGGCACTATATTGATATTATCCTAACACTATTCTCACACTATCCTGATGCTATATTTATCGTTGCAATATTTTGAAACTACCATGAAACTATCAGGACACTATACTGACGTTATCTGGACACTATCCTGACATTATCATGATATTATCTCATCGCTATCCTGACGTTGTCCTACCATTACCCTGCTTCTCCTGCAACACCTCGGCCGTATTCGATTATGACGGCCCGGGCGACTCGGGTCACCCGAGGGGTTAGGATTTCATATAGAACACTGCGAGTGGAGTCTAAAAATACACGCGTCGTGTGCAAAAGGACCTGACCGCAGTTTGTTTGTTTGTTTGTTGTACGTCCTAGCAACATCTAAGGTCATATCAGGACGGGTACCGACTTTTGACAGTGCGCACTCATGGTGACTTTATAGTGCTGCCCCACTGGAAGACCAGGCCACTAGCACCATGACCTGATATCCCACTCAGTCACATTATCCTGACACTGAGCAAACCAGTCCTTGTCCTATCCTAATAATCCCAAGCGTCAGGCTAGGAAGCAAGAAGTATCAATTTTAAATCATTGGTTTGACTCGACCAGGGTTCAAACCCCCGACCCCACGATCTACCAACACGGGAGACGGACGCTCTAACTCATTCGGCCATCCCGGTTGGTTATACCGACCCCAGTAACCCACATCTTGGCTGGAGGTGGCTAGGAGCGATGACATCACATTTGCGCTGGTACCTGTAGGATAAGAGCTACCAGTAAATGTCCTACGTGGTTTTTTAATGTTTTTTTGGGGTGATAACCCAGATTAATGAAATGGAAATATAACAAAGCTTTGCAATGATAAAATACTTGAAATCATATTTTGTTGTAGTTATGTCGGATTTAAAAAAAAAGAGATTTTTGATTAAGGCATAATTTTTCCACCCCGAGCGTGTACGTTAATGCAACCCTAGGTCGTATGGCCTGCGCATGCACCAAAAAGTGGCTAGGGTGACCCGAGTTGTTTAATTGAATACGGCCCTAGGTGACGCTGCGGTCTGCTCGTGGCCCCGGTGTGGCGGTTTCAGCTCACTGTCAGTTTCAGCCCTGCGCATAGACTCAAACTCAAGGCATTGTCAATGGTCGTGAGTCACTAACCTTATAAATTTAATATAATGTTTTTGGTAAAGATGTTTTCTATATGTGTACCAAGCGATTTGTTGCTAGGTGGTGTGGTTTTAGAGATATTTCACTTTTCCTGGATTTTCTGTATGAAGATTGCTCACCACCATTGACAATGCCTTGAGTTTGATGGTACGCTCAGTGCAAAACATTAGTTTTATTCAAAATTAATAGAAATCAAGAACCCTAACCTTATAAATGTAATATAATCTTTTTGGTAAAGATGTTTTCTATATGTGTACCAAGGGATTTGTTAATAGGTGGTGTGGTTTTAGAGATATTTCACTTTTTCTGTATTCTCGGTATGAAGATTGCTCACGACCATTGACAATGCCTTAAGTTTGAGTTTATGCGCAAGGCTGAAACTGACAGTGAGCTGAAACCGCCACACCGGCTATCTCCTGCGTACCCCTCTACACCGTGTGGGTGGGAATGGCCCGCTGGGGGCGCCACGCACCTGATAAACAGCCCTGAGCGAAAAGCACAAACAATGACCCGCCCTCACACGTGACTGTGGCTACAGAGCCCTGGCGGCTGAGTTGACACGGTGAAGGGGCTGGGGGGGGGGGGGGGGGGGGAGGGGGAGGAGAGTGGGAGAACGTGGGAGAGTGGGAGAGTGTGAGAGAGAGGGAGAGAGAGTGGGAGGGAGAGGGACGGAAAGGAGAGAGAGGGAGAGAGGGAGAGGGGGCAGAGAGGGAGAGAGTGGGAGAGAGTGGGAGAGAGTAGGAGAGGGAGAGTGGGAAAGAGGGGGAGATAGGTGGGAAGAGAGAGGGAGAGAGAGGGGGAGGCAGAGAGGGAGAGAGGGTGGATGGAGAGAGGGAGAGGAGGAGAATGGAGAGAGAGGGACAGGAAGGGGGAGAGAGGGGGGAAGAGAGTGGGAGAGAGAGGGAGAAATGGAGAGAGAGAGGAGCAGGGAGAGGGGGAGAAAGGGGGAGAGAGAGGGGGGTATTATATATTGCATTTACATATTGATATCCAACATGGCAAGAAGGCCATGCAACTGAGCTGATCAGGAAGCGTTGTTCGAGTAATGCTAGGTACACACCTACCGTATACGATCGTTTTTCCGCACCCACCTACCGTATACGATCTAAAACTGCCCAAAAGTCGTGAGGTGTGCACTCCCCTAGCACACCTACCGATTGCGATTCGCGATTTTTAGGGCTAAAACGGTAGATGTGCGCTAGCATTACGATTGCGATTCGCGATTCGAAAAATGAATCGGCCCGTTTTCAGTTTTAAGCGGATCGGGAGTTTTAGTGCGCGAATCCTATACGGTATGTGTGTACCTGGCATAAGTATACTTGTGATCTTTATATATATATATATATATATATATATATATATATATATATGTATATATGCGCATATTATAATGCTTTATAAACTGCATACTTTCAGCAGTCAACACCAACTACTTTGTTAATGTTACATTGTAATGCCAGGTACACACATAGCGTATAGGATTCGCGCACTAAAACTCCCGATCCGCTTAAAACTGAAATCGGGCCGATTCATTTTTCGAATCGGGAATCGCAATCGTAATCCTAGCGCACACCTACCGTTTTAGCCCTAAAAATCGGGAATCGCAATCGGTAGGTGTGCTAGGGGAGTGCACACCTCACGATTTTGGGGCAGTTTTAGGTCGTATACGCTAGGTGGGTGCGGGAAAACGATCGTATACGCTAGGTGTGTATCGGGCATTAGTCAGAACTTGCCCCGCAGAGCGGATAACCTGCTCACACAGCCGAGTACAGAACGGAGGGGGCGGTAGCGGTAGGGGGAGGGGCAGGTGGAGGGAGGGTGGGGGCGGTGGACGGGGCGGGGTGGGGGGTCCGGGGTGAGGTGCAGGCGTTGGGTTCCGCCCAGAATCAAACCCAGGGTGACTCTCCACTGCCAACCAACCACAAAGCTCTCCTGCGTGCTGTACCAACAAATCACCACCAAGTGGGACCAACATTTAGCTTCCGCCGAGAGTAATCAACCAATTGTTAGTAAAAGATGGTTGATGGCAAGGGAATATAGAAGCTGTTTGTCTTCTGTGCATATTAATTATGGTGGAATTATCCGCTTGTCTTACCGTGTCCTGTTTTTGTGCTATCTGCGGTAGGGGGCACTGCTTGAGCGGCCTGGTGTGCAAATAGGTCTGCTTGCTTGCGCGCAAACTTGAGTTCTGGCCAGCTGCCCGCCTCCCCCATCCCTCTTCGCCCCAAGTTTTTCTTTATGATAAAAATGGATGGTAAGTTTTCTGGGGCGAGTCAGAGTTGCAAAACTCATGGTAATTGTAAATTCAGTGTCAGGATAATGTGACTGAGTGGGATATCGGGTCATAGTGCTGGCGGCCTGATTTCCCAGGGGGGCAGCACTATAAAGTCACCATGTTTGTGCACTGTCACAAGTTGGTACCCATCATGATACGACCTTAGATGTTGCCAGGACGTAAAACCCCAACAACTAACCAACCAATGTTTGGTTGGCTTGTCTTCCTATATAATACATTAATAATTGGGTTTATACATATTCGGTAAATGCCTGTATAGGGTATATATAGTACGTGTTCTACAGCAATAACCCTCAACAGTCTTATGAATATGACATATATAGCACATTATCTACAACATCCGCCATTGAATGTTTGCTGACTTAAGTTACTCAGTCTGATTAAACTGCTATCAGACTATATAGGACATTAATCGCATGTTATCTGCAGCAACAGCCATTGAATGTTTGCTGACTTACATAGTCTGGTTAAACTGCTATCAGACTATATAGGGCATATCTAGCATATTATCTACAACATTAGACATTCAATGTTTGCTGACTTACATAGTCTGGTTAAACTGCTATCAGACTATATAGGCATATATAGCACATTATCTACAACATTAGCCATTGAATGTTTGCTGACTTACATAGTCTGGTTAAACTGCTATCAGACTATATAGGCATATATGTAGTACATTATCCTCAACATTAACCATTGAATGTTTGCTGACTTAAGCACTGTTAAGTTACATAGATTGATTAAACTGCTATCAGACTATATAGGACATATGATAATTGATATATAGCATGTTATCTACAGCAACAGCCATTGAATGTTTGCTAACTTATGCATTTTTACAAAAGGGCTATCAGAATATGTTCGGCATATAATATAGCATTGTTGTCGACAACAACAATGACCGGTGCTGTACATTATACAGCAGGAGCCACTCCCTTAATTCTACAGGATCGGTGATGTAAGTAATAGTAATACAGCACTGATCAAACTTAGATTATATAGACTGTCAATTCCAATAGTAAGATGGCTGGAAGACCAGTGCTCCGGCCCTGACAAATGTCATTTTCAGATGAATAAATACTTTACAAAAAAACAAACAAAAAAACAACAACAACAACAAAAGAAACATTCTTTTAATGTTTGCTGGCATACAGTCTGAGTAAACTGTTATTGGACGTCATGGGCCACATAGGGAAAGCCTGTCCAACAGTGTGAGCATACACTCGGTTAAAGCTGCATAGTCCGAAGAAAATATCAAATTCTCCAAACCAAAGCAAGTATCTAGATATAATTCTACAAATTAACTTAAATACTGGTGCACTTATTGAACATTTGTCATCACACTGAAGGGAATACAGATGCAATTTAAGAGAACCTGTTACTGCAGATGCCTGTGGTGTCAGAGTTTTGGTGTGCTTGCCAACATTTATTTTGCAAATATCTCCGAAGTTAACCATAAAAAATCAAACTTACTTCAAACTAAAGTAAGGTAGTCCATAGCGATCAATCTAATATATTTATCTAAAAAAATGACAGAAACTCTAAACCATCAGACTCCTCGTTGTCATCATGCTGTCGGTCGCGATGCAACAAAGACTGCTTTCATTACTTGACTGCCGCTCTCCATTCATGGTGTTTTGTGCGGTTGTACATTTCATGAAAGCTGCCTGCAAAAGTGTTGAAGTGCTGCTGGCTTTTGCAAGTTAGCAGCGGCACTCTCTCGGGGAGCAAATAGAGGTTTCACACTGGCAAGAACATGTCCAGACAGGCGCAAAACTATTTGTCCCTGCAGTGGCTGGTCGGGAGATGTTGGGAGTTCCATACATCAACCACCGTTAATGCTGCCACAGTGACATGGTTTTCTGTTCAGGGTTTGCTCCCTTAGCCTTCGGTTCTGTCAAGAACCTGTACCGCTGGTAACTTGCAAAAGCCAGTAGCATTTCAACACTTTTGCAGGCAGCTTTCATGAAATGTAAAGCAGTCTTTGTCGCATCGCGACTGACAGCGTGATGATGATGATGACATACAGTAAAGCCTCTCTAAATCGACCGAACATGGGCCCAACTTTAAGTGGCACATTTAGGGAGGTGGTCGCTTTAGAGAGTTAGAATATCCTTACAATGATATTGTTGGGACCCAAATAAAGCAATCAATATAGGGGAGGGGTCGATCTGTGGAGGTGGTCGGTTAGAGAGGTTTTACTGTGTCTAGATATATGGATGTTTGTTTGTTGTTTGTTTGTTTGTTGTTGTTTTACGTCCTAGCAACATCTAAGGTCATATCAGGACGGGGAGATATATGGATAGTGATAATCCCCTTATCACCTGTAACAATCAAAGCCAAGCAGAATAGTGGAATCTTCTGGAACAATGGAAGATTGTTGCAGGAGAATAGAAAGAGAATAGAAAGATAATAGAAATGCACATGTCTCACCCAGAGTCTCGAGCCTCAAGCTCCATATCGGGCATTAACCTCTTAATTCAGCAGTAGTTCAGCCGCCACGCCACGCCTCGCGCAGCTCTTGATCAGCGTAGCGTGTCGCTGGTTGGCGCCGGCGGGGCCCGTGGGCCTCGCTACCGGCGTCGTCACATCCAACCAAGAACCAGCGCAGGCAGCCGCGGTAGCGCCCCCTGGCAGACTTGTAGCGAATTAAGTACCGTATCCCCCCCCCCCCCCCCCACACACACACACACGTCCCCCTGTTGTGTTAGCGTGCTCTCGACATCGCAGACACTTAGACACTCAAAAACTTGAAGCATCATCATCTATGATATATATGCAACCGTGGTGTTCTCTGTGGCGCAGTGGTTAGAGTGTTTGAGTTTTTTCTAGGTCGGACTCCTAATCTGAAGGTCGGTGGTTCGATTCCCCATGCCCCCACCTCTGCCAATTTGGATTTCCACTGCTGTGCATAACTTACAGTGACATCAAACGCCTGTTGCTCTCATACCATGTCTATTTGGTGTGGGAGGTAAAAAAGCCCATGGGTCGGTAAAAGTGTATGCTCAGGCTTTCTATCAACAAACTGTTTAATGGTGAAAACAAGTCTATACAGATTTATCCATGATAGGCAGTATAAATCTTCAAGAAAAAAAAAAATATATATGTATTTCTTTATTATTATTATTATTATTATTGTCATTATCATCATCATACAGTATAACCCCGTTAAACCAAACTTGAAGGGACCATAGAAATTTCTTTGGATTAACCGATCATTGGTTTAACCGAGCTTTGGTTTCGACTTTGACTTGGCTTTGGCAAAAACGCAGGTGCATTATGAATGCAATATGCAATATATGTGGACACTTTGATTATTGTGTTTTATGTATATACAGTATAACCCAGTTAAACCAAGCTCAGTTAAACTAAAAGATTGGTTAATCCAAACCTTTTTCGGCGGCCCAGCAAAATACTACAATTTATCATATAAAAAAGTCTCAGATGACATTATAACCACATGAAGGTTTGGTTTAACCATACCGGAAGTGGCCTGGGGCCCGATAATTTTGTTTGGATTAACTGATAGTTTGGTTTAACCGACTTTGGGTTAACCAACATTTTTATATGATAAATGGTAGTATTTAGCCGGTCTCCGAAAAAAGTTTGGATTAACCGATCGTTTGGTTTAACCGAGCTTGTCTTAACAGAGTTGTACTGTATATCAAGAAAAATCATCAAAACACAAACATTATATATTTAAATATATATATACATATATAATATATATGACAAATCATCAAAACACAAACATTATATATTAAAATATATATATACACACATATAATATATATGACAAATACATATGACATACTTACGTATATCGTGTATAATTGAATAGGCATGTCCACCCTGATATGACCTTAGATATTACGAGGACGTAAAACTCCAACAAGCAGCATGTACCATCAATGAAGCTGAAGTTGTCCGGGTAGTTCCGTGAGCTCCCGCTAAGGCTGCGACTGGCGCTGTTCTTTCAGGAACACCACACCGCGTTCAACTCTTCACCGACCACAGCCGCTTCTGTCTCACGAGGTTTATATTATGTATATATATGTGTGTATATACACATGCATATGGTTCTTTTTAATTATTTAGCTTACGTTTGTTAGCTAGATATATATTTTTGTAGTTGTTTTGACTATCTGTCATTTTTAAAGAGAATTATATTAGGTTGATCCCCGTAACCTACCTTACCGGATACCTCATATGAGAACAGCAGAATGGAAAAGATCAAAATGATCAAATTGGGTATGTGTTATGGTTTCACGTCCTAGCAACATCAAATGGCATAGCAGGACGGGTAGTGACTTGTGACAGTGTGCACTTGCGGCGTGTTTACAGTGCTGCCCTCCTGGGATACCATGCTCTCGGCACTCAGTCAAGTACCTGATGTTCAAAATTGAGACTTTTCCTATCTTACCAAATGAATTCGCAATACGATTGTCTTCTTCTAGTTTTCTCCCCATCCCTTCCCTACCTTCTCCCCACCTCTCCCCTCCCTCCTCCCTAACCCCTCCCTGCCTTCTCCCAACTTTCTCCCCATCTCTTCCCCACCTCCCGCCTCCTCCCTCCTCCCCCCCTCTCTCCTCCCTCCCCCCTCCTCCCTCCCTCCTTCCCTCTCCCTCCTCCCCACCTCCCCCCTCCCCCTCCTCCTCCTCCCCTCCCTCCCCCCCCTCCCCTCCCCCCCTCCCCCTTCTCCCCTCCCCCTCCCCCCCCCCCTCCCCCTCCTCCCCTCCCCCCTCCCTCCTCTCCCCCTCCTCCCCCTCCCCCCCCCCTCCCTCCCCCCCCTCCCCCCCTCCTCCCCCTCCCCCTCCCCCTCCTCCCCTCCTCCCCCTCCCCCTCCTCCCCCTCCCCCCTCCCTCCTCCCCCCTCCCCCCTCCCTCCCCCTCCTCCCTCCCCCTCTCCCTCCCCCCTCCCTCCCTCCTCCCTCCCCTCCCCCCCTCCCTCCCCCCTCCCCCCCTCCTTCCCCCCCCTTCCCCCCTCCCCCCTCCCCCTCCTCCCCCCCTCCCCTCCCCTCCCTTCCCCCTCTCCCCCCCTCCCCCCTCCCCCTCCTCCCCCCTCCCCCCTCCCCCTCCTCCTCCCTCCCCCCCTCTCCCTCCTCCCCTCCCCATCCTCCCTCCTCCTCCCCCCTCCCTCCTCCTCCTCCCTCCCATCCCTCCTCCCTCCTCCCTCCTCCCTCCTTCCTCCTCCCTCCCTCCTCCTCCCTCCTCTCTCCCTCCTTCCCCCTCCATTCTCCCCCCCCTCTCTCCTTCCTCCCCCCATAACCTGACCCTGCTTTCTCCCAGCTTTCTCCCAATCTCTTCCCCTCCTCCCTCCTCCTCCTCCCTCCTCCCTCCCCCTCCTCCCTCCTCCCTCTCCCTCCTCCTCTCCCTCCTCCCTCCTCCCTCCTCCCCCTCCCTCCTCCCTCCTCCCTCCTTCCCCTCCCTCCTCCCTCCTCCCTCCTTCCTCCTCCTCCTCCTTCCTCCCTCCTCCCCCTCCCTCCCTCCTCGCCCCCCCCCCCTCATCTCTCCTCCCTCCTCCCTCGCTCCTCCCTCCCTCCTCCCTGACAAATACCCCTGGCTCGCCCTATGACAGTTGTGCCTGGTGACCTGCCAGCACTGTTACGTGTGTTACGCGTAGTGATGGCCCTCCATGTGCCAAACTGTCGGAACGGGCGCGCTTTACCACAAATTCCCCGACAACTAATAACGCAAACAGAACTAGCCGAACACCCCCCACCCCCCATGAATTGGTTGGTTGGTTGGTTGTGGAGTTTTACGTCCTGGCAACATCTAAGGTCATATCAGGACGGATACCGACTTGTGACAGTGTGCACTCATTGTGACTTTATAGTGCTGTCCCACTGGAAAATCAATATCCCACTCAGTCACATTATCCTGACACGAAGCTAACCAGTCCTTGTCCTATCCTATTAATGTCAAGCACCAGGCTATGAAGTGACAAGTATCAATTTTATATGTCATTCGTTTGACTCGACTGGGAACAGAACTCCGACCTTCCATACGTGAGACCAGATGGGATGGCTGAATGAGTTGAGCGTCCGCCTCCTGTTTTGGGGAGATCAGGGGATCCGAACCCATGGATCATGGGTTCAAACCCTGGCTGAGTGGTTGAGTCAAACCAATGACTGAAAAATTGATACTTGTCACTTCACAGCCTGGTGCTTGGCATTACGAGGATAGGGCAAGGACTGGTTAGCTCTGTGTCAGGATAATGTGACTGAGTGGGATATGGGGTCATGATGCCAGCAGCCTGATTTTCCAGTGGGACAGCACTATAAAGTCGCGATGAGTGCGCACTTTCACAAGTCAGTACCCATCCTGATATGACCTTAGATGTTGCTAGGACGTAAAACATCAATATACAAACAAACATCCGCACGCAAGGCCTGCGCTCTATCGATTCGGCTACTGCGACCGGTCCGCCCATGAATAAAGCATACAGCGAGTTATGCTCCCATAGAACTATAAATCAAAATACTCGTGACATCGGTGCGTTATGTCTGAGGTGGAGTCGGCTGAAGGTACCGACAATGCAGGCAGTAGTTCCGAGATCCACACACTAGGGCACGCCAGATATAATTTCTAAATTAGCATGTGTAGCGGGTGTTGGGCACCAGCACGCGTACGGAGTGTGCTTGGTGTGGATACTCCCACAGGCGCGACCGAGATGCGTGTCCTGCTAAAGGCAAGGCATGCTCCGGATGCAAGAAAATCGGTCACTTTGCGAGAGTGTGCCATAGCAAGACGATGGCCGTAAATGATGATGATGGTGCAGACGAGTGGCAGCCCGAGCAGCCAGAGGACGACCTCTTCATCGGAGCAAACACATAACAATATTAACATATAGTAGAGTGAATATAGTGCAAAAATACCCCATACCCAAAAGAAATTGCAACAACAAAAAAGCGTTTTATGATCATTTCTTGTACTTTCAGACACAGTGAACTACAGATTAAAAGTTGGGCAGGAATAAGTTGTTCACTATGCTTGAAAGTACAAGAAATAATCATGACAAGCTTTCTTTGCTTTGTTGGGGGATATGGAGTATCTTGGTGCTATATTTACTCTACAATGTGCACACAATCATATTGAAAATACGCACGCTACTGCTAGTGGATGTTTTAGCTGAATGTGGCATAATTCGATCGTTAAGAGTTTCTGCCATGTTTCAAAGATAAATATATCAAGTTGATCACTATAATCTACTCCACTTTAGTTTGAAAGAAATTCTACTTTAAGGTTTTAACTGCTTAGGTTCGGGACGAGGAAGCGGAGAGGTGGGTGGGGGGAGGGAGATGAGGAAGAGATGGAGAGAAAACTGGAAGAAGACTATCTTATTGGAGACGCTTGAAGTGAAGACAAGCAAAACACTTTTAGTTTGTTGTTGTTGATGCTGTGTTTATTCTGTCCATGGAATGTAAGCTCAAGTGCTCGGGCTTGTTTTCAATGCTGGCCAGCTGTAGTAGTGGTTTAATCTTATCACACAGTAGGAGGTGATAAGATGTTTTTGTTTCTCACACAGTAGCAGGTACATGGTGATTATTTAGTATCAGGTGTTCTGATATGTATATTGTTTTTATTTTCTGATCACCCTTGTAGTGTAGTGAATAGTATATTAGTTTTTTGGTTTTAGTTTGTTGTTTACTACTACTTATGAACTATCCTATTCTACATTTATAGGCTTATAGTTGTACATAGTTTGTAGCTGTTTGTTATCCCTTTTTTACATAGATATTTTTTGTATGTCTCTAGATCAGGGATCTGTCTTTCTTTTACTGATTGGGCGTTCCAAGCCTTAGCAGCCATTTCTAATGTGCTCCTTACATGAGCCTTTATGCGGCTCCTTGTTTGTTTTATTAGTGATGCATTGCTTATTTGTGTATCTCTGGTTGGTTGCTTTTGGTATTTCCTCTCACGACTGTACCCAAATGCGAGTGTTTTGAGGTGTATTAGTCTTCTATTTCTTTTAGCAATTTTGCTTTGGTTTGCATGTGCATGTCATAGGTGAGGTGCATTCTGTCCACCCTGAGACATATTTTTAATGCTTTATTTTGTAGGATTTGCAGCTTGTTGAGCAGTTCTTGCTTTGCTCCCATGTATATTGTGTCTCCATAGTCAAAGTACAGGAGTACCATTCCTTTGAAGAACTTTATTGACATTTCTTGTGTCATGAATTTTCTTAATTTGGCAAATAATCAGAGTTTGTGATTTATTTGTTGTATGATTTTTGTCACACATAGGTTGTAGTTTAGTTGGCTGTCCAGCTCAAGGCCTAAGTTTCTGTAGTGCTTTACTTTTTCCAGCACCTGGTTTCCTAGTTTGCACTGGGCGTTATTTTCCGGTAGTGGGGTATGTGAGAAGAGGAATGTTTTCGATTTGCTGCCATTCATGGTTATTTTATTAGATTTGCACCAGTCATCCAGTTTCTGTAGTAATTTATTTAGTTTATTTGTTACTTCATCCTCAGTGTTGCCGTCAGCATATATGACAGTACCATCTGCATATAGCTGGAGGCATTCAGTGTCTAGCCACTTCTCTAGGTCATTTATGTATATTATGAAGAGTAGTGGTCCTAGGACCGACCCTTGTGGGACTCCACATGTAATTGGTTTGCATTCTGATATGCTATTTTCTACTTCTTTTTTTGTTCCCTATTTCTCAGGTAGCATTCGATCCAGTTTTTTGTGGCTGATTTTATGCCTATTTGGTTGAGTTTTTGAAGTAGTATCTTGTGATCTACTGTGTCAAAAGCCTTGCTGAAGTCTATGAATGCTGCCCCTGATATTGTTCTTTTTGTTCATTGAGGCCAGTAAGTCACTAGTGAGTAGGGCTATGGTTTTTTATGTGGAGTGGAGTTTTCTGAAGCCCCCTTGTCTCGAGTTTAGTATATTATTTTTGTCCAGGTGTTCATTTATGTGCCTGTGTAGTATTTTTTCAATCAATTTGCCTGGGGCCTGTAGGATTGATATGGGTGTGTAGTTTCCCATGCTTTGTTTATCTCCACCTTTATGGATGGGGGTGACAGTGGCCGTCTTCAAGGCTTCGACAAATTTACCTTTTTCGAAAGAGCCATTAAATAAGTCTTTTATGGTGTCTGCAATGGCTCGTAGAGCATGTTTTAATACTTTAGTTTGGATATTTTCTATACCACTTGGTTTATTTGTGTCTATGCTCTGTGTTAGTTGTTGTAATTCTTTTGAATTAGTTTTGCAGGTGGGGATTTCAACTTGTATTTGTTCTGACTTGTTTCCCCAATCCTGTATGAATGTGGTTGATAGTTGTTGTCCTACTGAGGCAAAGTGGTCGTTTAGTTTGTCTGCTGCCTCTAGGTTTGATAGTGTGCTGCCTTTCTCATCTGTGAGTGCTATGCAGTCTTTAGATTTATTGTTGGGGAATAGTAGATTTACATTTTTCCAGAATTTGTTTGTGTTACCTCACCATTGATCATCTTGGCTTATTATGTATTTTTTTCTTGCTGTTCTGACAGCTTTCTGAGACTTAATTCTAGCTCTGTTGTAGGCCAGTCTATCTGCTGGGGTTTCCCTAGTTTTCTTTTGATTTCTACCTGGGCTATTAGCTTATTGTCCACCCATGGTTCTTGTTTTTTGTTTAGTTTTTGTTTTTTTATTAGGCACATTTGGTTTAGTGAGGCTAAATGCTGGGCATAGGCTTTGTTTGCCCTTTTTGGGGGCTATTTTCTTGGGTTCTCTTTTTAGCGTAGCAGCATAGCACAGAAACAAGAAATGCTTAGTCAGCACACCCAATGGCTCAGAGCCATATGTTACATATCATGTACGATCAAATCTCGCTAAGTGTTTTTGGTTTCAAAAGTGTGATTCTTTCTTCGAATTATGCATGTTAAACATAAACACACCACACACACTACACACACTGCACACACCACACATACCAGACACCACACACACCGCATACACTACATACACCACACACACCACACACCACACACCACACACCACACACACTACACACCACACACACTGCACACACCATACACCACACATACCACACACACCACACACCACACACCACACACACCACACACATACCAGTCACACCACACACACCACACACCACACACCACACACCACACACCACACACACAACACAGCACACACACCACACACACTGCACACACCTCACACACTAGACACACTGCACACACCATACACCACACACACCACACACTGCATGCACCAGACACACCACACACCATGCACACCACACACACCACAGCCACCACACACCCCACACCCTACACACACCACACACACCACACACCATGCACACCACACACACACACCATGCACACCACACACACACTACACACACTACACACACTACACACACTACACACACTACACACACTACACACACCATGCACACTGCCGGCCCTGGTCACGTGATCTGCACTGGCTGCTCGCTGAAGTGCCCCACATTGTTTTCCCCAGGGCTCTGTTATCTCACACCCATATCACCTGGCGGACAAATAGGGTACTAAATGGGCAATGCCCGTCCCTGAAACCCCCTGGAGGGTGTACATGACACTAAGCACCTACTAAAGTCACCATGTTGACAGACGCCGCCTGTAGGGCGGCTCCGCGTGCGCAACAATCCCGCCCTGCTGTGTCAGTTCAGCCAGGACCCATGCCCCCCTCCCGCCATTCTCCCCCCCCCCCACTTCCCCCTCCCCCTCCCCCCTCCCATATTATAAATGAAATATCAGCTGTAGTACTAGTAGTAACTCCAGTTCAATAAAAGGATCATGCATTCGGTGAATAGGCATATGGTATTTCATGGTTCTAGAATTTTATTTAAACATTTTTTCCTTTTTTCCTTTTTCTTTTTTTTTCTAAAAAATATATATACATATATTTTCAAATAAATATGTGCATAGTAAATATGCAACCCTGGACCATCCCGGACTCCTCGGTGTAGCCACGGACTAGTCCCAGACGAGTGATCTGGGGTAAACCGGGCAGTCTGGGGCAATCCGTGGCTGATCCGTGGTGATCTAGGCTGATCCGGGGCATCCGGGTCTTATCTGGGCAGTCCGGGAGTGGTCCGTTGCTATGCCGGGGGTAGTGCGGGAAAGTCCGGGGGTGGTCTGAGTTAAACCGTGGCTGAAACGTGGCTCATCCGGGGTGAAACAGCCCCGGACCAACCCCGGACCACCCCGGACCGGCCCCGCTTCACCCTCGGTGCACCCCCAGACTACCCCCCTGGATCATGCCGGATCGAGCCCGGATCGCAAAATGCCCCAGACCTCCCCGGATGTTTTAAACATTTTAAAACATCTGGGGCAGACCCTGGACCAGCCACAGATCACGCCGGACCATGCCGGACCACGCCGGACCACCACGGACGAGCCACGGACGAGCCACGGATCACCCCGGATCGCCACGGACCACCCCGGATGACGGTCCGGGGCTCATCCGGCCTCTGATCCGGGTAGGTGTGACTGGGGCTTAAACTTAAAGTCGCCATTATGACGTATTGTCACAAGTCCAGACCCCTCATGACATCACCGTAGATGTTGCCAGGATGCACCCCCCACCCCCCGCTCCTCCCACCTATGAGCAACATATAGCTGATATACCAGTGAGATATTTCAGAATAGTTTGTTTTATATTCATATAAATTCAGGTGTGAAAGATCTTCGCGTTTTCGTGGATTTCCACGATTTCTAAAAATATTTACCAATTAACCTTAAACAAAATGTCAAGAATGTATATTAGTTTCATGACAACAGTTGGTTAAATCGAATTTTGTTCTTATAAGACCTTACATTTTACTAGAACATAAAAGCCAAATAAGAAAGAGTTAGTCATTGCCGATAATATAGTCACAACAAGGACAGCTGAAACCTGACTTCCGGTATTTTTCAGCGATTCCCTAATGGGGCTGTCACACTACGACGTAACGACGTCAACGTAGGGAGAAGGTGAAGAACGTTGAACTTCTCGGCGTAGTATGCAAATTTGGGCACAAGTTGAACGTGGATGCAGCGTAGTGGACGAGAGAGTAACGTCGGTAAAGCGTAGTGATACCATCATTCAACGAGAGAGGTCAACGTAATGACGCTGCCGGAACGTTATGAACGTTATTCCATCGCCAGAAGAACGTTACATGACGTTAGCTAGGAGTGAGACGTTGAACGTACGTTGAATGCACGTTCTCCTGACGTTCTCCTGACGTTCTCCTGACGTTCTCCTGACGTTCTCCTGACGTTCTCCTGACTTTCCCATTACGCCGCATGGACGTTTCCACTGGCTTTAATGTGGGTCAACGAGTGGAACATAGTGGAACGTAGTGAGGAACGTTTACCTAACGTCCGTTTAACGTCATTGACGTTCGCTGAACGTGAACAGAACATACGGCGAACGTAAACCCTTACGTTCATGCTACGTCGAAATTTTTGAACATGTCCAAAACCTCGACGTAACTCGACGTAAGACGACGTAATATGACGTAGCTCGACATCAGTCTAACGTCATTATGACGTCATCATAACGTAATCCAACGTACATCAACATAATGACAAAATATCACCACGTTAGGGTCACGTTCGCTCATTACGTCGTAGTGTGACAGGGGTATAACAGTGCTAATCCTAAGGGGGGAAATCCTCGTTTTCGAAAACCACTGCCTCCCCCTTGGTGGTCACTGGACCGTGACTGTGAGCGTCACTGTGACGGGCCTATGTACAGGTAGTAGTAACACGTGCCACTGTCAAGTTGCGTCACGTGCTGAGTGCACGTACGTCAGCGCGGAACACGTGACGTAATCAACTGAGCAATCTGCGGGGGGAATCGAGTTGCAACATCACACGCGTCTGTGTGTGACAGCGGCGTGACGGTCACGTGACTGTGATGCTAACGACAATGACAGTGACAATGACAGTGACAAGGACTGTGACACTGATAGTGGTAGCCTACTGGTAGTGACAGTGACCATGGTGGTGATGGTTACAGTGACAGTGGACCGGCAGTTAGCTGACTATGCTAGTAGTAACAATGATAGTAGTAATGGTGATGGTGACAGTGACAGTGGATTGGCAGTTAGCTGACTGTGCTGGTACTGGTGTGGTGATATCAGGGAGCCTAGGTGGTGTAATGGTTAGCACACTGGCCTGGAATGCAAAGAGCTGTGGGTTCGAGTCCCGCTCTAGACAGGTAGGCGTGGGGCATGGGTCGTGTGGTGATATCAGGGAGCCTAGGTGGTGTAATGGTTAGCACACTGGCCCAGAATGCAAAGAGATGTGGGTTCGAGTCCTGCTCTAGGTCAATATTTCCCATTTTCATCACCCCCACGACAATAGTAATGGTGATGGTGACAGTGACAATGGAACGGCAGTTAGCTGACTATGCTGGTACTGGTAGCAATGATAGTAATGGTGATGGTGACATTGACAATGGAACGGCAGTTAGCTGACTATGCTGGTAGCAATGATAGTAATGGTGATGGTGACAGTAACAGTGGAACGGCAGTTAGCTGACTGTGCTGGTAGCAATGATAGTAATGGTGATGGTGACAGTAACAGTGGAATATGCGGCTGTAGCTGAAGTGATGCAGCATGGAAGCAGTGACAGTTAGTAATGGGATGTGACAGTAACAGTGGAATGGCAGTTAGCTGACTGTGCTGGTAGCAATGATAGTATGGTGATGGTGACAGTAACAGTGGAATGGCAGTTAGCTGACTGTGCTGGTAGCAATGATAGTAATGGTGATGGTGACAGTAACAGTGGAATGGCAGTTAGCTGACTGTGCTGGTAGCAATGATAGTAATGGTGATGGTGACAGTAACAGTGGAATGGCAGTTAGCTGACTGTGCTGGTAGCAATGATAGTAATGGTGATGGTGACAGTACGTGGAATGGCAGTTAGCTGACTGTGCTGGTAGCAATGATAGTAATGGTGATGGTGACAGTAACAGTGGAATGGCAGTTAGCTCACTATGCTGGTAGTAATGATAGTAATGGTGATGGTGACAGTAACAGTGGAATGGCAGTTAGCTCACTATGCTGGTAGCAATGATAGTAATGGTGATGGTGACAGTAACAGTGGAATGGCAGTTAGCTGACTGTGCTGGTACTGGTAGCAATGATAGTAATGGTGATGGTGACAGTAACAGTGGAATGGCAGTTAGCTGACTGTGCTGGTACTGGTAGCAATGATAGTAATGGTGATGGTGACAGTAACAGTGGAATGGCAGTTAGCTGACTGTGCTGGTACTGGTAGCAATGATAGTAATGGTGATGGTGACAGTGACAATGGAATGGCAGTTAGCTGACTATGCTGGTAGTAATGATAGTAATGGTGATGGTGACAGTGACAATGGAATGGCAGTTAGCTGATTATGCTGGTAGCAATGATAGTAATGGTGATGGTGACAATGACAATGGAACGGCAGTTAGCTGACTATGCTGATAGCAATGATAGTAATGGTGATGGTGACAGTAACAGTGGAATGGCAGTTAGCTGACTATGCTGGTAGCAATGATAGTAATGGTGATGGTGACAGTAACAGTGGAACGGCAGTTAGCTCACTATGCTGGTAGTAATGATAGTAATGGTAATGGTGAGAGTGACAATGGATCGGCAGTTAGCTGACTATGCTGGTACTGGTAGCAATGATAGTAATGGTGATGGTGACAGTGACAATGGAATGGCAGTTAGCTGATTATGCTGGTAGCAATGATAGTAATGGTGATGGTGACAATGACAATGGAACGGCAGTTAGCTGACTATGCTGGTAGCAATGATAGTAATGGTGATGGTGACAGTGACAGTGGAATGGCAGTTAGCTGATTATGCTGGTAGCAATGATAGTAATGGTGATGGTGACAGTAACAGTGGAATGGCAGTTAGCTCACTATGCTGGTAGTAATGATAGTAATGGTGATGGTGACAGTAACAGTGGAATGGCAGTTAGCTGACTGTGCTGGTACTGGTAGCAATGATAGTAATGGTGGTGGTGACAGTAACAGTGGAATGGCAGTTAGCTGACTGTGCTGGTAGCAATGATAGTAATGGTGATGCTGACAGTAACAGTGGAATGGCAGTTAGCTGACTGTGCTGGTAGCAGTAATAGTAATGGTGATGGTGACAGTAACAGTGGAATGGCAGTTAGCTGACTGTGCTGGTACTCGTAGCAATGATAGTAATGGTGATGGTGACAGTAACAGTGGAATGGCAGTTAGCTGACTGTGCTGGTAGCAGTAATAGTAATGGTGATGGTGACAGTAACAGTGGAATGGCAGTTAGCTGACTGTGCTGGTAGCAGTAATAGTAATGGTAATGGTGACAGTAACAGTGGAATGGCAGTTAGCTAACTGTGCTGGTACTGGTAGCAATGATAGTGTAGTAGTATGCACTGACCTCTCAGGCAAGTAACCACATAGACAGGTAGGTGTGGGTCGTGTGGTGATATCAGGGAGCCTAGGTGGTGTAATGGTTAGCACATATAAAACCCGCGTCGCGTTGCCTGGGGTGGCGGCGCATGCGCCCCGGCTCGTGTGCGCCAGCGCCTGCGCGTCACGCAACGCCCGCGTCCCGAGTGCGCGTCGTTGGAGCGTTATCTGATGTGGGTTGCGTCGCTGCATTGTCCTGTCGACACCCCGCGTGACAATTACTGCCCGGAGGAGGCTGCTACAGCGCAGGTCCTCGTGTTGTCTCACGGACTGATAAGGCGCGGCGCGGCGCGGCAGGCAGCGCTCTAACTGAGCCCTGAAGGTCAAACCGAAGGTCATCCTCGGCAGGTGCAGGGACGAGCTGGTGATACCGGAGGGATTGAGGTGATTAGGAGATTCACCCCACATTAAGCAATTCCACCCACTTTGGGCCTCACCTTAATTATTTTTTTTTTTTGTTAAACATTTTTACAATCTTAGAGTTGCATAGTCTGTTGGCTATGAAATATTTATGTGTTTGATTATGGTTTGTTTTGTTTGAAGCTGTGTTATGTTTAAAATTAAAGCTGTATAGTCCGATGAAACCATCACCTTTTCAAAACCAAGGCATTCATCTAGATTTGATCCTACATTTCCAACTTCGATACCGACACACTTTGTAAGCATTGTTTTGCAGCTTAGAAGGGGATACTAAGCGAATTTAATCAAACATGTTTCTGCTGAAGGCGATAGACCTATTTCATATGACGTCAGCATAGGTATCTAGGTCAGTGCGCGTGCCTTTTGGCTGCAGGACAACACACTGTCACGCTGCAAACTCAATGGCTGTGAGAAATTTCATACAGAAAAAGTGAAATATCTCTAAGAGCACACCACCTTGAAGCAACCCGTTTGGAACACATATAGAAAACATATTCAATGAATAGATTATATTAAATTTATATGGTTAGGGTTCTGCATTTATATTAATTTTGAATAAAATAGACGTTTTGCAAACCGATTAGAATACATATAGAGAACATATTCAACAAACAGATTATATTAAATTTATAAGGTTAGGGTTCTGCATTTCTATTAATTTTGAATAAAATAAACGTTTTGCACTGCGTGTACCAGCAAACTCAATGGCAGTGTACCTTCGTTCTGCAGCCAAGCTGTGTGCGCATACACAATGTTTATAAACATTGAAAGGGGTCTATGGTGTCAGAATTTTAAAACACTTGCCAAAATTAATTTGCCATCTTTTGACTACAAATATCTCTCAATTCAGCCACTTAAGCTCAAAGTTACATCAAGCTAAAGTAAAGCTGATTGTGACAATCATCCTAATGTATTTGTCTCAGAAAATTGCGAAAATTCAAAGCCATCGATGTATGCAATTTTGAAGTTGCATAATTGGATGGTTTTGCATTTCTGTCATTTTCTGATGAATGAATTAGGTTGCTCATTGCAACATAGTTTACTTTAGATTGAAGGATCTTTTACTTCAAATAGCCAACTTTGGAGATATCTGAAGTGAAAACACGCTAAGTTAATGTTGGCAAGCACTTCAAAACTCTGACACCATAGTATTTGGCAGTAATAAGTTCTATTAAATTGCCTTAGTGTCTGTCCCCTTCTATATAGCATTAAATGCTGCTTAATAAGTGCACAGGTATCTAAGTTGGATCTATTTTTTTCATAGAAGATTAATACTGCCTATCATGGATAAGTCTGAAAAGACTTGTCTGCACCATTAGACAGTTTGTCGATGGAAAGCCCGAGCCTACACTTCTACCGACCCAAGCGATTTTTAACCTCCCACTCCACATGTACCTGTATACAATTCCAGTCCAATAAAAGTATCACGCATTCAGTGAATATGTATTGCATGGTTCTAGAATTATCTTTAAACCTTTTTTTCCTTCTTTCCTTTTTTGTAAAGAAATATATAAAAAAATATATATATACCTATTTTCAAATACATACACAGTATATATGCAAATCAGTGGATCTAATCACAATTAATATGCTGCTATCTAGTAAATACCTACACTGATTTGCCAATAAATGTAAGTCATTATATACTGAAGGATATTGTATGATGGTGAAGGATATGGTATCATGTTAATTTTTGCAATACTGTTTGAACCATGTAATTAGTAATTGTTAGTTCACCCCCTGGAACCAAATCTAGTTACGCGCGTTGGTTTTTTAAATTTAATATTTTCAGAGGATTGTGCGGTTTAAGCAGTTATTATGCACACACAAAAAAAAACCCAAAAAATCCACACACAACCAGTTCTAAACTTCAACAGGTGTTCCTACACTCCGCCCCCGCGCTCGCCCCCCCCCCTCGCTCCCGCCTCCCCCCCCTCCCCCATCTCCCGCCGACTGTGAGGCATGTGGGTGGTGGGTGGGCGGGTGGGTGGGTGGGGGAGGTGGACAGAGGCCAGTAAGGTACTGTCCGGGCCCATATTTCACCGCCACCAACTATTGGGACACTTCCGGTTAATTGGTGGGCGTTCCACCAGGCGACGCTAGTAGCGACTGGGGTCACGGGTCTCGTGGGGCACAAAGCCAGCGACATCACCCTCTCTACCCTCGTCGGACCCCCCAGGCACTCACATACGCACATACAGACACACACGCACGCACACACATACTCACTCACACACACGACACACACGACCAGGCCATGGATGGCCGAATGAGTTAGAGCGTCCGTCTCCCATGTTGGTAGATCATGCGTGTTGGTAGATCATGGGGTCATGGGTTCGAACCCTGGTTGAGTCAAACCGATGACTTAAAAATTGATACTTGTTGCTTCCTAGCCTGGCGCTCGCCAGTATTAGGACAGGACAAGGACTGGTTGGCTCACTGTCAGGATAATGTGACTGAGTGGGATATCAGGTCATGGTGCTGGCAGCCTGTCTTCCAGTGGGGCAGCACTATAAAGTCGCCATGAGTGCGCACTCTCACAAGTCAGTACCCATCTTGATATGATGGATGTTGCTAGGATGTAAAACAACAACAAACAAACAAACGCACTCACGCACTCACACACTCACGCACTCACGCACTCACGCACTCACGCACTCACGCACTCACGCACTCACGCACTCACGCACTCACACACTCACACACTCACACACTCACACACTCACACACTCTCACACTCTCACACTCTCACACTCTCACACTCTCACACTCTCACACTCTCACACTCTCACACTCTCACACTCTCACACTCTCACACTCTCACACTCTCACACTCTCACACACTCACACACTCTCACACTCACACACTCACACACTCACAACCACACACTCACGCACTCACGCACTCACGCACTCACGCACGCACGCACTCACGCACGCACTCACGCACGCACTCACGCACGCACTCACGCACGCACACACACAGAATGGTCCTGCTAGCTGAAGACATGTTTTGGGTGTTTTTTAAAGTTATATTTTTTTAAATAATTGATCTAATAATGGAATGTAGATATTGTTCTGAAAGTAATCAGACTTGTATGTTTTGACACGATTTGGAATATCAGCGTAGTTTGTAGAACGGGATTCGATAGGTGGGGGTGGGTGGGTGGAAGTGGGTGGGGGGGCTGTGATTGGGGTAATAGGTGGTGGTAGGGGTAGTGGTAAGGGTACGGGTACGGGTGGAGGTAGGGGCAGTGTTAGGGGTAGGGGTCGGGGTTGGGGTGGGGGTCGGGGTTGGGGTTGGTGGTATGGGTTGGGATAGGGGTGATGGTAGTGGTAGTGGTAGGGGTAGGGTAGGGTTAGGGGTAGGGGTTGGGGTAGGGTTAGGGATAGGGTTGGGGTAGGGGTAGGGGTACTTGTGGGGGATGGGGTAGGCGTAGGGGTAGGAGATGGGGTAGGGGTAGGGGCTAGGGGTAGGGGTGGGGGTAGGGGTAAGGGTAGGGTTGGGGTAGTGGTAGGAGTTGGGGTTGTTGTAGGGGTAGGGTTAGGGGTAGGGGTGGGTAGGGGTTGGGGTAGGGGTTGGGGGTAAGGGTAGGGGTAGGGGTAGGGGTAGGGGTAGGGGTAGGGTAGGGATAGGGGGTGGGGTAGGTGTAGGTGTAGGGGTTGGGGTAGGTGTAGGGGTAGGGGTAGGGATAGGGGTAGGGGTAGGGGTAGGGGTAGGGGTTGGGGTAGTGGTAGGAGTAGTAGAGGTAGGGGTAGGGGATGGGGTAGGGGTTTTGGTAGGTGTAGGGGTTGGGGTTGGGGTTGGGGCAGGTGTAGGGGTTGGGGTAGGGGTAGTGGTAGGGGTTGGGGTTGGGGTAGGGGATGGGGTAGGGGTAGGGGTAGGGGTAGGGGTTATGGTAGGTGTAGGGGTTGGGGTAGGGGTAGGGGTTATGGTACGTGTAGGGCCTATGGTATGTGCTTCCTTGCCTGAGAGATCAGTGAATATGTCTATATTCACCCCCCTGGAATCAGAGGTCTTTTAAATGGTTTACATGAATGAGTTATTTAATGTTTATAATTACACATACACGGGCAGTGCACTTACAAGTTACAGTTGTAAAACCTCTCTTAATCGACCCACCATGTGACCAACTTTAAATGGTCAATTAAGAGAGGTGATCGGTTTAGCGAGATTTTGTTATCGTTACAATGGTATTGGATGGGCGATTATTTGGGCCCCAAGTAAAGCGATTGATATAGGGGAGTGGTTGATCTGTGGAGGTAGTCAGTTAAAGAGGTTTTTACTGGATACAGTATAACCCCGTTAAACCAAACTTGAAGGGAACCTAGAAATTTGTTTGGATTAACCGATCATTGGTTTAACCAAGCTTTGGCTTTGACTTTGAGTAAGCATGTATTGCACATGTAATAAACAATGTATGTGGACACTTTGATTATTGTTTTTTATGTATATACAGTATAGCCCCGTTAAACCAAACGCAGTTAAATCAAATGATCGGTTAATCCAATTTTTTTCGGCGGCCTGGCAAAATACTACCATTTATCTTATAAAAAAGTTGGTGGGGTCTCAGATGACCTTATAACCACTTGAAAGTTTGGGTTAACTGTACCGGAAGTGGCCTGGGGTGCGACAATTTTGTTTGGATTAACCAATAATTTGGATTAGCCGACTTTAGTTTAACCAACTTTTTTATATGATAAATGGTAGTATTTTGCTGGGCTGCCAAAAAAAGTTAGGATTAACCGATCATTTGGTTTAACCGAGCTTGGTTTAACGGGGTTATACTGTATGTGTAAAACTATATGTATCGTTTGTTCAACATCCATACACCATGTAGCTTGTTCATGATCCTGGTCACAGCAACCAGGATTCTGAAGGTGATTTAAATAGAAAACATTGCACCTGCCGCAGGTTACTAACCCACACTTATTGTCATTCCAGGGCAGGCATCTTAACCGTTATACTTCCTAGGCTCCCGGATGCGATCACTCTCTCCACGCCTACCTGGCTCCGTGGCTACTTGTCTGAGTGGTCAATGCAGACGACAATACTTGTGAAGATGCGAAAGTTTGTTTTGTCGCGTTCCTCCCCCTTTAAGGTATCCCGCAAGAAAAAGCCTTGACGACCCGGAAATGACCTCTGAACCCGGTGTCGCACTATCGCCGCACGAGGGTTGATGATATCTGGGTTGGTTTGAGTGTTTCGGGATGTGGAACCCCTGACGTAATGTCATCTACTGTCACGGGCCAGACTAATTGAAACTAATTGACACTAATTGAGACTAATTAATACCAATATAGGGTATGCACTGACGTCACGCTAAGCGGAAGTGCGGCCATTGTGGAGATACAACCACAATAACAAACCCACTGATCAATGCATTGTCAATGGCAGTGAGCAATCTGCATACAGAAAAGGTGAAATATCTCTAAAACCACATGACCTAAACACAAAACGCTTGGAACACTTATAGAAAACATGTTTACCAACAAGATTATATTAAATTTATAAGGTTAGGATTCTGGATTTCTATTAATTTGGACTAAAACTGACGTTTTTCATTGCGCGGACCGGCAAACTCAATGGATTGTCAATGGCCGTGAGCAATCTTCATACAGAAAAAGTGAAATATCTCTAAAACCACACGAACTAGACAGAAATCGCTTGGTACACATATAGAAAACAAGTTTAACACCAAGATTATATTAAATTTATATGGGTAGGGTTCTGGATTTCTATTAATTTTGACTCAAACTGACGATTTTCGTTGCGCGGACCGGCGAACTCAATGGATTGTCAATGGCCGTGAGCAATCTTCATACAGAAAAAGTGAAATATCTCTAAAACCGCACGACCTAGAAAGAAATCGCTTGGTACACATATAAAAAACATGTTTACCAACAGGATTGTATTAAATTTATAAGGTTAGGGTTCTGCATTTCTATTAATTTTGAATGAAATAGACGTTTTGCACTGCGCGTACAGGCAAACTCTATGGGATGTTTACTGGTTGATATCACCACAATGGACGCGCATCCGGTTGATGACATCACGTGAATACCCTATATAGAGACTAATTGAGACGAGGTAATAACATAGGTTTTAATGCTCAGACCCCAGAACTTGCTCTTCGGCCTTGTGACATTAACCCAAAGGAATGATGGCCAAATATGTCGAGCGCGTGTCTTCCCAATGTGGCAGGTTGTAGGATTTTACTACTGGGTTTGGATCATAGCCGGGTGAAGTCGATGACTTAAATTATTTATACATGTCGCTAGCTTTCTAGTACAATTAATCCCCTGTGTGCTGCACATCTCTGAATGTGGGTATGGGTGATGTCCATCAGCAACATCCACCATTGCGACAGTTTGCATTGACAGATACATATTTCTACATTTCATGTATATTTGTGTGGCGGTAAGTTTATTCATGCCCTGTGCATTGCTGTGAATCCCATGCATCAGGTCCAACTAAGGCAGTTTCAGTGTGCATTGTTACCCTTATGCTATGGGGAGTTGAGTTTGTGTCAATGCCATATAGAGACGCTGGACATCTGAGAAGATATATATGCTCTAAAAAGAGACATACATCTCAGAAGATGTGTATGCTCGACATAGAAGTATAAACAAAGGACATACATCTCAGAAGATATGTATGCTCTACATAGAAGTATAGACAAAGGACAGACATCTCAGAAGATGTGTATGCTTTACATAGAAGTATAAACAATGGACAGACATCTCAGAAGATGTGTATGCTCTGCATAGAAGTATAAACAAAGGACAGACATCTCAGAAGATGTATATGTTCTACATAGAAGTATAAACAAAGGACAGACATCTCCGAAGATGCATATGCTCGACATAAAAGTATAAACAAAGGACAGACATATAAGAAGATGTATATGCTCTACATAGAAGTATATACAAAGGACAGACAGCTCAGAAGATGTGCATGCTCTGCATAGAAGTATAAACAAAGGACAGACAGCTCAGAAGATGTATATGTTCTACATAGAAGTATAAACAAAGGACAGACATCTCAGAAGATGCATATGCTCGACATAGAAGTATAAGCAAAGGACAGACATATAAGAAGATGTATATGCTCTACATAGAAGTATATACAAAGGACAGACATCTCAGAAGATGTGTATGCTCTGCATATAAGTTTAAACAAAGGACAGACATCTCAGAAGATGCATATGCTCTACATAGAAGTATAAACAAATGACAGACATCTCAGAAGATGTGTATGCTTTACATAGAAGTATAGACAAAGGACAGACATCTCAGAAGATGTGTATGCTCTACATAGAAGTATATGCAGAGGACAGAAATCTCAGATGATATGTATGTTTTACATTTTTTTTTTTTTTGGTGACAAGTTTTTTATTCTGCCCATAACATATAAGCTCCCGTGAGGGTGCTTGTTTTCAACGCTGGACAGCTGTGATACTGGATTGGTCTGGTTCCGCACTCAGGAGTCTTTATCTGATCTTTCTCGAGCCAACCTTTGCGGTTTTGGGTGTTAGTATTTTCTATATTAGTTTGTTTTTTTGAATTTTCAAGTTTTTTTCCTAACCTGTATATGATAACTTAGCCTACTATGTACATCTACGCAGATGACATACATGCCTGTGGGAGAGGATCCCATCCCATTGTGGTTTGTTACAGCATCCTTTCACCCATGCCCTGTCCTTAGATAGTACACCAGTGTGCCAGAACACCCCTGGACCCTTCAGGACTGCGACTAGGTGGGATGGCTGTGTTGTATGGTTAGCCATTTTGTATTTCAGGGTGATTCGGATGCATGACCGTGGCCTGCCTGGTTCTGCTTTGGTTTGTGCCAGTACACATACCCAGACGGACTGCGCCCTATGGTGATAGTCATTTTGAATTCCTTAGTACTTAGTAGGGCTAGTTTCCGTATTTGTAATATCTACCATCTTTTCTGGCTGGTCTTTTGCTTTTTGTGCCAGAACACAGCAAGCAGTGACTGCACCCAAGATCAGGTGAGATATTGTTTCTTCAGGAGGTGGTTGTGTATTATGTTTTCTTTAAGGACCTTTTATAGTGGTCCATGCTTTTGATTGCCCGTCGTTGTGTGGGTTGATTATTCCAGGCATGTGCCGCCATGGCCAGTACACTTCTCTCATAAATGTTGGTGTTACTTATTGCTGTCAGTAGCACTGGGGCTGCCATTTGCCTGGTGTCCCTACGGGGGGTTGCTGTGTAGCCTGGTTTAGTGGTGTAATGGTGTGCCAGTATTTTGAGGTGCGTTTCCCTTCTAACTCGTTAGTAGTGTTGCATTGCATTTTTTGTGTAATTCGATTGTGAGATATCTTTTGTTCACCTGAAGGCATACTTTGAGGGCTCTATTTTGTAGCACCTGTAGTTTGTTTAATAGTTTTGTATTTCCTCCCATGTATACTACATCGCCATAGTCAAAGTAGGGGAGGATCATGCCTTTATATATTTTAATTGCCATGCTTTCAGTCATGTAGTATCTCAGATTAGCCAGTAGCCATATTTTATGGTTTACTTTTTTGATAGTATTTGTTATGCAGAGGTCATAATTTAGGTGTCTGTCTAGATCCACTCCCAGATATCGGTAGTTGTCTACTTGTTCTAGTTCGGTGTTTCCCAGAAGACACTTTATTTTCTCGTTACTTGTTAGCCTGGTACCAAATAGTACTGTTTTTGACTTGCTGTTGTTTATGGTTATCCTATTTATACATAGAAGTATAGACAACGGACAGACATCTCAGAAGATGTGTATGCTCAGATAGATGCATGGTTGTGTGGCGTGGTTCCTATTTCCGCCGTTGGCGCCACCGGCGCACTGTCAAACTCCACCATATACCGTCACTGCGGGATGGATTTAAAATGTACATACATATATATATATATACATATATATGCATATATACAGATATATATATATATACATACATACATATGAAGTGGGCGCCGTCACGATTACATAGGAAATAGTTAATAATATTAAAAGTATCAAAACGGTTAAACATATATATATATATATGTGATGTATAACGCAGTATACGAGTATAAATGGAAGGGGAACATATACTGTATATATATTCCTCCTTGGCGCATTGGTGGTGGCCCCCCCCCCCACCCCCCAGCTGTCGGGGTAATTGGTGGGCAGGGCCTCGCACCAGACACACTGAACATATACATATATACATATATATATATATATATACATATGAAGTGGGCACTGTCACAAATTACATAGGAAATATATACATATATATATATACATATATATGCATAAAATACATATATTTACATATCAATATATATAAATATATATGGATATTATCAGGTCATGGTGTCAGTGGCCTGGTATCTCAGTGTGGCAGCACTATGAAGTCGCCATGAGTGCACACTGTCACAATTCGGTAGCCGTCCTGAGTTCTGACCTTTGATGTTGCTAGGATGCAAAACACAAACGAACAAAGAATCACTCAGCTGGGGATTGAACCGATGACCTCTTGCATGGGAAGCGCGTGCTCTATCCACTTCGCCAACCCAGTCTGTACCTACCAAGGTCATATTCGCTCTGTGATCAAGGTCTTATGGAGGCTTCAGTTCTAACCGTGATGCCAGTACTCATGTGTTTCCAAGTCCTGCTTCATAGTGTTTGTTTCCTTGTTTGCGGAGGTTTCACGTCCTATCAACATCTGAGGTGATAACTGGATGGGTACCGACTTGTGACAGGGCGCACCCATGTCAACTTTATAGTGTTGCCCCACCAGGAGCCTGTGCTATTAGTATCATGACCTGATATCCCACTCAGTCACATTATCCCGATGCAGAACTAACCAGTCCTTGTCCCATCAGACCGAGCACTAGGCTCGGTGGCGACAAGTACCTTTTTTATATACTCATTGGTTTGATTTGGCCATGGTTTGAACCCACGACCTCCCTTTCGGGAAGTCAGCCAGTGTTCTTACTGATTCAGCCATTGTGTCCAAGAAATGGTTCATTGATCAATTAATAAATATAAACTACAGTAAAACCTCTCTAAATCTACCGACCATGGGACAGACTTTAAATGGCCCATTTAGGGAGGTGGTCGGTTTAGGGAGTTTTTTTTATCATTGCAATGGTAATGTATGGACGATCGTTTGGGCCCCAAATAAAGTGATCGATACAGGGATTGATTGATCTGTGGAGGTGGTCGGTTAGAGAGGTTTTACTGTATATATATATATACATTTATGTATATGCATGTATGTAGGCCATAAATAACGCACAATGTAATAATAATTAATATCCATATATGTGCATAAAGACATAATATAAATTAAATGTATATATATATGTGCTCTATAATCTATTATGGGAATATAAACAAGGACAATATGGATATTCAACTTAGCTACAGGTGCAATATATGAACATTATACTTCCATACATACTTATTGATCGCAAACTTCGATATGCGCGCATATGTTGTGACGTCACTCTTTGGGGTGCCTGTGGTTTTAACTAATACCAGCCAAGAGTAACGTTACGGAGAATCCTTTGATATAAATGCACTTAAGAATAAGAGGGCCTCGCTCTGTTCTAAAGATGTCCAATTAGGTGCATTACAGCATTGCTTTCATGTGTCTACAAAAAAGAATCAAGAAGATATGAAATAAAACCTAGCGTCGTCGAGCAACCGCTTTCACCAACAACGCAACGGGGAGGATTTCCCCGTTGAAACGGGTACTTTCCGGGTAGTGTTTTACGCCCAGCGAGCCCCATACCGGAACCGGATCTCTTGTTTTAGGCGGCAGACGCTGCCTCACTCTCCGATCCGCAAACTTCAGCCCGCTCCACCCCTACTGCGATGCACCATGCAGAGACCAAAGCTGCGCGTGGAGAGTGGGAGACGGGCCTGGATGCAGGAAGGCCTATAATGATATAGCGTAGGTGTGAGGCGGGAACAGTTGCATGCCGGGAACGTGGTGGAGATGGGATTGGGATGGAGGAGGGGTGAGGTGGAAGGGGAAGGATGGAGGGGGAAAGGGATGGGGAAGAGAGAAAGGGGAAGGGGTGAGGGGGAAGAGGAAGGGGACGGGGGACGGGGGATGGGGGACGGGGGACGGGGGACGGGGGACGGGGGGATGGGGAGGGGGGAAGGCAGAAGGGGGGAGATGTGGGAGGGGAGGGAGAGGGTGGAGATGGAAAGGGGAGATGGAAGGGGGAATGGGGAGGGGAGAGGGAAAGGGGAGGGGAGAGGGGGTGGGGGGAAGGGGAAGAGGGAGGGGAGAGGGAAGGGACCGGGGGAGGTGCAGGTGGAGGGGGAGCTAGAGAAGACGGGGGCAGAGCGCATTATCAGATGTCGGCTACGATGACGTCACGTGACGCGATGCGCCGTCACGTGATCGCTGAGTGGGGCGCGGGGCGGTACGCATGCGTCAGTGCATGTCCGCCGTCCAGGGCAGTGGAGGATTGAATCATGGGAATTTAAATGCGGAGCGCTGTTTCAGGGGATAGTTGGACCTATTAAATATCCCTCCGCCCCCCGCCCCTAAGGCAGTCATGATCCGGTGTCAGTAGTAGCTTCTTTGTGCATCGCCTCGCTGCCATGTATGTCCCTTTGATACGCGTAATTAATGGTGTTATTCCACTACAAAGTTCTCTTTAAGTGGATGGTTGTTATCCAGCCAAAGAAGTCTCATTGTACTGAGACTGAGAGGAATTCACCGACATTGTTAGAAGTCATTGAAAATCATATTAACATGACGTTTTTTTTCATCACTTTTCTCTCTATCTCTTTCTCTCTTTGTCTCTCTTTGTCTCTCTTTGTCTCTCTTTCTCTCTCTTTCTCTCTCTTTCTCTCTCTTTCTCTCTCTTTCTCTCTCTTTCTCTCTTTCTCCCCCTCTCTCTTTCTCTCTTTCTCCCCCTCTCTCTCTTTCTCTTTTTCTCCCCCTCTCTCTCGTTCTCTCTCTTTCTCACTCGTTCTCTCTCTTTATCGCTCTCTTTCTCTCTCTTTCTCACTCTCTCCCTCTCTCTCTTTCTCTCTCCCTTTCTCTCTTTCTCTGTCTCTCTTTCTCTGTAGCTTTTTCTCTCTCTTTCTCTCTCTCTCTTTCTCTCTCTCTTGGTAAAGCTGCGTAAGCAAAATTTCAAAATCAAAGCAGATTACTTCAATTGTATCCTCCATGCCCAACATAGTTACCAGTACACTCATGAAGGAATTGTTGCTGCATAAAAGGGGACACTAAAAAAAAAGTCAAGAGTGTTTAACATATTCCTGGCGAAGCCTATGGTGCCAGAATTTCGATGTGCATACCAAAATTAATTTACCATGTTTTCACTTCAAGTAGCTCTAAAGTTAGTCATTTAAAATATATTTTAAAAATGTGAACCAAATATATTTTTCTTTAAAAGGTTTTGCTAAAAATAATAGACCAGTTGCAATGATAAAAGCAATTGTAGTATAGCTAAAACTCTATGCGATGTGGTATATACTTCCTCACCCAGCATAGCCGAATACACTGGCCTACTCATCGCAAATTAGAAGTCTATATATATATATATATATCCGTAAACTGATTATCCTTTAATGGTGCCTCTGGTTGCACCTTGTCTGGACCCCTCACAACTATTGACACTTAACAACTCAGGCGAATGGACAGGCTCTCTGCCTTGCCTGGTGTGGCCACCTGGCCTATTCAGCTGTCATGACTCAGCCTCTTGCCTGTACTACTCACTTAAAAAAATTGTGTTTATGAGCAATACGGCACTTACCTCTTGCCAGAGAATACAGTTTTCCATCCCACTACCTTGTTTGTCCTTCGTTCCATCTTGTAGGAAATAATTATATATATATATATGTGTACTGGCCCACTCGTCGCAACTTAGAAGTCTATAAATATATATATATATATATATATATATATATATATATATATATATGTATATACTGGCCCACTCGCCGCAACTTAGAAGTCGAAAAAATATATATATATATGTATATACTGGCCCACTCGCTGCAACTTAGAAGTCTGTAAATATATATATATATATGTATATACTGGCCCACTCGCCGCAACTTAGAAGTTTATATATATAGACTTCTCAGTTGCAAAGTCTCTCTCTCTCTCTATATATATATATACTTCTAAGTTGCGACAACTGGGCCAGTCATACAGGAGGGAGGAGTGTCGAAAGCAGCCACAGGTGGCGTTAGTGTCGGATTTACTACATGTAACCCGCAGTGAATAATCGGTTGGCATCACGTTTATGGGAATGAAATTAATTATAGTGATCTATGTTATTTAAATAAAGTACACAGCATATATATGTTCCGCTATTCCCGGATGCACATGAAGACGAAGTGTATATACACACATACATATACATATATATACATATATATACATACATATATATAAATATATACATACATACGTATGTGTAAGTATATAGGGTGATAATATAATAATTGTTGTAACATTCAGAAAGCTTCAAATTCATCAGGTATGGGGGGACGGGATCGTGTGTGTGGAGAAATGGAGGGGGGGGGGGGGTGTCATCCAATACAGCCAGGGATATTCCAGTTATTCAACAACCCCGGTTCCTGTAAATGGCCAGAGGGTTCCAGCGTCCCAGGGATCAACAGAATCCATCTTACTGCCGAGGTACCCTGGTTTCATTGTTCATGAAAATAGATATCACCAGTTCCAATTGGAAGCAGGCACTCAAAGTATGCATGGATGCCTATCAGATCGAGCACAATTACATATATATAATTAGTAGCAGTAGTACTAGCAGTACCAGCAGCAGTAAGGTCAGAAGTACAAACAGTACCAGTAGCAGGAACAGCAGAAGTATCAGCAGTACTAACAGTACAAGCAGTAGTAACAGCAGAAGTAAACACAGTACCAGTAGCAAGAACAGCAGAAGTATCAGCAGTACTAACAGTACCTCCAGTAGTAACAGCAGAAGTACAGACAGTACCAGTAGCAAGAACAGCAGAAGTATCAGCAGTATTAACAGTACCTCCAGTAGTAACAGCAGAAGTACATACAGGACCAGTAGCAAGAACAGCAGAAGTATCAGCAGTACTAACAGTACCAGCAGCAGAAATAAAAAGAGTACCAGTAGCAGGCACAGCACAAGTGGTAGTAGTAATAACAGTCCCAATAGAAGTAACAATACCGACAGAAATAGCGCAGTAAAAACAGTACCAACAACAGTAACTGTAACAGCAGGAGTAGCACCAGTAACAGCAGGAGTAAGAGTAGTATCAGTAGCTAGGAATAGCAAAAGCAGCAGTAATTCAAGTACTAGCAGTAATAACAGTAATAGCAGAAGTACCAGTACCAGTAGCAGCAGTAATATCAGTAGTAGTAGCAGTAGTAGCAGTAGTAGCAGTACCAGTAGCAGCAGTAATATCAGTATTATCAGCAGTAGTAGCAGTAGTAACAGTACCCATAGCAGCAGTAATATCAGTATTAGCAGCAGTAGCAGTAGTAACAGTACCAGTAGCAGCAGTAATATCAGTATTATCAGCAGTAGTAACAGTAGTAACAGTACCCGTAGCAGCAGCAAGTATCAGTAGTAGTAGCAGTAGTAGCAGTAGTAACGTAGTAGCAGTAGTAACAGTAGTAACAGTACCAGTAGCAGCAGTAATATCAGTATCAGCAGCAGTAGCAGTAGTAACAGTACCAGTAGCAGCAGTAATATCAGTATTATCAGCAGTAGTAACAGTAGTAACAGTACCCGTAGCAGCAGTAATATCAGTAGTAGTAGCAGTAGTAGCAGTAGTAACAGTAGTAGCAGTAGTAGCAGTAGTAACAGTAGTAGCATCAGTAATATCAGTATCAGCAGCAGTAGCAGTAGTAGCAGTACCAGTAGCAGCAGTAATATCAGTATTATCAGCAGTAGTAGCAGTAGTAACAGTACCCATAGCAGCAGTAATATCAGTATCAGCAGCAGTAGCAGTAGTAACAGTACCAGTAGCAGCAGTAATATCAGTATTAGCAGCAGTAATAGCAGTAGTAACAGTACCCGTAGCAGCAGTAATATCAGTAGTAGTAGCAGTAGTAGCAGTAGTAACAGTAGTAGCAGTAGTAGCAGTAGTAACAGTAGTAGCATCAGTAATATCAGTATCAGCAGCAGTAGCAGTAGTAGCAGTACCAGTAGCAGCAGTAATATCAGTATTATCAGCAGTAGTAGCAGTAGTAACAGTACCCGTAGCAGTAGTAATATCAGTAGTAGTAGCAGTAGTAGCAGTAGTAACAGTAGTAGCAGTAGTAGCAGTAGTAACAGTAGTAGCATCAGTAATATCAGTATCAGCAGCAGTAGCAGTAGTAGCAGTACCAGTAGCAGCAGTAATATCAGTATTATCAGCAGTAGTAGCAGTAGTAACAGTACCCGTAGCAGCAGTAATATCAGTAGTAGTAGCAGTAGTAACAGTAGTAACAGTAGTAGCAGTAGTAGCAGTAGTAGCAGTAGTAGCATCAGTAATATCAGTATTAGCAGCAGTAGTAACAGTAGTAACAGTACCCGTAGCATCAGTAATATCAGTATTAGCAGCAGTAGTAACAGTAGTAACAGTACCAGTAGCATCAGTAATATCAGTATTAGCAGCAGTAGTAACAGTAGTAACAGTACCAGTAGCAGCAGTAATATAAGTAGTAGCAGTAGTAGCAGTAGTAGCAGTAGTAGCAGTAGTAGCAGTAGTAGCAGTAGTAGCATCAGTAATATCAGTAGTAGCAGCAGTAGTAACAGTAGTAACAGTACCAGTAGCAGCAGTAATATCAGTAGTAGCAGTAGTAACAGTAGTAACAGTACCCGTAGCAGCAGTAATATCAATATTAGCAGCAGTAGTAACAGTAGTAACAGTATCAGTAGCATCAGGAATATCAGTATTAGCAGCAGTAGTAACAGTAGTGTAGTGGTCTGCACTGACCTCTCAGGCAAGTAACCACATAGACAGGTAGGCGTGGGGAGTGTGTTGATATCAGGGAGCCTAGGTGGTGTAATGGTTAGCACACTGGCCCGGAATGCAAAGAGATGTGGGTTCGAGTCCCGCTCTAGGCGCAGTATTTCCCATTTTCATCACCCCCACGACACTGGTTGCCGTGATCAGGATCCTGTACAAGCTTTGCGCTGTATGGTTGTTGAACCTACCCTGTGTATGTATGTGTTAGTGCATTGCCTGTATGTATGTAATTGTAAGCATTACAATACTTACAATTCCAGGGGGACGAGTGTAGTGGTCTGCACTGACCTCTCAGGCAAGTAACCACATAGACAGGTAGGCATGGGGAGTGTGTTGATATCAGGGAGCCTAGGTGGTGTAATGGTTAGCACACTGGCCCGGAATGCAAAGAGATGTGGGTTCGAGTCCCGCTCTAGGCACAGTATTTCCCATGTTCATCACCCCCACGACAGTAGTAACAGTACCAGTAGCATCAGTAGCATCAGTAGCATCAGTAGCATCAGTAGCAGTAGCAGCAGTAGCAGCAGTAGCAGCAGTAGCAGCAGTAGCAGCAGTAGCAGCAGTAGCAGCAGTAGCAGCAGCAGCAGCAGCTGCAGCAGCAGCAGCAGCAGCAGCAGCAGCAGCAGCAGCAGCAGCAGCAGCAGCAAGCAGCAGCAGCAGCAGCAGCAGCAGCAGCAGCATCAGCAGCAGCAGCAGCAGCAGCAGCAGCAGCAGCAGCAGCAGCAGCAGTAGCAGCAGCAGCAGCAGTAGCAGTAGCAGCAGTAGCAGCAGTAGCAGCAGTAGCAGCAGTAGCAGCAGTAGCAGCAGTAGCAGCAGTAGCAGCAGTAGTAGCAGTAGTAGCAGTAGTAGCAGTAGTAGCAGTAGTATCAGTAGTAGCAGCAGTAGCAACAGTAGTAACAGTAGTAACAGTACCAGTAGCAGCAGTAATATCAGTATTAACAGTAGTAACAGTACCCGTAGCAGCAGCAGTTGCAGTAGTAGCAGCAGCAGTAGTAGCAGTAACCTTGGCAATAACAACTGCAGTGCCAGTACCAGTTCCAGCAACAACAATAGCAGCATCAACGGTGGATAAAAGATTCACCCCTACACAGAGAATTATATTTTGCTTCTTAAATTAAGAATGGATGTGCTAATTTCATTTAACCAGCCTCTCTCCACTTTTGCTAATACTCTGTCAACAACGGCCTCTGTCAATTGGTGTTCTCTGTGGCGGAGTGGTTAGAGTGTCTGACTTTTTTCTTGGTCGGACTCCTAATCTGAAGGTCAGTGGTTTGATTCCCCATGCCCCCACCTCTGCCACTTTGGATTTCCACTGCTGTGTAAGGCCAGTTGCTCTCATACCATGTCTATGTGGTGTGGGAGGTTAAAAATCCCTTGGGTCGGTAAAAATGTAGGCTCGGGCTTTCTATCGACAAACTGTCTAATGGTGAAAACAAGCCTATTCAGGCTTATCCATGATAGGCAGTATGCATCTTCAAGAGAGTCAATAACGAATCTGTGCCAATAATGGCAAAAAGTGCTGATCCCGTCACAGCATTCCTTTAATTTAATAGGATTGCCTCTGTGTCTAACGGACAACTGTCTTATGCGGACAACGAGCTATTTTTTCACCGATTTGATCAATGTTCTCTGTCAATAACGACATGCCATACATATATTCTATTGAAATGTGTCTTTGTTCCATTTTATTTAAATACATTATGTATACAAAGTCTAATGTAAGGACCGTCCTAGTCAGTCAAGTATAAAAGAAAAACATTGGTTTCAACCCATTCCGTCCGTCAGTCTCTGCCTATAACGGATCCCTCTCCATGACGGCATCTTGCTCCAGTCCCATGGGTGTCCGTTATACTTATAGACAGAGTAGACTGTATGTTGTTCTTCACCCCGACCTTAGGTAGGGTAAATATTTTCTACATCAACGGTAGCAGCAGTACCAATATCAACAGTACCAATAACAACAACAGTACCAATAACAACAACAGTACCAATAACAACAGTACCAATAACAACAGTACCAATAACAACAACAGTCCCACTAACAACAGCGATGATAGCATTAACAATATTAGCCGGAGTCATAAAGTAGACCAACTAACCAAAGGGTTGGATAATAAACAAACACAAAAAGGGCAAACTCACATCTCTGGAGCCCGGCAGGTGGCGCCACTTTGGTATCCTATAACGGAATGGCGCCTTGTCTCAGTGGGGACACCACCCCGAGAACTGACCCCAACCCCCAACCCCCAAACCCCAACCTCCTCCCCTCACGGTTCACACGTGACGTGATTTGACCACTTCCGGTCCTCAGAGCGTTTGACCTTTGGCGTCTGCCCGTCGGGCGGCAGGTGAGTGGTGGTGCCCCCTATCGGCCCTCTCATCTACTACTTCGTTAAACCCCTCCCCGCGCTGAAAGTACACTGCCCACACGTGGGGGTTATCCTCCACCCCCCCCCCACCCCCACCCACACATCACCCAGTCCACCCACCTCCTCACCCCACATCCCCACGCACCCACAGTCCCTGGTCGCCGCTTTATAATCAGCTTGCAATTAGTGCGTGTATTCGTACGCCGAGGGCGCGGTGACAAGTGGTTCCGGCCGCCGCCACCAGAGGGCACCACCTGGTGATTGGCGTGCAGCGGGTGATGTGCTTGTCGGAGCACCGACCGGTACTCAGTTCCCTTTCCTGTGTGTTAATAGGGCTCTCACTGAGCACCCCTTTGTTTAGGCGGTCTCATCTCGTTACGCGCCTCTAATATTCATACCTGCCTGTCTACCTGTCTACCTATCTACCTGCCTGCCTTCCTATGTACCTGTATGTATACCTGTCTGACTACCTGTCTACCTGCTAACATACCTGTATGTCTACATGTCTATATGTCTACCTACCTACCTCCCTACTTGCCTACCTGTCTACATGTCTACATGTCTACATGTCTACTTGTCTACCCGTATATGTACATTTCTGACTACCTGTCTACATGTCTATCTATTTTCCATTCCACCTGTCCGTTTACCTACATGTGTACATTTATGTCTACCTGCCGTCTACCTACCTGTCTACCTACCTGTCCACCTACCTGTATACCTACCTGTCTAGCTACCTGTCTAGCTACCTGTCTACATACATGTCTACCTACATGTCTACATACCTGTCTACCTACCTGTCTACCTACCTGCCTATCTACCTGATTGTCCATCTGCCTGTCTACCTTTTTATTTACCTGCCTATCTACCTGCCTGTCTACCTGCCTGTCTACCTGTATGTCTACCTGTCTGTCTACCTGTCTGTCTACCTGTATGTCTACCTGTCTGTCTATCTGTCTATTTACCTGTTGATCTACCTGCAAAACATTGTTGTCCATGCCTGTTTTCTTGTATGTCTGCCTGATTGTCTTCCTGTTTATCTACCTGGCTGTCGACCTGGCTGTCTACCTGCATCTTTACCACCCTGTCTACCTGACTGCTTAGCTACATGTCTACTTCTCTGCCTATCTGCATCTTTACCAGCCTGCCTGTCTACATGCTTGCCTGTCTACCTGCCTGCCTGTCTACCTGCTTGTCCGTCTACCTGCCTGTCTACCTCTGTCTCTACCAGCATGTATGTCTACCTGCGTACCTGTCTGCCTTCCTCTACATCTGCCTCTCTGTCATTTAGTATTCCTCTTTTCCCTGCTCTTTCCCCTATTCTAGTCATGCCGAGCGCCAGGATAGCTAGGCGAGTGATGAGTTCAATTTTACAAGTTTTAAATTGTAGTGTCCGTTGAGTTTCTGTCTTTCCATTACAGATGAATACGTTAGAATTTGTTATAGTCTACAGTGAAGAATGTTTTATTATATATGCCGAGCTTTGGATATATTTGAAGTGCAGTCCGTCTACCGTGTTGGTATATCGTGAGATCGTGGGTTCGAACCCTGGTCGAGTCAAACCAATGACTTTCAAATTGATTCTTGTTGCTTCCTAGTCAGGCGCTTGGCATTATTAGGATAGGGCAAGGAGCAGTGGAATGAGGAAGACCAATCAGCCACGATTGAAATTTCCCCTGCTTAAATAACTAATGTACCACCAAAGAAAACAAAAAAAAACATGAACAAGTAATTTGGCATGGTGGTCAAAACACTGACCCCATAGGCTTCAGCAGTGACAAGTTCTATTAGTATTACATTGACTCAGTAGTCCCTTCTATGCAGCAGCAATTCTTAATAAGTCCACCAGTATCTCAGGTGGATATGTAATATCATAATTAATATCTAGATAAATGTCTTGATGTAGACAAGTTGATTCGTTCCTGCACAACCTGCCACGTACAAGTGGGCACCCAGCTCACTTAGCTGTCCCGTAAGTCAATCGGTTTACTTTTCATAAATTTATCAATCAATCAATCAATCAATATCAATCAATAGGATCAGCTATAATAGGCCTTGGACCTGTTAACCACTCTTAATTAATAGAAATCGAGACAGTTCTTCAGATGTGGTGGATTGTCGCAACTGTCACTGGCTCCAGGTATGCAGGTATTGCAGGTATTGCAGTACCTCAGGGAGTTTGACACCCCTGCCCTGCAGCGTTCTAAACCACTGCCTTGTGGTACAGGTTCTTGACAGAACTGAAGGCTAAGGGAGCAAACCCTAAACAGAAAACTATGTCACTGTGGCAGCATGAAGGGCGGTTCATGTATGGAACTTCCAACATCTCCCGACCAGCCACTGTGGGGACAAATAGCTTTGCACCTGTCTTGACATGTTCTTGCCGGTGTGAAACCTCTATTTGCTCCCCGAGAGAGTGCCACAGGTAACTTGCAAAAGCCAGCAGCACTTCAACACTTTTGCAGGCAGCTAAGCTGAGAGACATTAAGATTGACTCATGGACATCACTCTCACAGCAGAGAGCTAAATGGAGAGCGGCAGTCAAGTAATGAAAGCAGTCTTTGTCGCATCGCGACAGACAGCATGATGATGATGATGATGACTGGCTCCAAGATATATGTAATGCTTGACCAGTATGCATCCAGTCAGGACTTGAAACAGTTCACCGACTCTGCTGCTATGACACTCTCCGGCAAGTCATTCCACAGGTCAACCACCCTAAAGCCAAAAACGTTGTGTCGCAGGTCCAGTCTGGAGTAACACTTCCTGAGCTTATATTATATTATGTAGGAAACAACACTAAAATCTAATCGGTCTGGAATGTCAGGAGTTCGAATCTCAGCTGAGTCAAACCCTATTACTTATATAATTGATACCCTTTGCTACGTAGCATGGTGCTTGGTATTAATAGGATAGAAAAAGGATTGGTTAGCCTAGTATCAGGATAATGTGACTGTGTGGGATATCAGGTCATGCTGGTTACCTGGTCTATCAGTGGGACAGCACTATAAAGTCACCCTGAGTGCACACTGTCACAAGTTGGTGTCCATCCTGATATGACCTTAGATGTTGATAGGACATTAAACCACAAACAAAAAGAAGAACTTCACATGAGTAATTTTGAATACCGGACACGGTGGTTGAATCGGTAGCGCGCATGTTTCCCATTTGGAAGGTCGGGAGTTCGAATCCTGTTTAAGTTAAACCAATGACTTATAAAATTGATACTTGTCAGTACCTAGTCTAGCACACAGCCATTAATAGGATAGGGCAAGGAATGGTTAGCACAATGTCAAGATAATGTGACTGTGTGGGATGTCGGGTCATGGTGCTGGTGGCCTGGTTTCCCAGTGGGGCAGCACTATAAAGTCACCATGAGTGCACACTGTCACATGTTGGTAGGCCTATCCATCCTAATATGACCTCAGATGTTGTTAGGACATAAAACAACAACCAACAACAATTTTGAGTTTTCAGAGCTGAAATTAGACAAATTGGTTTTCTGCCCTAAAACGACCTATTTGACCTCGCTATGTGCATTTAAAACATCTGAAACATCTGTTTTGGCATTGTCGAAGCTTTCCAAAATGTGATGGTTGGCAACTCTCAAAAAGAAATCCAGCGACCATTACAATATGGACACAAGGAATGTGACTATAATGGGGGACCTCCGACTTTTTAGTTCAAATTCCTGCCGTTCGCATCCACTGACGAGTGGCTATCGCAAACTGCCACTGCAAACCCAATGACTATGAGCAATCTTCATACAGAAGAAGTCAAATATCTCTAAAACCACAAGACCTACAGACAAACTACTTGGTATACATATAGAAAACATACAACGAATACATTATATTAAATTTCTAAGGTTAGGGTTCTGTATTTCTATTAATTTTGAATAAAGTAAACGTTTTGCACTGGGCGTACCGCCAAACTCAGTGCATTGTCAATGGCCGTGAGCAATCTTCATACAGAAGAAGTCAAATATCTCTAAAACCACAAGACCTAGAGACAAACCGCTTGGTATACATATAGAAAACATACAGTGAATAGATTATATTAAATTTATAAGGTTAGGGTTCTGTATTTCTATTAATTTTGAATAAAATATACGTATTGCACTGTGCGTACCGGCAAACTCAAAGCATTGTCAATGACCGTGTAGGCCCACTAGTACCGATGCGCCACCAAGTGTCGGAAAATGAACTACGCCACATGTCCCCCATTGCTTATATTAACATTTAATACGGTTAATGTTAGTGGGTTTGCCATTATTTTCTTTTTGTTTGGGATGTAGTCAATAAAATTGTTACACTTATGAGTCTTAAGCTCCAGTCACATTATGGCTTGCGACTGCTTGCGACCACGCTGCGACCACTTTGGACCAAAGAACCTACCTCCTTGCGACTTCCTTGCGACATCTTTGGGCCAAAGCAATGGTCGCCGATCTCTGGACGATCATTTTGGTCGCAAGGAGGTTGACAGTCCCAGTCACAGCACACTACTACTTGCCACCGCTTGCGATCACTTTGAACCAAAGAACCTACCTCCTTGCAACCTCATTGTGACCTCTGATATGGTCGGATTCAAAATCATGCCTACAAGCTATTCAGAGCAAGGATTCGAAGAACCCTCTGATCCGCAAGATTTTAGAAAGGCTACATTATTTATGTTCAGAACTTCACAAAACCGTGCTTTTTTATTGGGTGCCGAGTCATGTTGGCAATCGAGGAAATGAGGCTGCAGACGTGGCTGCCAAAGAAGCTCTCGACAAATGCATTACACCTCTTCCCATTCCTCACACGGACCTCAAAAGGCACATCAGTGCACTCATAAGGAAAAAGTGGCAATTACAATGGGATGAAGCTGTCATGAACAAGCTTCATGCAATTCAGCCCACCCTTGGCAAATTTTCAGGTGCTTGTCATAGAAATAGACGTGAAGAGACTGTTGTTGCACGTATGCAAATTGGACATAGCTATTTGACTCATAGTTACCTTTTTAAAGCAGAAGACCAGCCAGAATGCATACCATGTGGAGTGCCTCTGACTGTGAAACATATTTTGATTGAATGCATTGACTTTGCAAATGTTCGAGCACTGTATTTTAATGTAGCAAGTATGAAATGTTTATTTAACACTGTTAGTACTGCCTTAGTTTTATCATTTGTAAAACACATTGGACTGTTTAACCGGTTTTAAAACATTTTGATGGCATTGTATAGCCCTTAGTGTGCTGATATGCCATTAAGCATTTATTCATTCATTAATCTAAACAAATTTCTAGGGTCCCTTCAAGTTTGGTTTAACGGGGTTATACTGTATCTGGATTTGACCCTGCATATCCAACCTGGGTAAATACTGGTCACTTATTAAACATTTTGTGGCTGTATATAACACTAAGTCAATTTAACAGAACCTGTCACTGACGAAGGCTATGGTGTCCAGTATTTTGTCATGCACACCAACAAGTATTTGTATGTGTTCACTTAAAATATCTCCAAAGTTAGGCATTATATATGAAAGTAACAGGACAAGCAAGGTAGCAATGATCCTAATATATTTATCTTCAAGACACAGATGGGAGAAACTCAAAACCATTGGACTCTGCCGACTTTAAAGTTTAATGCTAATTTGAAGTTGCATAGTCCGATGGTTTTGAGTTTCTGTAATTTTTCTGAGATAAATATATTAGATTGATCATTATAATCTACCTTGCTTTAGTTTGAAGTAACTTTTATTTTGAATGGTAAGCTTTTGAGATATTTGAAGTGCAAACATGCCAATATTAGTTTTGGCAAGCACACCAAAACTCTGACACCATAGACTTCTGCAGTAACATATTCTATTAAATTGACTTATTCCCTTCTATGAGGTAACACATGTTTAATAAATGCACCAGCATCTAAGTTAGATCTTTGCTTTGGTTTTGGAAATTTGATACTTCATCGGACTATGCCACTTTAATACACATAGCCATGGGCGATAATTGGGCGCGGAAGAATTTCTGGTGGGTGGGCGCTATCAGTAGTACCAGTCCGTCCGGATATGACCTTACATGTTGCCAGGATGTAAAACTCCAACAACCAACCCACTAGTATCGGTAAGTTGACCTGTGTAATTGTCGCTGACCAATCCTCTGGACATGGGCTATCTACTGTCTCCTTAACTCCCCTCTCCCCTCCTCCCCCTCTCCCCTCCCCCCCCCCCCTTCCCCTCCTCCTCCCCTGTCTACCGGCCCCCCCCCCCCTTCCCCACTCATCCCCCCTCCATCACCACCCTGCACCGCCCGTGCCTGGAGGGATATGAGAGGGAGGGGGAGGGGGAGAGAGAGAGGAGTGGGGAGCCGGTGCGGACAGGGGAGGGGAGAGGGGGGAGGGGGGGGGGGGGGAGGGTGCAGAATAGCGGTACATCAGCGGGTGATTCTCTCAGACTACTGACAGGGTTAACTTCGTTCCCACACTGCTGTGTGAGCAGACAAGGAGACCCGACACCGACCCGATACCTGGAAACAGAACACCGTTGAAGGCTGATCGTTGGGGGGCCATGGGCAGATAGCTGCAAGCCCCGTAATTGGCTGGTGTCTGGTGTGTCGACGGTCGGTAAAGATGGCTCCCGCCTCCCCTATCCCAACCCACTCCACCCGCCACACACACACTAAAAACACCTCCAAAACACCCGCGCCTTATGGTTTAAATAGATATTTTAGTTTTTTTGGGGTCTTTCATCATGGCAACTTCTAAGATCATATCAGGACGGGTACTGACTTGTGACAGTGCGAACTCATGATGGTGACCGTCCTGGTATGGCCTAAGGTCTTGCTGGGGCGTAAAACTACAGCAACCAGCCAACCTTCCCCGTTCCCTCTTATGGTGCTGTCACATTATGACGTTTCTCACCAACACACGTCGACGTGTGTCACTTTTTGGCGAATCGTCGGCAGACGTTAGGAAGCATTACATGCGCATTAGGTGCGCGTTGGTATTCGTTGAATGGTCGGCGGCGCGCCTCAGGTGATCGGCAAAGTTCTGCGCTTGCACAAAACTTTTGACGACTGACAACGCGAGACAACGCGCAGGTGCCAATATTATGGCGACATCAGAAGCACGTCAACATCGCTGGAATAACATTATGCGAATGCTAGGCAGATGCTACGGGCGCGTGAGGGTCGGTCCCACACGTTGCGCCAAACTGTTTCTTTTTTGTCTGTTGTTGTTTTATGTCCTAGCAACATCTAAGGTCATATCAAGATGCTGCGCCAAACTTTTTTTTTTTTTTTCTGACAACGTGGACCAACACGCTACCAATACGTTGTGCTCACGCTGAAAAGTTTGACCTCTCTCAAAGATTAAAAGTGATTTTGCGCGTGGGCGGCACGCCAGCGAGATACGTCGTAGTGTGATAGGGCTATGAGAAGACAGGATTGGGCTCCTAAATTACCTTTTTTTCTCCACCCCCGAACCATCCCCCGCACCACCCCACCCCCTCCCACTGATTTGTCTGACCACTAGCTTTTGGAAGCCAACTCCAGGTTGCATAGGACTGCCTTCTGGGTTGCCCATACAGTGCTGTAGATTTTCAGTGTTCAGCACGCCAATGTCACTGAAAACTCCCCAAAAACAAAATCAAAATCAAAACACTCATGGCAACTTTATACCGCTGCCCCACTGGGAGACCAGGCCAGTGGCACCATGACTCAATTTCTCACTCAGTCACATTATCCTGACACCGAGCCAACCAGTCCTTGCCCTCTCCTATTAATGCTGAGCGGCAAGTTATGGAGTGACAAGTATAAATTGTGTAAGCCATTGGTTTGAATCAGGAAGGATTTGAACTCCAGGCCTGCCATTCTGGAATCCTGCGCTTTTATCGATTCAGTCATTACGTCCGATCACACAAACACATATATAATGCATACATATTTTACTATTTATATATGTATTTTACTATTTATATATTTATATATATTATTATTTATATATGTATTATACTATTTATAAATGTATTTTACTATTTATAGATGTATTTGACTATTTATGGATGTATTTGACTATTTATATATGTATTTTACTATTTATATATGTATTTTACTATTTATAAATGTATTTGACTATTTATAGTTGTACTTTACTATTTATAGATGTATTTTACTATTTATAGATGTATTTGACTATTTATAGATGTATTTTACTATTTATAGATGTATTTTACTATTTATAGATGTATGTATGTATATATACAATGACAGAAATGGCAAAAGTTTGCAGCAGCAGTTTCGATAACTTCTGTTCCTTCTTGATTAGAAATTCAGTGAAATAAATGAATGAATATCTAATGTATTATTTATGCAGTAAAACAATATTTACTACGTCATCATATGTACTCCAAACTGATTGTTTAAATGTATCTTTGCATTTCACATTTCTGATAATAAGATGGATTTTATATACTGATTTCAGTGGTATATAATTTAGGAAGTGGCTATACGGGACCGTATGAATAGCCAGAGAGCATGTTAGTACGGCACTCCTTAATCACGTCATATCCTGTCGTATCCCCGTCCTGATATGACTTTAGATGCTGCTAGGAAGTAAAACAACAACAAACAAAACAATCGTGTCGTATCCCCGTCGGGTCACCGGAGGTTAGGGTTAGGTTTAGGGTTAGGGTTAGGATAGGGTTAAGGGCGCATTCCTTACACGCGGTATGCGGTATGCGGCATGCGGCATGCGGCATGCGGCAAGCGGCATGCGGTATGCCGCATGCAAATGGCATGATTCCTTACATGCGGCATGCGGCATGCGGCATGCGGCATGTGGCACATGACTGGCTATATTTAAAAAATAAAAATAAACAAGTATACTCAATACTGCACAGTATATTCATATTTTTGTGTCTATGGTAGCATTTTTACCAACCCGAACCCCACCACCAGCACTACCATATGTTTCCCCTCTGCACCCTTGTGTGTGACCATTCCATAATGCTCCATCGCCTCTCCTCATCTAAAACTAATGGACAAGTGCGACTGACTGAACCCCACCACCACCACTACCATATGTTTCCCCTCTGCACCCTTGTGTGTGACCGTTCCGTAATGCTCAGTCACCTCTCCTCGTCTAAAACTAATGGACAAGTGCAACTGACGTTTCTATTCGCACACCGCGTGCCGCATACCACATGCCACACCGATCGCTACAGGGACCGATCGAGTTGACGCATTTGCATTTGCATTTGCATTCGCATTCGCATACCGCGTGTAAGGAATGTAGTCCATTGACTTCAAGGCGTTTTGATTTTTTGTCGCATTCGCATTCGCATACTGCATGCCGCATACCGCGTGTAAGGAATCTTAGCTTAAAGCACGTGCCTCAATGGGACCAGACGGGATGGCCGCGTGAGTTGAGCGTCGATCTCCTGTTTTGGGAGATCAGGGGATCCGAACTCATGGGTTTGTGGGTTCGAACCCTGGTCGAGTCAAACCAATGACTTACAAATTTATACTTGTCACTTCATAGCCAGGCACTCGGCATTGTTACGATAAGGCAAGGACTGGTTGGCTCAATGTCAGGATAATGTGACTGAGTGGGATATCAGGTCATGGTGCTGGTGGGCAGGTCTCCCAGTAGGGCAGCACTATAAAGTCGCCGTATGTGTGCACTGTCACAAGTCAGTACCCGTCCTGATATGACCATTGATGTTGCTAGGATGTAAAACAACAACAAACAAACGTGGCTCGATGGTTTTGATGACACATGTTTAATAGTGATATCCATCGCAATGCCTGACAACCTGTCAAGCAAGGTGAAATTTATATCGGACTGCCCAATCTGATAAAACCGATATCAGATTGAACATTCTGATACGGATGAGGAGAAGGGGGAAGGGAGGGGGGATACTGCCTAGTCTGTTAAAACTGATATATGATCCTGACAAACCTGATACCAGACTGATGTCCAACTGTAATGCAAGATACAATCGCTAAAGAGAATTGTGAGAAATATTCAAATACTCCCAAACTAAGCCCTGACAAACGTAAAGTGTGAAACAGAAAGAAATATACATTTGCGACATATTTTGATTCGATTTTCAAATTAGAAAAATTGCCGGTGTAGCAGGAAATCGCAAACCCTGTAAATCGCAAACCCCCACTTGTGATTTCCTAGGAAATGGCAAACCCCCATACCATATATGGGCATGGGGGGTTTGCAATTTCCTAGGAAATCACATATCCCCCCCTGGACATCGCAAACCCCCCCATGTTTGGCAGTCTTAAAGCAAGCACATGTGCTTTGTGCAGGTTTGTTTTGCTTTTAAAATTCCAACAATGTACCATAATGCTGGAATTATGAACTGGTCTATTGTAAAAATTGTATTTGTGTAAGCATGATTAAGCCACATTTATTTTTATATAAGGGGGATCCCTCACAAGATGGATTAATTGATTATTTTTAATTTCATACCTGTCACAGCAAGGGCCATATTCACTGCGATCACTCACAAGAAGGATAGGGGAACAGGTCAATTTTTGTCAAAGATACTAGACTATGTCATTAAGAAAAGCCAGTACAGCTATCTGTATCATTATCCTACGTGTAGTCGGGTTCTGATTATTCAAACACAACATTTCTAGGACTATCTATGACCACTGCACACACATATGCTTAAATTAGGAGCTATGATAGATGAACATTCATAATTATCATCTTATATAGTTTATTTACCATATTAGATTGCAAAATGATGTGAATATATCAACCCAGCATCCCACATACTTTTTCTAATGGGTTGCTTAGGAACCTGTCCTGGAGACAGTGTTGTGAGAGTAACAACAGAAGCCACCGCAGTTATGCCTATGAGTATGAGAAATACTCCTAATATCACTCATTGATATGAATTTGCTAAAACCAACTAGGGGGGTTTGTGATTTCCGAGGAAATCGCAAACCCTGGGGTGTGCGATGTCCAGGGGTTTGCGATTTCCTGCTACACCGGTATTCTAAATACAACTTTAACTCTGTTATTAGTAGTAGATTTATTAGTTTGTTTGTTGTTTTATGTCCTAGCAACATCCAAGGTCATATCAGGATGGGTACCGACTTGTGACAGCGCGCACTCATGGTGACTTTATAGTGCTGCCCCACTAGGAGATGAGGCCACCAGAACTATGACCTGATATCCCACTCAGTCAAATTATCCTGACATTGACCCAACCAGTCCTTGCCCTATCCTAATAATGCCGAGCGCCTGGCTAGGAAGCAACAAGTATCAATTTGTAAGTCATTGGTTTGACTTGTCCAAGGTTCGAACCCATGAACCCATAGGTTCGGATCCCCCAATCTCCCAAAAGAGGAGATGGATGCTTAACTCATTTGGCCATCCCGTCTTGTCTGATTTATTACAAGATTTATTACAAGAACTAGGTCATACCAGAACGGGTACCGACGTGTGACAGTGCGCACTCGTGGCGACTTTATAGTTCTGTCCCACTGGGAAATCAGGCCGCTGGTACCATGACCAGGTATCCTACTAAGTCCGATGATAAGCACTGATGGGCTGATTTATTACAGATTGATTGATTGATTGGTGGTTGCTTTACGCCGTGTCGGCAGCATAGGCCATATTCACGTCGAGAAATGTTTGTTCTTTGTTCAAACCATCACTTTTACATGTAAAAGCGGACAATCAATTATGTGCCAATAGACACTCATTAAATTAGAAAGCTCACAATCATCTATCTGTTGTCAAGGGAAACGAATTCCCATAGAAAAAGAAAAGTTTTATTAATAATTGATAGAATCTATCTAGTAAACTATATGAGGGAGCTAGGCTTAATTCCTACATTCGGGTGATCAGTGGGTTTGTTTGTTGATTTACGTCCAAGCAACATCTAAATTCTAACGTCATTCATTACCCTGATACTGTCCTAGCCAGTCCTAGTCCTATCCTAGCAATGTCAAGCCCTGGGCTAGGGAGCGACAAGTATCAATCGTACACGGATGGTTGGTTGTTGGAGTTTTACGTCCTGGCAACATCTAAGGCCATATGAGAACGGGTACCGACTTGTGACAGTGCGCACTCCCGGCGACTTTATAGTGCTGCCCCACTGGGAACACTGCACTATTCCGATTCAGCTACCGCGTTCGATGACAAGCACTGATACTGCTACTGCTAGTATATAGGCGATATGCTGGTCGGTCAATGCGTGAAAAGGCTGGTCTACTTTAACCTGTTAGCTGCACATGCGCATCAGGTTCCAACTCCTTCAGTTCTCACAATTACATAAACCTGCTATTTATAGCACCATATAGCACACAGGGCCCGTTATTATGCCTTTAGAACTGTTCATGGAGCTAATCAGTGCAGAGAACTCCCACCAGGGGGCAGTGAGAGATGGGGGTTGGAGGAGGAGGGTGGGAGCTGTTAGGGGAGAGGATAGGAGAGAGCGAAGGGACGGGGGAGGGGGATGGGGAGGGGAGGTGGAGGGGGAGGTGGTAGGGGAGGGGGAGGGGGATGGGAGGAGAGGGGAGGGGGTAGGGGAGTGGAAGGGGGTAGGGGGGATGGGAGGTGGGGGAGGGGGGAGGGGGAGGGGGAATGAAGGGAATGAGGAGGAGAGGAAGGAGGGGCAAGGGCAGGAAGGGAAGGGGGGTGAGGAGAAGGAGGGGAATGGGAAGGAAGGGAAGGAGCAGGAGGGGAAGGGGGGAAGGAAGAGAAGGAGGAGGAGGGGAAGGAGGGGAAGGATGGAGGCGGAGGTGGGTGAGGGAGGGAGCGCATATCCCAGTGGCGCCCCCTGGTGGAAGCGTATTGAGAGGTTAGCGGTGGGAGTGTGAATGTTTGAAGACTTGGCCTGCCCGGGGTGTGGGCGGGACTCGGCGTGCCCCCGGGACACACTGCACTGCACGCCGGGTAATCTGAGCACTCACACCGGCTTATCTTAACTGGTGTCCGAGCACGGCCATTGTTGTAGTACCGGGCCCGAGACACCGCCCGGCCCCGACACATCCCCTACACAGCCCTGCCCCAACCCTACCACCAACCGTGTGTGTGTGTGTGGTGGGTTGAAGGGGGGCGGGCTGTGTAGCTTGTCAAGGAGGGAAGGAGGGGAGATAGGGAGATGAGGGACGGAGGGGGGGGGGGGGGGGGGGGGGGGGAAGGAGAGGGAGAGTGGGAAGGAGGGGAATGAAAGGAAGAAGTGGAAGGAGAGGAGATGGGGAGATGAGGCAAGGAGGGGGGGATGGGGAGAAGTTGTGGGGGAAGGCGAGATAAGTAGTATACAGTAAAACCTCCCTAACCGACCACTTCTACAAATCGACCACTCCCCTATATCGATCACTTTATTTGGGTCCCAAAAATACCATTGTAACCATATTCTAACCCCCTAAACCGACCACCTCCCTAAATGGACCGCTTAAAGTCGGCCCCAAGGTCGGTCGATTTAGAGAGGTTTTACTGTATATGTGGTGTATAACGTATTATGCGAGTATAAAAATACAGAGGGAATTGTTTCCTTATTATATTATATTATTATATTACTTGATACCATTGTTATTCTCCGTAAGACTCCTCACTTGACCGGTGGTGCCTCCTGCGCTCACCCCCACCCTCCACCTGGTGCTGACACTGTCAGTCGTACCGGAGGATTTTTGTTCTTGTGTATATGTGTATATGTGTATATGTGTGTTAATACGGCAGGCTATGGGGGGGGGGGGCAATGCGGGGGAGGGGGTGTCATGTAGGGGGTGGGAAGAGGCGGGTGGAGGAGGGGATGAAAACTGATCTGTGGGGCGCCAGCTCTCCAACAACACTTCTTTGTGAACCTCTATTAATATTATATCCAGTTCCTCAAGACATACCGGATGTACTAAAACTGTAAAAACGCAGACACCGGAAGACGCAGCTTCTTGAATGTCGAATACCGGATGAACTAAAACTGTAAAAACGCAGACACTGGAAGATGCCGCTTCTTGAATGTCCAGGTCACGTGCTCAGGAGAAACGCAAAGAACTGCGCATTTCAGGTAGGTTTGGTGACGTAGAAAAAGGTCTGATTGAAGCTGGGATTCGTGCATGTGTGTGTATGTGTGTATGTGTATGTGTGTATGTGTCTATGTGTATGTGTGTGTATGTGTATGTGTATGTGTATATGTGTATGTGTGTATATATGTATGTGTGTTTGTGAATGTGTGTATGTGTGTGTGTTTGTGTATGTGTGTATATGTGTGTATATGTGTGTTTGTGTATGTGTGTAGGTGCATATGTGTGTATGTGTAGGTGTGCTTGTGTAGGTGCATGTGTATGTGTGTATGTGTATATGTGTGTTTGTGTATGTGTGTACATGTATGTCTGTATGTCTGTATGTGTATGTGTGTATGTTAGTATGTGTGTATGTGTACATGTATATAGTGTATATGTGTATGTGTATATGTGTGCTTGTGTATGTGTGTATATGTGTATGTTAGTATGTGTATATGTATATAGTGTGTATGTGTTAGGTGCATTTTTACATATATGCGTATGTGCATAAATGTGTATATCCATGTATGTGTGTATATACATATGTGTGTATGTGTGTATATGCATATATGCACTGGACACCTCATGAGGATGTCATCAGACAGGCTACCAAAGCAGATCCTCTATTCTCAACTATCTTCTGGTTACAGAAAGAGAGGGCACCCTCGTCTCCAGTTCAAGGATACCATCAAGAGAAACCTGAAGCTGAGAGACATTAAGACCGACTCATGGACGCAACTCTCACAGCAGAGAGCTAAATGGAGAGCGGCAGTCAAGTAGTGAAAGCAGTCTTTGTCGCATTGCGACCGACAGCAGGATGATGATGATGCATATATGTGTGTGAATGTATGTGTATATGCGTATTTGCGTGTATGTGTATATGTGTTATACTTATATGTGTTAATGTATATGGATAGATTTATATGCGTATATATACGTATATATGTGCATACATGAATAACTGTCTATATGTATATACACCTATATGCACGTATATATAGACCAGATGCAGTACGGTATGTGTGCAGTCAACCGTGACGGTCCCAGGCTTCAAAGACCAACACGTCACGTGGGAAACCGCGGCACAATCTCTCATTTCAATATAATTACAACGAATTAAAAGTTAGAGAATTTGCCGCCCTTAACAATACCCCCTCATCTACATTGCCTCCAGCCCACTATCCCACTATCCCACCATCACACTACCCCACCATCACACTATCCCACTATCCCACCATCACACTATCCCACTATCCCACTATCCCACTATCCCACTATCCCACTATCCCACTATCCCACCATCACACTATCCCACTATCCCACTATCCCACCATCACACTATCCCACTATCCCACCATCACACTATCTCACCATCACACCATCACACTATCCCAGTATCCCACTATCCAACCATCCCACTATCCCACTATCCCACCATCACACTATCCCACCATCACACTATCACATTATCCCACTATCCCACCATCCCACTATCCCACTATCCCACTATCCCACTATCCCACCATCACACTATCCCACCATCACAACATCCCACTATCCCACTATCCCACTATCCCACCATCCCACTATCCCACTATCCCACCATCTCACTGTCACACTATCCCACCATCACACTATCCCACCATCACACTGTCACACTATCCCACTATCACACTATCCCACTATCCCACTATCCAACCATCCCACTATCCCACTATCCCACTATCCCACTATCCCACCATCACACTAACCCACTATCCCACCATCACACTATCCCACTATCCCACTATCCCACTATCCCACTATCCCACTATCCCACTATCCCACTATCCCACTATCCCACCATCCCACTATCCCACTATCCCACCATCACACTATCCCACTATCCCACTATCCCACTATCCCACTATCCCACTATCCCACCATCACACTATCCCACTATCCCACTATCCCACTATCCCACTATCCCACTATCCCACTATCCCACTATCCCACTATCCCACTATCCCACTATCCCACTATCCCACTATCCCACTATCCCACTATCCCACTATCCCACTATCCCACCATCACACTATCCCACTATCCCACCATCACACTATCCCACTATTGCACTATTGCACTATCCCACTATCCCACTCTCCCACTATCCCACCATCCAACTATCCCACTATCCCACTATCCAACCATCCCACTATCCCACTATCCCACTATCCCACTATCCCACCATCACACTATCCCACTATCCCACCATCACACTATCCCACTATCCCACTATCCCACTATCCCACTATCCCACTCTCCCACTATCCAACCATCCCACTATCCCACTATCCCACTATCCCACCATCACACTAACCCACTATCCCACCATCACACTGTCACACTATCCCACTATCCCACTATCCAACCATCCCACTATCCCACTATCCCACTATCCCACTATCCCACCACCACACTATCCCACTATCCCACCATCACACTATCCCACTATCCCACCATCCCACCATCCCACTATCCAACCATCCCACTATCCCACTATCCCACTATCCCACTATCCCACTATCCCAATATCCCACTATCCCACCATCACACTATCCCACTATCCCACCATCCCACCATCCCACCATCACACTATCCCACTATCCCACCATCCCACCATCACACTATCCCACTATCCCACTATCCCACTATCCCACTATCCCATTATCCCACTATCCCACTATCCCAGGAAAAATTAGGTGAGTGGGGTGAGTGACACCCGCAGTAAACAGTAAAACCTCCTGAACCTCCCACTTCCACAGATCGACCACTCCCCTATATCGATCACTTTATTTGGGTCCCAACAATACCCTTGTAACCATTTTCTAACTCCCTAAACCGACCACCTCCCTAAATGGACCGCTTAAAGTCGGTCCCAAGGTCTGTCGATTTAGAGAGGTTTTACTGTAAACTGAAAGGAACATACATGATCGGGATCAAACAGCAGGGAAAGATAGCAGAGTAGTTAGAGCATGAGCTCCCTGTGCGGTAGGTCCCACTGACCCTTCTCCTCTGACACTGAGATTATCCCGCCTCTCAACCCCGCACCCCCCCCCCACACACACACACACCCATCTCCAGCTTGTTCACCTCTTTTAACCTCTAAAACCACAGATTTGACACCAGGTGGTAGTCCAAGTTTCCAATCATGTACAGTTTGCCCCCAGCGGAAGATATTATAGCGATATAGCGATATAGCAAATGGTAGACAGGAAGTGTGAACACTTATTTGTCTCTCTTTTTTTGTTGTTGGTACATTAGTTGTCCCAAGCAGGGGAAATCCCAGTCACAGACGACTGGTCTTCCCCACTCCACTGCTGGTCGATAGAAAGATAGACATGGTATGAGAGCAACCGGCCTTTGATGACGCTGTAAGTTATACACAGCAGTGGAAATACAAATTGGCAGAGCTGGGGGCATGGGGAATCAAACCGCCGACCTTCAGATTAGGAGTCTGACCTAGAAAAAAGTCAGACACTCTAACCACTCCGCCACAGAGAAGGCCACTAGAGAAACAATATTATCTGATTATACCGGAATAAGACCCCCCCCCCATCCCACCTCCACCCCTCCCTCCACCCTCCCTCCACCCCCACCCCCCACCCCAATTCCAATATGATATTACTGGGAGGCAAAGCTGTTTGGAGGCCTAACAATTAACATTCCTTTATACTGGTTCTGCCGTGAATATGGCCTATACTACCGACATCTTTGAGAAAATTTGATGCACGAATGAATAGACGGGATCACGGTTTCGACTGCGCATGCGCTGAAAACGGCGTTGACAGCAAAGCAAATGCGAATGGCCATTGAGTTTGTCGAAACATCTAGGGAAAAACTTCAATTTGATTCAAAATGAATAGAAATACATAACAATTGGGCATAAACATGTATGCACACATGCAATATCATGATCTGATGAATATAGCTAAGACAAAACTAGCCATAGTTAAACATGTTGAGCTAAGAAACATACAATTCCACACAAAATAATCAATGATATCCACATCACCATTATTAATTCTTGTTCTAAATATTAAAATGCCAAATGTGTCAACATACACTTGTTTCAGATAAATATATAACTAATATCTGATTAACCCTACTCATTTTCTAGTTTTACATATGTCATTAATGATAGGATATAAATAAAAACATTAATAAAATAAGTAAAACTGACTCTGGCTATGGCTCTAACACTAGTCTCAGTGCCCAGATTTGTCTAAATCTAAATGCACATGGCATAAGAAGTGCATATTATATTTATGTAAATGCAATGCTGGATGAAAGATTAATATCTTAATTTATTATATATATATATATTTTTAGTTGGTATTCTATGTTTCAAACGAGAGCTGAGATGAGCTGAAACTAGCACATTTCATAGCTGCACCCAGTGTATTAGCATGTGCTTCTCGCGGCTTTGTTTTGCTCTGACACATCCCACAATGCACCGCGCTGCTAGAACGGTGATGTAGTCTATCAAATGTGAATTGTAAAGTCTACTAGGTGATGAATATGACATGTGTCACATATGATGCCATTTTATCACATAAAGCTTATTTACCATTCCGAATTATCATCTTCAAATAATGTTTGGTCAATGAAATATTTACCAAACATTATATAAATTTATATAAATTATGCGATAGTTCTGTTAGTGTTAATGTAATATTTTAAGTCCATCACCTATGAAACGTTATACTTTGAATTAACTTGTGTATTAGTTTTTCTCGAACATAGCACTAATAATTCATTTTACTCGGACGCTCACAATCACTTTCATCACTAAGATACACAATCTGTGCAACATGGTTGCATATTACATCTATGTCATACGCAAGAAAAATATAAATAAAAACCGATTGCCTGGCCCTGATTTGTGTGATCAAAAGGACCATCACCAACTTTAAAAAAATAGTTGGTCTAATGGCGATATATATATCTCCTTGGAAACATCACGGTTATGGCTGGCACTAAGTGTTTTGATGAACAACTCTTGTAGCTCTGCGAATTACAGTATCGGTGGTTATTATTCGCAGAGCAGCTCTGCGTTTAATTATACTTGTTCCCTTGCCGGGCCCGGCGCGCATTAGTCGGATGCCGGTGTCGCAGTTTCCGCCGTCTGCCAGTTTCCGCGGTGCTCATCGCTTCTGTGCATGCGTCAAAATCGAACAGCATCATCACTAACCGTATAATTTTAATATAATGTGTTTGGTAAAGATGTTTTCTATATGTGTACCAAGCGATTTGTTTCTAGGTGGTGTGGTTTTAGAGATATTTCACTTTTCCTGTATTTTCTGTATGAAGATTGCTCACGACCATTGACAATGCCTTGAGTTTTATGGTTCATGCAGTGCAAAACATTAGCTTTATTCAAAATTAATAGAAATCAAGAACCCTAACCTTATAAATTTAATATAATATTTTTGGTAAAGATGTTTTCTATATGTGTACCGAGCGATTTGTTTCTAGGTGGTGTGTTTTTAGAGATATTTCACTTTTTCTGTATGAAGATTGCTCACGGCCATTGACAATGCATTTGAGTGTAGGCGTACCGCGGAAACTGGCCGACGACGGAAACTGCGACACCGGGGTCTCCTACAACTGTTGCTACTACTGGAGTGTCGCCAGCAACCAGCATGCGAGGACACTTCCGGCCGGGTGCACCTGCCGTGGCGGTGTGTGATGAGGTGTGTGCACTGCCCACTGACGTGTGAAATGTCCCACCGAACGCCTCCTTATGCCGCCAGGGGGCGCGGTGGGCGGCAGAGGAGGGAGGTGTGATACCGATTATGATGATGTTGGAGTGGGTGTTGGTGTGGGTGTGGGTGTGGGTATGAGTGGTGAGAAGGTGGGGATGGATCACTAAAAAAAATCCCTTAAAAATGACAGAATCAACCAACAAAGAATAATAATAATTAATATTGCAGTGCATATTGTGGGATGGGTACAGAGTTGTGGCAAAGTAATGGTGAAAATAAAATATTGCAGGGAGTTAATGTTGCATGGTCCAATGAAATATAATTTTGTTAAAATTAAAACAACTACTTTCATTTGAACCTAGGTATCCAACTTAGATACTGGTGTATACTATTAGCTAATGCTTTGGGACAGCATATACAGAATAACCAGTGAATTTATAACCTCACCCCTTTGGACACTCACTTTGAAACACCCTTTATGCAAGGAGGCCATTAACCAATTAGGCCAATCTTGTGACCTCATTACCCTGACCAAGTAGGCCTACTCTGTACAGGGCCATAGAGGGGAAGGGGAAATGAGGTGGATGTTGACCCTCCCTCCATGTTGGATATTCAATGCTGTTTCGTCAATTCTATAAATATAATTAATCAATTTGGGTAATTTAAATTTTGATATTTTTACATTTGTCAATTAAAATTGCATCTGCCATCGGGACTATGTATGGGATGAGGGAGGATGAGACATATGGATGACATAACAGTAAATAGTAACCAGCAATAATATGTACATGAGACATGCAAATTCATTAGATAGCAATGCAAAATGTTAAAGGGAATCGGTATACCTGTTCGGGAAAACAAACAAACTTGGGATAGTTCTCATTTGTGCCACATACATAGTGTCTACGCATATCGTATGTGAGCAGTACGCATATCCTTGGCAGTCTAAATGTATGTGAGGATGTGCACGCATGTGTTTTGCGTGCACCAGTTTGAAATTTGGTTGCGCCTATGCGTTATCATTTGGATGGGATCCATCGCAAATGCGACGGGTTCTGCGCTTAATGCTATGATGGCAGCAGCCAGATTCTATGATCCAGCCAGTCCTGAGCATTAATGGCTTGACGGGATCCGCTGCAAATGCACAGATTTCCAGGTTTAATGCTATGATGGCAGCAACTGTTCTGGTCATGTGTTATCATGGGCGTGGGCTTAACGCTATGACAGCAGCAGCTGTTCCGCAGCGTATGCACTGGCAGACAGCTCGGGATCGCAGAGCGTGCAGTTTGTCATAGGCAAGTGTAGAAACTGATATGGTGCTACGACCCCAGGCCATCCTCTGATGCATAAGCTGTGGAACGGCGCATTTGTGATGGATCCCATCCAAACGATAACACATAGGCATGACCAGAACGGCTGCTGCAATCATAGCATTAAACCCAGAATCCTGCGCAATTGCGGCAGATCCCGTCAAACCATTAATGCTCAGGCCCAGCTGAATCATAGAATGTGCAGTTTGTCATAGGTGAGTGTAGAAACTGATATGGTTCTACTACCCCGGGCCGTCCTCCAGCGCATATTCTGTGGAATGTCTGCTTCCATCACAGCCTTAAGCCAAGAACCCGGCACATTTGCGATGGATCCCATCCAAACGATAACGCCTAGGCACCGCCAGAACAGCTGCTGCCTTCATAGCATTAAACCTGAAAACCTGTGTATTTGCGGCAGATCAAATTAACCTTTCTGCAAAATAATATTTTGTTAAAAACCCTACTGCCATGGGCCTGTGGCACCAATCTGTCCCTAGAATGTTCAAAACCTAAACAAAAATACCTCCCTACAGCCCTGTCAGGTTCCAGGATTAGTAGGTCATCTCACTTCACTTGGTCATCGCGAGATGATCATCTGGGTCAGAGCCACGGGACTTTTGGCAAGCTTGTCAACATTATTTTGGGTTCTTTCACCTCAAATTGCTCCAAATCTAGTCATTTTTCATCAGAGTTACTCGGGACTAATGAATATTAGGATATAATTGTCAACCTGAGCTATTTATCTCAAATATAACTAACAAATTCAAACGCCATCGGACCATGCAGCTTTACCCCCAAAACAGCCTTCACACAATCGATGTATAGATGTACAGACGTACAGATGCATAGATGGTACAGATGTATTGATGTATAGATGTACACCTGTACATATGTACAGATGTACAGATACATGGATGAATAGATGTATAGGTGTATAGATTATGGATGTATAGATGTATAAATGTATAGGCTTACATATGTACAGATTCACAGATGTGTTGATACATATATATTTGGATGTATACATGTATAGATTATAGATTATAGATGTATAGATGCATAGATGTATAGACTTACCTGTGTATAGATTCACAGTTGTGTAGATACATAGATGTATAGGTGTACATATATTCAGATGCATATATGTACACATGTATAGATGCATATATGGGTCATTCTTTAAAACTGGGCACCACATATTTGGTTTCCACAATACGATGCTGATAATTTGTTCTTTCTTTGATTGATTGCAAGTCAAATAATTATTGTATTCTCTGTGTATTAAGTATGTTAGCAATAGTACATTTATTGAAGCTATCCCAAGAAAGAAATGGAAAGTAGATGGATATGATTTTGTGCTAATATGAAAAAGTGAAAATTTACACTTTTACACTATGAATGTAGCCAAACCTTTTTCCAACTTTTTTCTTGTAAGTCATAACCTTGTCTGTTTAAGAGTAATGAATAAAATCTTGTTTGACTCTGTTGTATATGTTAAAATGAGGTTCTGGATGTGTCTTTGATTTTCATGTTACGAGTGATATTAATGTATTGCTCAATTTGTATAATATCTAATTCAAAAAGTGAAACTCATTTATTTCAACTCTGACATATGCACAACATGCAAACCTTCATAGGTCATTGGATTAAGCTATTATTTGGAAGTTCTTTTGCTATTATTTGGAAGGTTTTCACTTTTGGTTTCCATGTCACACTTTCGTGCCCAGTTTTAAAGAATGACCCATATATACATAATTTTTTTTATATATACAGAAAAACCTCCCGAACCTCCCATTTCCACCGATCGACCACTCCCCTGTATAGATCGGTTTATTTGGATCTCGATAATATCATTATAACCATATTCTAATTCTCTAAACCGATCACCTCCCTAAATGGACCACTTAATGTCGGTTCCAAGGTCGGTCGATTTAGAGAGGTTTTACTGTATGTACATATACATATATATATATATAAACAGTAGTCCCCTGGAAACAGAATAACAAAAGACAGGAGTGGTTGAGAAAGAGTATATATTCTCTGGCGGGAATATATTATTGCCCACCTAAAAATTTAAAATCCGTCCTGCTGAGAGGGAGCGGTAGTGGTAGTGACCAGGCGCAGCTGGTATCATGCGGTCATGAGCTGCTCACAGGTGGCAGTGCAGTGGAGAATGAAGGAACTAACCTAGTCCTATGGTAGTAATAGCTCAGTGACATTAGGGTATAGAGTAAGTAAGGGAGAGAACTGCTAGGGGGTAGTGTCCTTGTTTATATTCCCATAATAGATTATAGAGCACATAAACAGTAGTCCCCTGGAAACAGAATAACAAAAGACAGGAGTGGTAGAGAAAGAGTATATATTCTCTGGCGGGAATATATTATTGCCAAGAGACCCCAAGGTCCCCCCAACCCGGAAGTCTTAATAGTCTTGATATTCAGCCCCCGACCTCCGGAGAGGGAGGCGGAGACCCTGATATCGTTAATGATGCGTACACTCAGGGGGGTCTGGAGGTAAGCAAAGATGGTGTCGCTCGCCCAGTCCCCCCTCACCCTGAGTTCTTCGAGTGTGGCTCCGCACATGGACAGGAAGGTACACCCCCCCCCCCCCAGTCGTAGGGAGTGTGAGGAGTAATCAGCCGAGTCCAGCCCCGCCACACCACAGAAATGCTTCAGCATCCCCTGATAACCTGAGTACAGTAGGGGTGTCGATGAGCCTGCGGGCGTCGGGATCCGGAAAGCCATGTCATCGGGTCCAGCCGGGACCTGCCCGAAGTGCCTCTCGGTCCAGTGGACCGCACACAGCGACAGGTCTGGGCAACGGGCCACGGGAATCTCCAGCACACGTTCCGAGAATTGTATGGTTTTGGAGCGGCGCACCCTCACCATCATCCCCCAGGGGAGGAAGGAAAAGTCTCGTCTGAGTAGAGCTGAGTCCGAGGAGGTCACCTGGCACTTCCGCAGGAGCGCCCTGAAGCTGCACAGGACCGCCGCCCTCCAGGCGGTGTGTCCCTCGGAGGAGGTCAGGCCGGAGAAGATCCGTCTGAGCATGCCTGGTAGTATGGGAGCTGCCTGTCTGGGATGGCAACCCTGCTCCCGCTTGATACCTTTTAGCGTAGAGGCCAACTCGAAGCTCTTGTAGTCAATGGCCTCCGCGCCCTCCGATCTCAAGAAAAAGCTTAAGCCACTCAGGTAATTCAAAACCGATGTGTATCTGAGTGTTCGCGCCAGCCACACAGCGTATAGTGCCGTCTGGGATGGCGGGCATGGCGTGGTAGGGAAATGTCCCCCAAATTCCTCGATGAAGTCCAGGTATCGCCTCACCTGGACTCCTCTCGTCGTCCTCGAGTTAGGAGCGTAGTACTGCTGTTGCATCGCCAGTTTCTCCTTGTGCAGCTCCGCAACTGGAAGTAGAGTAAGGCAAACGGTCCATGAATATGTGGTTGCAGCAGAGTAGCTGGGCGGGTCCGCCACCCTCACCCTGGTCCTGCTCTCTTTTTCGTTCCAACGGCTCAGGGCATCGCAGATGGTGTTGTCGGCGCTCCTCACGTGGACAGATTGGATGTCGAAATTGTGCTCTGTGGCTATCCAGAAGAGCCTCCGGATGAAGTACATCACCCCCTTCGATCTCAACCTGCCCGTGGTGAGGGCGGCCCGGACTGTCTCGTTGTCCATTACCATCACCACCGTGCTATCTTTCCATCGGTGGCCCCAGGTCTGGCAGGCGCAGAACGCCGCCCACATTTCCAGTACATTGATGTGGGCTCCTCGGCAGGCCTCATCTGGGGGCGCATGATGGTGGCCCACCTGGCGCCTGATTGTGTCATCGGCCTCCCTGTCGAATGCCCCCACCCTCCAGTCCCGGTCGTGGATGGTGCCAAAACCCTCACCAGAGGCATCACTGTATGTGGAGACGTACGGGGTGTGGCGGCCGATGATCTTGGCCTTCCCATTGAACCTTCTCGTGAAGGCCAACCACCACTTCCTATCCTCGTGGAAACCACTGGAGAGGCGGACCTTGAAGTGCGGCTTTGCCACCCCCCCCACAGTGTCGTAGATGCGTCTACAGAATGTCCGTCCGCCTCGGACCACCTTGGCGCAGTGGGCCAGCAGACCAGCCAGGCTCTCCAGTCGGCCCCCTCGTGGTCTTCCGCTTCCCCTCCAGCTCCCCCAGGGCTGCCGTCATCTTGACAAGCTTGTCCTCGGGTAGTGACATCTCCAGCGCCACCGTATCGATATCGATCCCCAGGAACCTGGTCCGGGTGGCCGGGGAAGTGACCTTGCGGAAGCTGATGTGGAACCCCATCCTCTAAAATCCGTCCTGCTGAGAGGGAGCGGTAGTGGTAGTGACCAGGCGCAGCTGGTATCATGCGGTCATGAGCTGCTCACAGGTGGCAGTGCAGTGGAGAATGAAGGAACTAACCTAGTCCTATGGTAGTAATAGCTCAGTGACATTAGGGTATAGAGTAAGTAAGGGAGAGAACTGCTAGGGGGTAGTGTCCTTGTTTATATTCCCATAATAGATTATAGAGCACATATATATATATATATATATATATATATATATATATATATATATATATACATCTATATATATATATACACATATGTCCATAGGCTATGACTGTGCGAGACGCAGATAGATCTATCGGTATGCGACTTCCTCAGCTGAGCAAGTTAGTGCTAGCGACGTTTGGTACCGGTGAGGTGTTAGTGTCACCGTCGATCCGACAGAGGGGGCGGCAGTCAACGACCCCTGATTGACGCCACCCACCGGGGGTGACACCCCGTCAACAAAAGCGGCGTCTGCTCGATTTAATCCATTAGGCCAAATGCACACTGGTGGGGGTGGTAGCGGTAACGGTGGAACTGGGAGGGCGTTGTGTGTGTGTGGGGTGTGTGTGTGGGTGTGGGGGGGGGGGTGTTACTGGGAGGGGGCGTGGGGATGTGTGTGTATGTATTCATCGACTAGTTATGCCATAGATATAGCAAGATTTATTGTTAAACCACCTGAAATGTTTCTTTTGGGCGGCCATGTCTGAACTTGTTTATATATATAAACATTTCCCCCCATTATATATATATATATATATATATATATATATATATACGGGTCCGGATCATGAAAAGAGGCCAATTGGGGAAAGTTGTCGGCGTCGAGCATGGATGTTGGCATCGATCGGTATAATTATAATTTAGCATTGACAGAGATGTTGGAAAGTCTTAAAATTTATCCTGAATGTAAAGGTCGAACAAATACAAAAACCTTATTTGTTTCTAGGATAATTTAATATAATACAAAGAAATGCACGAGACTTTAAGAATTGTGACACCGACATCTGTTAAAGTTGTTGGCGTCGATCATTGGATGTCGGCGTCGATCGGTATAATTATAATTTAGCATTGACAGAGATGTTGGAAAGTCTTTAAATTTATCCTGAATGTAAAGGTCGAGAAAATACAACAACTTTATTTGTTTCTAGGATAATTTAATATGAAACAAGGAAATGCACTACACTTTTAAGAATTGCGATGCTGACATCTTCAATTGATCACCGATTGGCCCATTTTCGTTATATATATATATATAAATATATATATATATATATATAAGGGCGGGGCGGCCTATCCTTGTTATTAGTGTGCTGATTATTGCTGCCCAGTAACGTGTCGGGTATTTAATGACGATTAATATGTGTATTGGCCTATCGCGGCCCTATTGTGCGCTACTGCAGCGCCACCGTGTGTTGCTGACCTGCGACCCGCTGCTCGGCCATTTCGCACCGGGTTTTAAAACTAATGATAATATTTATCCTGTCTATATAAAGGGGGAGTGGACATTTTTGTTGTTGCTGTGCTCTCCTATCTGAAGAGAATCTTTTCAGGATCAATTGCATGGTATATGTCTTTGGTTTTAGTTAATCATGTGGTGATTTAATGGTGATTCTATTGAGTTTAACCAGGATACCTATTAACCCAAGTGTTATATGATTACCATGGCTTTAGAGAGTGTTATTATAATCCTCGGGATAATAAAACCATTGACAGCCTTGTTAATTTAATATATGTTCATTGTTGCATAGTTACCCGGTTAGCTCAGTCGGTAGAGCATCAGACTTTTAATTTGAGGGTCAAGGGTTCAAGTCCCTTATTGGGTGTTACTTTTATAGAGTCAATATGTGTCTTCTGAGTTACTCTCTGCTGGTCCCTAACACTGAAGCTGTGCCCTGGTATGTTTACCTAACCGGAAGTGGCAATGCAGTGCTTCTACGTTACTAATGGCTGGTGCACACCTCCAGTTTACGATTCGTGCGCTAAAACTGACTGCGACTCGCGACCCATTTATGACTTAATACTGGCCGATTCATTTTTCGAATCTTATAAGATTCCAGTTTTAAGCCCTAAAACTGAGTTTTAAGTCGTGAATCGCAAGGCTGGTGTGCTAGGGGGTCGCACACCTAACGACTACAACTCAAACTTAGTCGCGAAACGGGCAGTTTTAGGTCGTAACCGGGAGGTGTGCGCCAGCCATAAGGTACCATTTTGTCGAAAATGTGTGTTTACATAACCGGAAGTGGGAATGTGCTGCTTCCTGTCCGTTTACGTCACTAATGTGGATCATGGTAACCCAGTTTTAGTATGATTACCATTTTGTGAAAAATCGGGTTTGTAGTGTGTTAATGTACGATCTTAAAGGTTCAACTCCAACTCAAAGCTCAAAGCACACAAACTTTGGTAGGTGAAAAGCTGGCGAGTTATCTACTCCTGCAAATATTGTCTTAAGGCCCTGTCACATTATGAGAAGCGTGCAGCCAACGGGTAAAATCACTTTTTTACGTCGAGAAGTGTCAAACTTTTCAGCGCAGGGGGCAAAGTTGGACATATGCATACCATACACATAGCGTATGGCCAACGTATGACCAACGCATGTCTAATGTGCTTCCAGGCGAAAAACGCTCGAATTACGCTCACGGTACCTTCGCAGAACGCCGGTGAATGTTATATATGTTATTCGATCGCCAGAACTACACCTCATACATTACATATGTCAAGACATGCTGGAGAAATGCTAAAAGTATGTTAGACGTATGTTAGACTACGTTGTCCATACGTTGTCAGTATGTGAACTGTACATTACCACTGCCTTTAATGTAGGTCAAAGTAGTGCAACATAGTGACAACGTTTGTCTAACGTATGTCTAATGTACATCAACGTACGCCTAACATATACATAACATATGTCCGATGTAAAATCCACAAGTTGTCAAACGTTGTTGTATGTCGAAGGTTTTGTGCATGCACAAAACTTTACTGACCCCCTGGGCCCGTATGCATGGGGCGATGTTAGTGCTCCAAACATGTGGTTAGAGGCGATCTCCGGGTTAGCGGGGAAAAGTCGGTATGGATGGGGGAGTGTTAGGGAAACTCCGCGAGTTTAATGTCGTCTACGCTAACTCCAACCCATATCAAGTTTACCGTCGAGGTTAGGGACCGATTAGGCGCAAATCTATTGAATGCGATCATATTTAACAGAATTACATACTCAAATCGTGAAATTTCATTAAATTAACCCTAAATTCGACCCGATATTAACACCCCCGCTACATAGGTGGCAATATTAATATTGTCAAATTGACGAATTGTAAACTAAACAAATCGCCGCCGCTGCAGTCGCCGTATCGACGTCGCTATCCATACTGTCAGCGGCGATTTGTTTTGTGTACATTCGTCGATTTGACAATATTAATATCGCCACTGTTGTAGCGGAGGCATTAATATCAGTTCGAATTTAGGGTTAATTTAATGAAATTTCACGATTTGAGTATGTAATCCTGTTAAATATGATCGCATTCAATAGATTTGGGCCTAATATATTGCCGCCGATGTGGCGGCAGCGGCTACAGGCACAGAGGGATTTCCCAAATCTATAAATAACTGCTAGGTTAGCTAACTCGCCTCCATGCTTTGGCTCCATACATACCCCGTGACCAAATTTCCAACGCCGGCGTTAGCTAACCCGGACCCTGCCCTTAACACCGGAGCCGATAAATAATTCTTCATGCATACGGCCCCTGATGCGCGACGCCGTATCTCGACGAACGTCGACGTACTTTGACGTATACCAACGAGTGCCTAACGCATGTGTACTGCATAATGACGTATCCTGACGTAGCTCGCAAAAATCACATACATCGGCGTACGTTGGCATGATACATCGTAATGTGACAGCCCCTTAAGATCGAACAAGGAGGATCATGGCAGTTGAGGAGAGGCAGAATAGGTGTGGTCCGAGTGGAGTCCAGACAGCAAGTGTAAAATTGTGTATTAGATGTGGGATTCGAACCCACGCCCACATTCATGGACCAGGGTCCATATGTATGAGCCAATTTTTAACCGTACCAGGGTTAAAGGAGGGTCCTGGGTTATCTAAACCCGGTGTTCCAAATGTCTCACGGGGGATGTATGAGACCAAAGCGCGGGTGGGTTAGCTAACGTTTCAGTTATTTATAGATTTGGGAAATCCCTCTGCATTTGTAGCCATATATTAGGCTCAAATATATTAAATGCTATCATATTTAACAGAATTACATACGCAATAAGTGAAATTTTATCAATTTAACCCTAAATTCGAAGCGTTATTAAGGCTACTGCCGCATTGGTGGCGATATTAATATTAATATTTTCGAATCGACGAACGTAAAGTAAACAAATCGCCGCCGCCGCCGCCGCCGCCGCCGCCGCATCGACGTCGCTTTCCATACTGGCGGCGGTGGCGGTTTGTTTACTTGTCGATTCGAAAATATAACTATTAATATCGGCGCCAATGCGGCGGTAGCCTTAATAACGGTTCGAATTTAGGGTTAAATTGATAAAATTTCACTTATTGCGTATCTAATTCTGTTAAATATGGTCGCATTGAATAGATTTGGACCGAGTCGGTACCTAACCCCACCTTTAACCATCCTTTCGCATGGGGTCAGTGCAGGCGACTTTACGCTCGCCGCGTTAGTTTAACCCCGACACATACATACGCACTTTTCCCCGCTAACCCGGGAAATCCGCATGACGCCGGGTTACGACCGCTAACCCGGTCTCATACATATGGCCCAGAAGACCTACATTTACAGGCAAGGCCTCAACCTTGAGTCTGGCGCCTTCGACCACTCGGCCAATCTGACATGTAATTGTGTTGCTTTAAAGTGGCCAAGTGTAGGCCTCTGTTCACCGAGTGGAGTGGAGACAGCAAGTGTAAAAATGTGTGTCAGATGTGGGGTTCGAACCCACGCCCACATTCATGGACCAGAACACCCATACACCTGCATTCACAGGCAAGGCCTCAACCTTGAGTCTGGCGCCTTAGACCACTCGGCCAATCTGACAGATAACAAAGTGCTCTAAAGGGGGTCCGGTGTAGCCCGCTTATACTCCGACAAATGCTCTCCAAGCACAATCTTTGTCTGGTTGGAAGGCGTTGCTTCCTGTCCTTTTACGTCACTAAAGTCCCAAAGCCATAAACTCACTTTGAATACGTTGACACATGGTTCTTGATGACCAATCTTTGGGTTGGAGAAAAGAACAAACAACTGTTTTACCTTAGCTATGATACCACTTGTGGTGTGCACGCATAGAGTGTAGTGCTGCAGTTTGCTTCACATCCACCATACCCCCACCAAGGACTTGAATAGTGGTTGAGGGAAGGCTCAATTTGGTATCTCGGAAATTATATATTGTATACTGTATCTTGATGTGCGATTTAATTTTTAATGAATTTTGTAAATGGTGATTTTAGAAATGGTGATTTTAGTCTGGATTATGTTAATTCAGTTTGAAAATGGGCAACCTGATCTTTAAAGCTGCCACCTAGGAATTATTATGCGTACACTAATATTGACAATTCATGGCTACCTGATCTGTATAATTGCCAACTCGATTACTCTAGTATTGACAATTCATGGCACCTTAGCGTATTAATATACAAGTTTCAGTATACCAAAGATATGGATAGAATTATTGAATTTCTTTCTTTCAAACATTTTTGTTTCTGACTTATTAGCTCAGCCAATAGAATAGTTTAGGCTTAATCTGAAGATCAAGGGTTTGACTTTGAGTCTCATATATGAAGAGAATCTTTTCAGGACCAATTGCATACTGGTATAATGCTCTGGTTTTACTTAATTATGTGGTGGTTTAATGGTGAGTTTAACCTGGATACCTGGGTATGCAGGTACTGCGGGTATTGCAATAACTCAGGGAGTTTGACGCCCCTGCCCTGCAGAGTTGTAAACCACTGCCTTGTGGTACAGGTTCTTGACAGAACCGAAGGCTAAGGGAGCAAACCCTAAACAGAAAACGATGTCACTGTGGCAGCATTAAGGGCGGTTGATGTATGGAACTCCCAATATCTCCTGACCAGCCACTGCAGGGACAAATAGTTTTGCGCCTGTCTGGACATGTTCTTGCCGGTGGGAAACCTCTATTTGCTCCCCGAGAGAGTGCCGCTGATAACTTGCAAAAGCCAGCAGCACTTCAACACTTTTGCAGGCTAATGGGATTATCACTACCCATACATATACATGAAAACATTATATATGTCTTATATAGCACATTTATATATGTGATAGCGGATGTGAGCCTGTCTCGAAAGGTGATAACTCTTTTTTTGTTTGTCCATTGTAAGGATTGACACACAACAGCACAGAAACGGTTACACTGAAAACACAAGGACATTTGCTTCAAATCAATATGTATTCTCTTGGGATTATGAAACAGCAGGTAAAAACAAATCAGTTTATCCTGAGCAAATGCATAAACACATAGTACTATTAGTATGTTGATTATTACAATGGACAAAGTGTTGTCCCATATTGCTTAGCACCTTTTGAGACAGTCTCATCTACATTGGTCCATGTGATAAATATTGATGATTGATTAATCTCTTATAAGTGAAGTGGGCGTGTCTACTCGCCTAAGCAATTTGCACGCGCGCAAATTGCGCGCGCGCAAATTGCTAACATTTGTGCACGCGAGGGTTCTCGGTGGTAAAGCGTTGCTTAGGGACTAGCTAAGCAACGATGGGAGGTCGGGCGTTCGGGGCCAGACCCGGCGGACGTGTTTCTACACGCTCCGTCGTTTTCCACCGATATTTAGGCTTTTTAGGGTCCAAATTCTAAACTAAATTATAGAAACCACACGGGAGGGAACGGGAGACCTTTATCACTATTTATGTTGGTATCCATGTTAGTCTTTGGTTAAGAATAAATCGTGAGCTCTTGTAAAGGTGAATCAGGACGTTCCTTGCATTCTTTCCTATCCTCCAGTCTTATTGTAGATTAACTGCTATGGAACCTTGATATTCGATTGCTTTCTATGAACTGAGAGGCCTTAAGCCTAAGTCGGCCTTCTGCAAGTAATGCACCCCTCTGCGGGAATCTAATAACTGACGCATTTACAGAATTAACGTAGTGTTACTTTTAGGCTAGAACCACAACGTATAATGCAAACTAAATAGTAGAGACAGCGGCAGCAACTCGTGCTGGACTGCGCATATTTGGATTCATTTAGTAACATTCATAATATCTCCAACGACGAAGGGGGCAGGCAGCCAGTAGTTGAAATAACCTAATATAAATACACTTTAGGCCGATAAATGCGCACGATGGCAAATCTAGTATTTAGACGATACTCTGGCTGGCGCCTTCAGTCCGGGGCGGACACCGACGACGGACAACGCGCAGGCGGGAGGTAAGGCTACAACGGCGGCGGCTGGCCCAAGGAAATTCACATGGAAACAATTAATTATATTAACACGTAGGCTCGCCTTAGGCGGGGGCGGAAAAGCCGAACGGTTAAATATATATATATTATAGCACATATGGGAAACGGGAGCTCAACTCATTCGGCCATCTATTTTTATCTGATGTCTAAAATCTTGGTGTGCTCTTAGGATATCTCTAAAGGTAGGGCTTACCATTTTTTAAGTTACTTCAAATAGAAATATACAATATTATATCGACCAACATAACATATTTTGCTAAACAAAATATATGGCAGATATCTGCAACTCTACGCTAGACACAGAGTCTACTTAAATGAACTCCTTATTATATGGTAATAATATATGCAGTAAAATCTCTCTAAATCGACCGAGTATGGGACCGACTTTAAATGGTCGATTTAGGAAGGTGGTCGGTTTAGGGAGTTTAAACAAAAAATCATTCCAATGGGATTGTATGGGCGCTTGCTTGGGACCCAAATAAACCCATCAATACAGGGTCCTGGTCGATCTGTGGAGCTGATCGGTTAGAGAGGTTTTACTGTATATATATATATATATATATATATATATATAATATGCTTATATATACACATAGGTGTACAGTAAAAGGTCTCTAACCGACCACCTCCACAGATCGACCACTCCCTTATATCAATCGCTTTATTTGGGTCCCAACAATACCATTGTAAGGATATTCTAACTCCCCAAACCGACCACCTCCCTAAATGAACAACTTAAAGTTGGTCCCATGGTCTGTCGATTTAGAGAGGTTTTACTGTATATGATTATGAAAGCATAGAAGGAAAATCACATTGATTCATTTTAAAAAAGCCATTCTACCCAACAGCCAGAAACGGCATGGCATAAATGGTATATCCTTCCCGCCTCCTTCTCATCTTAAGACACTCTTTGATTAAACGGAACTTGCATTAAAAAGAACGCACTCATTGTTTGTATGGGAGACGTCTGTTTCTTTGAATGTTAGTATTTTTTATTTGTTTCTGTGTTTTCTCTTTTTGGCTGTGTTGGTTTTGATCCCATCGGCTGCAGTGCTTTGTATCTGTCGGTGACATGTGTGTCTGTGCTTGATCAATTATGGTGCTGGCCGGGGTTTGTTTGTGTGCTGCCAGTGCATACATGTGTGCTGGTGGTGTTCACTTGTGTGTTTCCCTGCCGGTATATGATGATGTTGTGTACTTGTGTGCTGCCATGTACTTGTGCTACCATGTATGTGTATGCTGCCATGTACTTGTGTGCTGCCAGGTACTTGTGTGCTGCCATGCAGTTGTGTGCTGCCATGCACTTGTATATTGATATTTATATGTGTGCTGCCATGTACTTGTGTGCTGCCATTTACTTGTATGCTGCCATTTACGTGTGTGCTGCCATGTACTTGGGTGCTGATATTTACTTGTATCCTGCCATGTACTTGTGTACTGCCATATATATGTGTGCTGCCATATATTTGTGTCCTGCCATGTACATGTATACTGTCATTTACATGTATGCTGCCATGTATGGGTGTGCTGTCATGTACTTGTGTGCTGCAATGTATGTGTGTGTTGCTATATACATGTGTGCTGCCATGTTTGTGTGTGCTGCCATGTACTTGTGTGCTGCCATGAACTTGTGTACTGCCATGTACGTGTGTGCTGCCATGTATTTGTGTGCTGCCATGTACTCGTGTGCTGCCATGTATTTGTGTGCTTGACAAACGTGGGTGTTGCAATGTATTTGTGTGCTGTCATATACATGCATGCTGCCATGTTCTTGTGTGCTGTCATGTACGTGTGTGCTGCCATGCACAGGTATGCTGCCATGTACTTGTGTGCTGCCATGTACTTGTGTGCTGTCATGTACTTGTGTGCTGCCATGCACAGGTATTCTGCCATGTATGTGTGTGCTGCCATGTACTTCTGTGCTGCCATGTACTTCTGTGCTGCCATGCACATGTATTCTGCATTGTATGTGTGTGCTGTCATGTACTTGTGTGCTGCCATGTATGTGTGTGCTGCCATGCACAGGTATGCTGCCATGTACTTGTGTGCTGCCATGTACTTGTGTGCTGCCATGTACTTGTGTGATGCTGATGTGCTACTGTGCACAACCACAACATGCGTATGCACTGCCATTGTATAGCTATGTGTTGTATTGTATTGTGCTGCTTTTGCATTCTATGTTGTGCATTTTATATTCTGTTACCATGTCCTTGTATTCTGTACACCAAACGCTTATGTGCTGCCGCAGTGTCCTTGTGTGCTGGCAGTGTGTGAGCTTGTGTGTTGCTCCCGTGTGCTTATGTGCTGCCACTCTTCACTTTGAAGGGTGTTCAACATGCTCAAGTTATAATCCATTTCTTAATGTGCTTCTTTTTCTCCTCTTCCTCTCCATATATTTTTAGTGTCGTGAACAAAAGACCACACCCTGCACATGTTCCGTGCAGCAGTGAGGGCGGTGGCGGGTGGTGGTGGTGGCGGCGAGAAGAGGACGACTAGCGGGAAACCAACGCTTACCGTTTTAATCGCAACGCTTTGTACTTGGGGGTGGTTTTTCAAGTTTAACCTTTTTTTTCTTCAAATGGCAGTGAGACAATGGACGATTGTTGTCATTAGTACGTCTCCATCTCTCCGCCTCCTCGCCGCTTTCTACCCGTCCCCACCCACACACACCCACACACACCCACACACACCCAAACACACCCACACACACACCCAAACACACCCTCCCCACGTACCACCATTGATATGTATGAAGAAAACCTCTCAATGCAAGCGGATAATGTGAGTTTCACTAACAGACTCACCAGCGACTTTAATCGAAATAGAATATCTACAATTTAAATAGTTCCACAACGGCTGCATATTGATGCTCAATTACCCCCCGCACTGCCTCGACTAGTAGCGACTAGTAGCAACTAGTAGCAACTAGTAGCGACTAGTAGCGACTAGTAGCGACTAGTAGCGATTAGTAGCGACTAGTAGCGATTTGTAGTAGCAAATAGTAGTGACTAGTAGCAACTAGTAGCGACTAGTAGCAACCAGTAGAGACTAGTACTAGTAGCGACTAGTAGCGACTAGTAGCGACTAGTAGCGACTAGTAGCGACTAGTAGCGACTAACAGTCGCGACTAGTAGTGATTAGTAGGGATTAGTAGCGACTAGTAGCGATTAGTAGCGACTAGTAGCGATTAATAATAACTGGTAGCGACTAGTAGCAATTAGTGATGATCAGTAGTGACTAGTAGCGACTAGTTGTAGTAGCGATTAGTAGCGACTAGTAGCGATTAGTAGCGACTAGTAGCGACTAGTAGCAACTAGCAGCGACTAGCACCGACTAGTACCGACTAATACTGAGTAGAAGCGATTAGTAGCGACAAGTAGCGACTGGTACTGACTAGCAGCGACTAGTAGGAAATAGTAGCGACTAGTCCCGACTAGAAGCGAGTAGTAGCAATTAGTAGTGACTGGTAGCGATTAGTAGTGACTAGTAGCGATTAGTAGCGACTAGTAGCAATTAGTAGCGACTAGTAGCAATTAATAATAACTAGTAGTGACTAGTAGCGATTAGTGATGATTAGTAGCGACTAGTAGCGATTAATAGTAGCAACTAGTAGCGCTTAGTAGCATGGAACTCGAACCCACGGGTCCCAACCCTGGTTGAGTCAAACCAATTACTTAAAGATTTATACTTTTCGCTTCCGGGCCAGGCGCTCTGCATTATTAGGATAGGGCTAGGACTGGTTGGCTCAGTCTCAGGATAATGTGACTGAGTGGGATATCAGGTCATGGTGCTGGTGGCCTGGTCTCCCAGTGGGGCAGAACTATAAAGTCGCCATGAGTGTGCACTGTCAAAAGTCAGTAGGTACCCATCATATGACCTTAGGTGTTGCCAGGATGTAAAACTCCAACAACGAACCGACCACTAAGTACTGCGCATTTATGATAAATACACAAGGGCGACAAGGGGTGTCGGGGGGGGGCGGGAGGGGGGAGTAGATAATCGTTACATACTAGAACTAATCAAACTAAAAGTAAAAGTAATGACAACCAAAATAGGCCATAATTGATTGTCTTAAAGCCGCATTGTCCGATACAGGCATCACATTTTCTAAGCCAAAGCACTCATCAAGATTTGAACCTTTTTATTATTTATTTTGTGAACCTTTGTCCACTTTTTAAACATTTATTGCTGCATAGAAGGAATGCGAAGTCAACTTAATAGAACCCGCCTAGTTTGAAGCATGTGGAGCCGGTGTCGCAGATTTAAAAGGTATGGATAGAGCGCAGGCCCCTTGTGGGAGATCGGGAGTTTAATCCACAGTCGAGTCAAACCAATGACTTAAAAAATAATATCTATCACCTCTTAGCTTGGCATTAATAGGTAAGGGCAAGGACCGGTTAGCTCAGTGTCAGGATAATGCATCTGAATGGGATATCGGGTCATGGTTCTGGTGGCCTGATTTCTCAGTGGGACAGCACTATAAAATCGACATGAGTGCACATTGTCACAGCAGACGTGCCACTTGCTATCCGGACTGCACTCTGTCCACACCTCTCTCTATCTCCTCTCCGCTGGCCTTGCTCCTCCTTGATATTTCTGAAAAGAGTTCCAGCAGGGGGAGCCCACCAGCATTTCACTTTCTACTCTTTCTCTGCACGTGTCTATGGCTCACTGGTTGGTCACCATAGAGCAAATAGACACAGTCCTTTGACTCAACTCTCCTCATTTCTCTTTCCTATACTCTACCCTTTTTTCTTTCTCCCAGGCATACTCCTCCCCCTGACCAGGGCAGTTGTGTGCTTGGGTGGGGCCCTGTACCTTTACATCTTCTCTCGCTTTGTTCTTGTTGCTGGAACCACCACTGCACCCATCTTTACCTGCCCTTCCTCGAAACCCTTGCTGCTGTCGACTGGATACAAGTGCCAACTACCGCTCAACTACCGCCGGACTGAAGAGATTCGGGGCAGCCTCAACGCTTCGCCGTTACAACGTTGTAAAGATGTCGCCAGCTTCAACAATACTCCCTACTGAAGTTAAGTCTTCAACCAAAGATTGGGCTGATTTATCGGAGCCTCTCTATTAATGTTGCAGTTCTGCAACCAGTAACCGTCGTAAAGTTACAAACCACCTCCAAAGCATTGTCACAAATCGGTACCCGTCCTGATAGGATCTCAGATGTTGCCAGGAAGTTAAGCTCCATCAACCAACCAACCAAGTTCATTGTTGCTTACGTGAATCAGATCTACGAGGTGTTGGTGTTATCTCCCAGGCCTGTAGCTGCTTGGTACCAGCGGACAACCCGGGCGCCATTACCCCTGTGGCTATAGGCGTATGGCATCGCCGGTTACCGTTGATCCACAAAATGGCCCCAATTGCCATGGATACAGGCCACCCATCGGCATCTCTGATCTGTCCTCGGGGCTGGGCGGGAGGGGCGGGCTGGGCGGGGTTGGTGGGCGGGGTAGGTGGGCGGGCTGGGCGGGCTAGCTACCCGGGCTCCTGGGGTTAGCGATGATGTTCATTTCACTGGGCGATCACTTCAAAGGGCGCAGCACACAAAGGCGGTCACGTGACACAGGTGTGGTCCGGGGCCGGGAGACGCACCTGCCGTCACCAGTCGTCTCGGGGTGGGGAAGGGGGGAAGGGGGGAGGGGGGAGGGTGGAGCGGAGGCGGGGGAGGGGGGGGCGGAGGGGTGTGTGTGTGAGGGGGGGGGGGGGGGGGTGAGGCGAAACTTCGATCTGTACATACCTGTATCTCTTAGCCTTGAGTCAAGTGCTTCTGTACATGTATTTCGATATATATAATATATATAATAACTTTTATATAGATGTGTATATATATATAGATAAATATATATGGCTATATGTATCCATTTATACATATATATATATATAGATATCTATATATGAATATATATTGATATATATAGATATATATGAATATAATTATTTCCTACAAAATGGAAGGAAAAGACAAACAAGGTAGTGGGATGGAAAACTGTATTCTCTGGCAGGAGGAAAGTGCCCTATTGCCGGTAAAATTAAAATTAAATTGAGCGAGTGGTTCAGGCAAGACACTGAATCATGACAGCTGAATAGGCCAGGTGGCAGCACCAGGCAAGGCAGAGAGCCTGTCCATTCGCCTGAGTATTAAGTGTCAATAGTTGTGAGGTGTCAAGCAAGGTGCCAAGCGAAGGCACAGTTCAAGGGTAATGAGTTTACAGATAATTATACTCATATAATTCTAAAACAGCACATATATATCCATATATATGTATTTATATATATAGAAAAACCGCTCTAAATCGACTGACCTTGGGACTGACTTTAAGTGCTCCATTGAGGGAGGTGGTCGGCTTAAGGAGGTAGAATATGGTTACAATGGTATTGTTGGGGACTCAAAGCGATCGACATAGGGGAGTGATCGGTATGTGGAGGTGGTCGGTTAGAGAGGTTTTACTGTAGATATATATCCATATATATATATATATATATATATAAAGGCCGGCTACAGTACATTACCCGACGCGATGATGTATTTAGGGTAGGCAGGTACCGGGTGGCGCCGGGGGTGGCGCCACCAGTCGCGAACATGGAGGAGGCAGTACAGTATATTGTGTTATATTAATAATAATTAGCACATGATAATAATAACAAGGAGTTAATTCCCTTCCGCACCTTTATACTCGCTTAATGCGTTATACATCACATATATCCCTATACATATGTTTATATATGCGAACATATATATGGATGCTAATATATACACATGTATATCCATACATATTTATGTACATATTCATTTGTACCTGTACGTGATGGCCAGGCCTGCTCTCAGGTACCCGTAACTTGTGTGTGTTCCACCCCTACCAACACCGCCCCCCCTCCACACCTCCCACATCCATCCCACCCCTACTTAAGCCACAAAGGGTGACTTACATGCCAACTGTATATGTATCACATGTTTACCTGGTCCCCTTCACGCCTATCACTCAGCCAGTCCCTCACCTCCTCACCCCTCACTCAGATCCTGCGTCACCCCATACTTACCTGGTCCCCTTCACGCCTATCACTCAGCCAGTCCCTCACCTCCTCACCCCTCACTCAGATCCTGCGTCACCCCATACTTACCTGAGTTACCATCAATCCTTACCAAGTCATACCTCACTCACTCCCCTCTCCATCCACCACCTCGCCAGACAAGATGGCCGAATGAGTTGAGCATCCGTCTCCCATGTTGGTAGATCGTGAGATTCAAACATTGGTCTCGTCAAACCAATGACTTAACAAATTTATACTTGTCGCTTCCTAGCCAGGCACTCGGCATTATTTGGATAGGGCAAGGACTGGTTGGATCAGTGTTGGGATAATGTGACTGAGCGGGATATAACTTTTATAAGGCCATGGTGCTGGTGGCCTGGTCTCCCAGTGGGGCAGCACTATGAAATCAACATGAGTGCATACTGTCACAAGTCAGTACACGACCTGATATGACCTTAAATGTTGCCAGGACATAGAACTCCAACAACCAACCTTATCAGACCCTGCCTTATAAGTTATAGGTATATAAACGATCGGTTCAGTTCATTCATCAGGATACAGCAACTAAAGCAAACTGCTGTTTTTCAAGGCACTTCCGTAGAAAATCTCACACCCACCACACTCACCTTCTCCATTGATGCCACCCTATAATCGGCCATGTGACCAAGGATCCCATCACGCTATGAAAGCCTACACGTCTCCATTAGTAGCATGACCCGAAAGCCCTGGTCACGTACACGTTAGTGAACGTAGTTGAACGTAGTTGAACGTAGGATAGATTAACGTGGGGCAACGTGGTGTAAGTACGTGATGCCCCTGTCACACTACAACGTAATGAGCCAACGTGAGCCTAACGTGGTGATATTTCGGCATTACGTTGATGTACGTTGGATTACGTTATGATGACGTCATAATGACGTTAGAGTGACGTCGAGCTACGTCATGTTACGTCGTGTTACGTCGGCACGCGTCAAGGTTTTGAACCTGTTCAAAACTTTCGACGTATCTCGACGTGAAGCCGTTACGTCGGGATGACGTGACAATGACGTTAGGTAGACGTTCCGCGATCGTTATAGCAGCGTAAATGACGTTAGAGTCACGTTATGTCACATCAGACCGACGGCCCGGGTGGGAGCAACGTGTGAGCAGCGTTTTGCACGTTACGGTCACGTTACGGTCACGTTACGGTCACGTTACGGTCACGTTACGGTCACGTTACGGTCACGTTACGGTCACGTTACGGTCACGGTTACGGTCACGTTACGGTCACGTTACAGTCACGTTACGGTCACGTTACGGTGGCGTTACGGTCACGTTACGTCCACGTCGCACCCGTTACGGCGACGTTACGCTCACGTTACACTAACGCCCGGTCACGTCGCCAATTACCCCTCCCCCCTAACGTTGTCACGTTACAGCTAAGGTTCCAAACCAATGACTTAACAAATTTATACTTGTCGCTTCCTAGCCAGGCACTCGGCATTATTTGGATAGGGCAAGGACTGGTTGGATCAGTGTTGGGATAATGTGACTGAGCGGGATATAACTTTTATAAAGCCATGGTGCTGGTGGCCTGGTCTCCCAGTGGGGCAGCAGTATGAAATCAACATGAGTGCGTACTGTCACAATTCAGTACACGACCTGATATGACCTTAAATGTTGCCAGGACATAGAACTCCAACAACCAACCTTATCAGACCCTGCCTTATAAGTTATAGGTATATAAACGATCGGTTCAGTTCATTCATCAGGATACAGCAACTAAAGCAAACTGCTGTTTTTCAAGGCACTTCCGTAGAAAATCTCACACCCACCACACTCACCTTCTCCATTGATGCCACCCTATAATCGGCCATGTGACCAAGGATCCCATCACGCTATGAAAGCCTACACGTCTCCATTAGTAGCATGACCCGAAAGCCCTGGTCACGTACACGTTAGTGAACGTAGTTGAACGTAGTTGAACGTAGGATAGATTAACGTGGGGCAACGTGGTGTAAGTACGTTAAATTACAGTGAAAAATGTTAAGGTATGACAGGTTTTGGTACAGATAAATACGTTATCGCATGGATGCCGGTACGTTCAACTACGTTTAACTACGTTCAGCTAACGTTCAACTACGTTCAACTACGTTCAACTATGTTCAATGTACGTTAGCCTCCACTACGGTCAACTACGTCCAAGTATGTGAGAGTACACTAGAGTACGCTAGAATATGCTAGAGTATGCTAGAGTATGCTAGAGTATGCTAGAGTATGCAATAGTATGCTAGAGTATGCTAGAGTATGCTAGAGTATGCTAGAATACACTAGAGTATGCTAGAGTACATTAAGAGTATGGAGATTTCGCAACAGTACGTTGTTAGCCTCTAACGTAGCACTCCTTTGAACATGTCCAAAGATTAAATTGGAACTCACGGCTCACCCACATTATTACCAAGTTAGCATGACGGAGAGGTTCGGATGCCGGTACATTAAACTATGTTCAACTGCGTTCAACTAAGTTTGACTACGTTCAACTACATTCAACTACGTTCAACTATGTTCAACTATGTTCAACTATGTTCAACTACATTCAACTACGTTCAACTACATTCAACTGCGTTCAACTACATTAGCCTCCACTACATTCAACTATGTCCACTAACGTGTATGTGACCAGGCATTATAAACCTGCACACACATCCAAGGACCGCCCCAGTTCATGTTTATTAGCAGTTGTCAGTTTGTCCTCCATAGAAACCTTGTAATGTCACTGTCATTTTTAATGGCGTCAACTAAAAATAAAAATGGCGCCCTGGCGCCCTGTCCCCCTGGCGGCTGGGACGAGGCTTAATTGTGGTTAGATTCTCGACTGGCCTGTTTTGCTAAACTACCAAATCGCCGATTATTTTTCTCACCCACCCACCCCAGAAAATTTAATAAATACTGAGTACATTCCAATTCACGTGCCTTGAGAATTATGATGGCTCAAATAAATGAGTTCTACATCACACTGTGGCTGAAGAGCTTATTAAATTGTCAGTAACCTTCCTTCGCTGCTAAATAGAAGTTATTTTTGTGAAATTTAGTTGTGGAAATTTGCGCGGCGATTTGTTAGTCGCCACTCTTTGGGGAGCTGAGATAAAAAGCTAACGACTTTGGCGGAAGTGACGTCACTGGGGCGTGTCATCAGGGTAACCAATAGCGATGTTAGAGCGAGGTCATGTGACCTTTAGTGACAATTGTCATCGACATCCATGTAAGCCTGCACAAAGATGACTCTTTAAAAATGTATTACAATGTTTTTTTACTATTTTATCCTTCTCCTAAAAACCCCATCATGATGTTTCTTTTCCCCCCATCATAAAATAAACAAAAAAGCTAAATGTGTATTGTTTTCTAGGCAGTAAATGTCATTTCCGGTGGCATCACCAACAGCCGCAAGCAAACAAGAAGGATGAAGGCGGTATAACCAGGCCTATACCTGGTTATACACACCAAAGCCCGCCTCACACTACACGATAATTTATAATGACGTTGCATAATCCAGTTTTGGGTTTCGACCATATTTCTGGTTTGGATGAATACATCAGGTTGATCATTATGACCTACTTTATCTGAATTGGAACTAACTTTTATTGGAAATATTTATCCTTAAATGAATTCACAGAGCCTCAGAGTTCTTTTAATTTTTATTGATACAGTATTTATTTTGCCCATAGCGTGTAAGCTCCCGTGAGGGTGCTTGTTTTCAATGCTGGACAGCTGTGAGGAATGTTATGGTGTATGCCCGGGTTCTGGTTCCGGGTTGGTAAGTCAAGACAGGGTTTCCATAGAATTGATCTTCAATCTGCACAGTTCAATAAAAGCATCAATATTTCGGAAGCAAGGCAAAGCCTACATATTATCTTACATATCCAACTTAAATACTGATGTAGATAGATAGATACTGGGTTGTTTGTAACCTTACGACGGTTACTGGTTGCAGAACTGCAACATTATAGAGAGGCTCCGATAAATCGGCCCAATCTTTGGTTGAAGAATAATCTTCTGGTGGGGCGGCGATGGGGCGGTTGTAGAAGCTGGGGGATGTCTTTACAATGATTAAACGATGAGTTGTTGGGGAGGTCCAGAATCTCCGGTCCGGCGGTAGCACAGCACTTGTATCCAGCAGACAGCAGCAAGGGTTTCCGAGGAAGGTTGGGTAAAGATGGGTCCAGCGGCTCCAGCAACGAGAAGAAAGCGAGAGAAACCTAAAGGTAAAGGGCCCCACCCAAGCACACAACTCCCTTGGTCAGGGGGAGAAGTATGCCTGTGAGGAAAAGAAAAGGGTAGAGTCTAGGAAAGAGAAATGAGGAGAGTTGAGTCAAAGGACCGTGTCTATTTGCTCGATGGCGACCATCCAGCGAGCCAAAGACACGGACAGAGTAAGGGTAGAAAGTGAAATGCTGGTGGGCTCACCCTCCTTGAACTCTTTTCAGACATATCAAGGAGGAAGGAGCAAGGCCAGCGGAGAGGAGATAGAGAGAGGTGTGGACAAAGTGCGGTCCGGATAGCAAATACTGATGTACTTAGTTAACATTTATTGTGGCTTGGTGCTACTGTGAAAGGCTGATGGGATCTACATGTAAAATGGGTAAATGAAACTTACCTCCATCATTTCGATGTGCACACCGAAATTAAATTGGGATGTTTTCACGTTAGATACCTTCAAATTTAATCCTTTAAAATAAAAGTTACTTCGTCTGGCAGTGAAGTATATTACTGGGATCGATATAATATATTTAATCTATTAAAAGAGAGGGACAGAGAGAGATAAAGATAGAGAGACATAGAGAGAGAAGAGAAAGTAGAAACTCTACGTAGAAACTTTACGTAGAAACTTTGCATAGAAACTTTGCATAGAAACTTTGCATAGAAACCTAAAGTAGAAACTTAAAGTAGAAACTTAAAGTAGAAACTTAAAGTAGAAACTTAAAGTAGAAACTTAAAGTAGAAACTTTATGCAGAAACTTAAAGTAGAAATTTAAAGTAGAAACTTAAAGTAGAAACTTAAAGTAGAAACTTGAACTTAAGTTAAAGTAGAAACTCTAATTTTGACTAATGAAGCCAAAGGCCTGAAGGTTAAATGTTGAATGAGGGATTCCGTATTGACAGGTACAATGTTAACTATGGTTGCAAAGGGGACTTTTGAATTTGAATATATGTGAGTATCCAGGGGTTACTTATGCCACGCAGTAGATAAAAGGTTACTGTGTAACATATGCAATTTTCTGGGAATAAATAGTCCCTCCAAACAATAACTTTGGTGTCTATGAATAGAATTATAACTGACCAATCAAGCTCCTTTGGATGTGATCTGATCCACAGCGACGCCCGAGTATTGGCTGTGTTGTGTGTGTCGTTTTACGTCCTAGCAACATTTGCGGTCATATCAGTATGGGTACTGACTTGTAGCAGGTTGCACCCGTGGCAACATCATAGTGCTGCCCAACTCGGAAACCAGGCCACAAGCACCATGACTCGATATCCCACACAGTCACATTATCCTGACACTCTGCTAACCAGTCCTTGTCCTATTCTATTATTGCCGAGTGCCAGGCTAGGTAGCGACAAGTATCAATTTGATAAGTCATCGGTTTGACTCAGCTGGGATTCGAACTCCTGACCTCCTGCACGGGAAGCCTACGCTCTACCGATTCGGCAACCGCGTCCGGTTGCAGAGCTTGAAACAGCAAGATGTGGAATGTAACCGGGCGGCACCACCCTGTGTTGTGTGTGTGGATGGGTGGGTGGGTGGGTGGATGTATTGTGTGTGGGTGTGTGGTATGTGGAGGGAGGGGTGTGTGTAGGGGTTTACACAGTTGAACTGTTCGAACCATCAGCCTTCAGGGGCGTAGCTAGGCGTAGCTAGGCGTATGCACCTATGCCAAAACGTCCACATTGTTTTGTAAAAAAAAAAAAATTTAAAAATAATAAAGAGAGAGAGAGAGGAGGCATGTAGTAGTCCAGAGTGTCGAAAACTCAAGTCTAAAATGTGTCAAATCCGCCAGCTTAAGCTTAAGCGGCCCCCTAAACCCCCTGCTGAAATAAGGAGTACACATCGTTAAAGGTCTAGCTATGCCGCTGGCCTTTGAACGCCATATAGACCGATACTTCAGAAGTACGCAACGGGAAAGATGAGACATTTGTAGCACTCTCTGTCGTCCTGCAGTGAAGTGCACTCAACTCCCCAGGTGAAATTCCACGTGCACATTTGGGTGCGGGTTACATCAAATATCCACACCTACATAGGCAAAGGATTCACCCCGTACTTGCAGTAGGGGTGAAAACCAACCCATTAGAAAAAAATGCCGAACATTATCTACATGCTGGGTAAATGAAATGAGCAGATAAATTCTTAATGTAAGAAGCGAAATATATTTTTCACATATCTTAATATTTATTCTTTACTTTTGATTTGAAAAATATAATAAAACATGTAGTTTAATGGACATTAAAAGTGAAATCGACAGCATTCTATCATCGCCATTTTGTCCTTTTGCATTCTCACCCATTTCACCAATATAAGTAGCCGTTTGATACTGGAACCAGGGATTCCACTTCCTGTTCCATACCAAAGCTATTTTCGCCCGTATTTAAACTATGTTGTCGTTCACGCCTACTGGTAGTATGGGGTGAATCTTATATCTAACCCCTACCCAAAGTTTAGATATGAGCAAAACTGCTTTGGTATAAACAGGAAGTGGAGTTCCTGGTTCCAGGAGCCAGTGATTATTTATATTGGCGTCGAGTTGGTGAAATGGCAGAGGATGCAAAAAAAAGACAATGGTGGTGTCGCAGCTTCCGCCCTCCGCCAGTTTCCGCCCTCCGCATACAAATACCTCTCAAATTAGACCACCTAGAAACAAACCGCTTGGTACACATATAGAAAACATGTTTACCAAAAAGATTATATTAAATTTATATGGTTAGGGTACTTGATTTCTATTAATTTTGAATAAAACTAATGTTTTGCACTGTGCGTACCATCAAACTCAAGGCATTGTCAATGGTCGTGAGCAATCTTCATACAGAAAATACAGAAAAAGTGAAATATCTCTAAAACCACACCACCCAGAAACAAATCGCTTGGTACACATATAGAAAACATCTTTACCAAAAACATTATATTACATTTATAAGGTTAGTGATGATGCTGTTCGATTTTGACGCATGCGCAGAAGCGATGTGGAGGGCGGAAACTGGCGGAGGGCGGAAACTGCGACAGCGGCCCCAGAATACTGCCGAGTTGACTTTTAAAGTCTATTAAAGTACATAATTTAATTTAGTCCACAGTTCAAAAGTAGAGAGTAAATATAAAGAGGTATGTGAAGAATATATTTTGCTTCTTTGATTAACATTTTTTGTGGACAGTTCATTTACCCAGCCTTCTGACACTTGTTATAAGGGGTTATTCAGCAGCCGTGTCTCAGGGGTGCTGGAGCAGCTCGGTGCGGGTGTGTGTGGGTAAGACTAAAGCTAAGATTCCATATACGCGGTATGCAGTATGCGAATGTGAATGTGAATGTGAATGCGGATGCGAATGCGAATGCGAATGCGGCAAAAAAACTCGAAAAGCATGTAAATGAATAGTGGTGCTTCCATACGTCCGAATGCGAATACAAACATGAATGCGAATGCGAATGTGGCAAATGGATCAACCCATGGACCGATCTGTGCAAATGCGAATGCGAATGCGAATACAAATGCAAATGCAAATGCAAATGCAAATGCAAATGCAAAAACTGCTGCCTTTGCCATAGAAAACAATAGTAACTTTGATCTTCCTTCACAAATTTGGAGCAAAAACCCCCAAAAATGTCATGGGTAACTTTTTTGGTGTGTTTGTTTGTTTAGCGATCCCCCAGCACAAATAGTAAACGTCGGCTATTGGGGGTTGGCATATATCTATGCCGCATATACCACATTCGCATTCGCATGCCACATGCCACATGCCACATACCGCGTGTATGGAATCTTAGCCTAAGACCACTTTGTAAGGCATTCACACCCGAAATGATCGAAATGTGTGTTAAAGCTGCATAGTCCGATGAAGCGTCAAGTTTTCAAAACCAAGACAATTATCTAGATTTGATTCGACATATCTAACTTCGATACTGGTGCACTTATTACGCATTTGTCACCACATAGAAGGGAATGCCGAGTCAATTAAATAAAAGCTGTTACTGTAAAAGCATATGGTCTCAGAATTTTGGCACAGTTGCAATAATTAATTTTGCATGTTTGCACTGCAATTATCTCCAAATTAGCCATTTAAATTATAAGTTACTTCACACTAAAATAAGGTAGATTATAACAATCAATTTAATACATTTATCTCAGAAAATGACAGAAAATCAAAACCATCGGAGTATGCACCTCTAAATAAAGTCCAATTCTAGGCATCAGATCCACAGATCTTGACTTGACTTGATGGGTGGTTCATAACCTACCGGCTACAGGCTGCAGCATTACAACACAGCACCAATAATTAGGTGTGTTTTTTGGTTGAAAAGTACACTTCTGGGGGGGGGGGGCAGTTGTAGAAGTGGGGAGTTCTTTACAACAATAAAAACAAGTCATTGAAGCGGCACCAGCTCTCATCGATTCATATCCTGTCGCAGATGGGTTAAGAGCAAGGGGGGTGGGGGGGGGGGGTGGAGGGGAGGTGGGATCTGCAGCAAGAAGATGGGAAATGAAAGAGTGAAAAAGGAAAAGGGCCCCACCCGAGCAAACAAGTCCCCTGATCAGGAGGAGGAGTAAGCCCGGAGAGAAAAAAAGAAAGGGTAGTGTTGAGGAAAGAGAAATGAGGAGAGCTGAGTCAAAGGGCCGTCTCTCCTTGTCTTGTGGTGACCAGTTGGTGATCCGACAGAGTAAGTTAATTTAACGAACCCCCAGCACAAGAAATAGACATTGTCTATTGGGGCGGACAGAGTAAGAGGTAGAAGGTGAAAAGCTGGCTGGCTCCCCCTGCAGGAACTCTTTTCAGACATGATCAGGGAGGAGACCAGCAGTGGAGAGGCGATAGAAGAGGTGTGGACGAGGTGGAGTCCGGACAGCAAGTGCCCCAGATCCAGTTTGTTTTTACAGCACCTTTTATGGTAATAGTGACGTCACAGTGACGTCATGAAAATATTCGCTATTATTATCTTGCCGTTGTTCACCTGAGGTATTATGTGTGTTTCGGTGGGGGGTGGGGGGTGGAGGGGGTGCTCATAAGATTAAATTGATCCAATGCATAAATCACTATTTCCATATCTGTGAATTACACAAATAACAATAATTCCGATTTCTCATGTCACGTGATTTCATTTATTAAGTGCAATTGAGCATAATAAACTTACTGATGAACAATCGCTGGGAAAACGTGGGAACAGTTGTTGAAAACAATGCGGCAGCATATCATAAATGCAAACCCTCCCGTCAGCCGGTAGGTGGCGTGTCAACGCGCCCCCTAACGGGAATATAATGCACCTCCCCTCTCCACGGCCCGCCAGTCACAGCCGATCTGACAGTGACAGTCCAATGGTACCGCTTTAATAATTAACCACCCCACTCACAGACACGCCCCCTGGTGAGGGCCATCCAAACTTCTAATTAGGTAATTGGCCCCCAAAATGCAAGGGTCGATAGTTACTACCAACAGTTGTGAACTGCCCTGCAGGGCGCTCTCTTTTTTTTTTATTTCTTTTTATTTTTTTTTTTTTATTTCATGACTGTTTGAGGTGCTTTATTTTTTAAATTTTATTTTTCATGTCCATTTTAATTTTCATATTTTCGATTTTTCTTGTTTTTCTCCTTTTTTTTTCTCTTTCCCCCCTTTTTCCATTTTCATTTTCATCTTATTTTTATTTTCAATTTTTACTTTTTATTTTCATTTTCATTAGTAATTTCGTGGCTGTTGGGTATTTTTTAGTAGTATCAAACCAAAAATGTGTTACATTAGGAACCGATCTAGAGCTATTTTGGAAGGGAAAGCAAAGTGCTGAATCAAGGTTGTTTAGTAAATATTTAAAATGCGCCGATAAAGAGCTTTTTTTCTGAGAGAATGTTAATGGAATTGTCTCATGTTATGATACTTCCAAGTTTTCTTCTTGTGTGAGCAACACAACCAAATGGGATGGCCGAATGAGTGAGAGCATCCGTCTCCCGTGTTAGTAGACCGTGGGATCGTGGGAACCCTGGTCGAGTCAAACCAATGACTTAAAAATTGATAATTGTCACTTCCTAGCCAAGCGTTCGGCATTATTAGGATAGGGCAAGGACTGGTTGGCTCAGTGTCAGGATAATGTGACTGAGTGGGATATCAGGTCATGGTGCTGGCAGCCTGGTATCCCAGTGGGGCAGCACTATAAAGTCGCCATGAGTGCGCACTGTCACAACTCAGTACCCATCCTGATATGACTTTAGATGTTGCTAGGACGTAAAACAACAACAAACAAATAAACAATCAGTGAGCAACACACACACACTCCTAGTCCTACCCCAGTTTAAAAAAAAAAGATGGACAGAAGTCAAGGGGAGTGGAGAGACAGGGAGACAGGAAGAGACAAGAGAGAGAGGGAGGGAGGGAGAGAGAGAGAGGAAAGAGAGAGGAGGGAGGGGGAGGGAGAGGAGGGAGGGAGAGGAGAGAGAGAGAGGGAGGGAGGAGAGGGAGAGCGAGAGAGAGGAGGGAGAGAGAGAGAGGGCGGGAAGGGAGAGGGAAGAGGGAGAGAGGGAGAGAGGGAGGGAGAGAGAGAGGAGAGAGGGGAGAGGAGAGAGGGGGGCGGGGAGTGAGGTAGGGGGAGAGAGGGAGAGAGAGAGAGAGGGGAGGGACGGGCGAGAGAAGGGAGGAGAGAGGGAGGCGAGAGGGAGAAGGATGGGAGGGAGAGAGAGAGGGGGAGTAGGAGAGAGAGGAGGGAGAGAGGAGAGAGAGAGGGAGAGTGAGAGGGAGGGAGAGAGAGGAAGAGAGAGAGAGGGGGAGAGAGGGAGGGGGAGAGAGAGGGAGAGAGAGAGGGGGGAGGGAGAGAGAGAGGGAGAGAGGAAGAGAGAGGGGTAGGGAGAGAGAGAGAGAGGGGAGGGAGGGAGGGAGAGAGAGGGAGGGAGGGAGGAAGAGAGAGAGAGATTGATTGATTGATTGGTGGTTGCTTTACGCCGTGTCGGCAGCATAGGCCATATTCACGGCGAGAAATGTTTGTTTTTTGTTCAAACCATCGCTTTTACATGTAAAAGCAGACAATCAATTATGTGCCAATAGACACTAATTAAATTAGAAAGCTCACAATCATATATTTGTGGTCAAGGGAAACAAATTCCCATAGAAAAAGAAAAGTTTTATTAATAATTGATAGAATCCATTTAGTAAACTATATGAGGTGGTACAGTCCAGCTGCCCTCAAAAAGGCTAAAATGTTTTCCTGTTTTACCTTAGTAAAAAGGTCATGCATACTGTCTGCAGTGTAGAACCGTTGGCGCAGGGCCAAAAAATCAACGCAACTTAGTCAAATGTGTTTGAGTGTCAGTGGGGACTGACACCCAATACATTCAGGGGGAGGTTCCCCCTTGAGCAGAAAAGCATGTGTAAGCCACGAGTGGCCAATACGGCAGCGGCTAAGGACCACTTGGTCCCGCCGACCTCCCGCATGAGTCTGTGGTGGCTTTCCCACAGATGGTTCAATTTCTTTAAGTTTATTAATGTTTTCATCCCACTCATGTTGCCATTTGGATTTTATGTGGGTGGCTATTAGTGGTTTCAGATCAGAGTGAGGGATCAGACACGGTTCAAGATCACAGTTCAGGGCCTTCTTCGCAGCCCGATCAGCTCGTTCGTTTCCTTGTATGCCGGCATGGCCAGGCACCCAGCACAGGTGGATATCATACCCATCCGTTGTCAGTTGGTTCATTTTATAAATGACCGTTGCTAGAATAGGGTGATTCGTTTTCAGTCCAGCAACAGCCAGGAGGCAAGAGAACGAATCACTGTATATAACATAGTTAGTGTGGTTGGATACCTCGATACACTCCAAAGCGAGAAGGAGTGCTCGGGCTTCTGCAGTGAAAATCGAGCTCTGATCGGGCAAACGTACACCAAATCTTTCCCGTCGGCAGACTGCCGCAGCAGCTACCCGGCTTTGGTCTTTCGAACCATCAGTGTATATGGAGAGGTGGTCTGCAAACTGGCCTTGAATCTCTGCATGCAGTCCTTGGTACTCGAGTGGATGTGTCCCAGACTTCCTCAGTTTCGTGAGTCGGAGGATAACCGATGGCTTTCTCAACGACCACGGGGGATGTTCTGGGACTTTGGCATCCTCCAACACGTCCAAATCCACGCCCAAGGCCTCCAAATGAGGTTTCATTCGGAGCCTCAGTGGCCGGATGTAATTTGGCCTGGCTTCATACCTGGATTCGTCATGTTGCTCGAATAGACAATTGTGTGCAGGATTCAATGCATTAGTTTTTATCTTGACTACATATTGCATGGCCAGTTTGATTCTCCTGTTGTTAAGTGATGGTTCATTGGCTTCGACATAAAGGCTCTGAACTGGTGAGGTGCGGAAGGCCCCAAGGGCCAGGCGCAGTCCCTGGTGGTGGATCGTGTCTAGCAGCCCAATATATGATTTCCTTGCGGAACCGTATACTATGCTGCCGTAATCCACTCGTGAACGAACCAAGGTTCTGTACACGGAGAGCAGAACATCTCTGTCCGCTCCCCACTCTGAGCTGGACAGCACCTCAGAATATCCAGCGCTTTCAGGCATCTTGTTTTCAGGTACTTTATATGTGGCACAAAAGACAGTTTTGCGTCGAGAATGAGACCCAGAAATTTGGTTTTCTCAACGACTTTAATGGGATCCCCATCCAGGGTCAGCTCCGGTTCCGCATGCATTCTACGCAGCAGTCAGAAGTGCATGCAGACTGTTTTGGTCTTGGAAAAGAGAGAGAGAGGGAGGGAGAGGGAGAGGGGGGGGGGGGGGGGGATGGGAGAGAGGAAGAGAGAGAGAGAGGGAGGGAGGGAGAGAGAAAGAGGGAGGGAGGGAGAGAGGATAAGCACCCACAAATCTCAAATTTGAAAAATTTTGAAATCTGATTTGAATATAGGAAGAAAATGTTTAAATGAAATCCTCTTTATTAAGTCAAAATAATGTTGCTATTCTTCATAAATAATATTCAAATACAATCAAGAGGATTCACATAAAGCCCTACTGCTGTCGTGGGAGCTGGTTTTGCGAATGCAGGAAAACATTGCGCCTATATTGGGATTCGAACGCACAATTCTGCCAGTCGAGGGGTAATGTCCTAACCACGAGGCTATCTAGGCTCCCTGGTTTAATCAACCTCCCCATCTCTACCTGTAAATGTGGAATTTCATCTGGGATCAAAGCAGTTAACTGTGTATATGAATGCATTAGGGAATTCAAATTACATAAATAACGCTGACGTCTCATGGCCAAAAGAGCGGTGTCCCAGCGCTGATTTAAAAAAAAGGCTTTTTGAAAACTTGCGCAATGAATAAAATTGAATTTACATAAGAAAAAGCGTGTGATGTTGATGCTCGAAAGTCCTACATATGAATAACAAATTTGATAAAGAAAGCACCAAAATATGAATTATTTTATATTTTAATTAACTTAAAGATACAAGTAGTAATAACCATACTGTTACAGAGTTACGGTTATGGGTGGTTTTTTTTTTAATTAACAAAAAATGAAAAGTTATTTATACCGGAAGGAGAGGTTGAACGCCCCGATCTGACACTATATATAGGTCACCGGAAGTGTGTGAGGGTTGTTCTGTTGTACCTTAGCGTAACGAGCATGTTGGTCTATGATAACGCCGGTGTCTGCTACAAGCTACAAACATCTTGCTGTTCCCCGCCAGCGCCGGTCGGCCTTGATTGGATCGCTGGCCGGCCTTGATCGACTTCCCGGCGCGCCAATAGCCGGCTTGTGCGTTAGTGGTCACGTGGCCAAGGCTCGACCAACCACATACGGCATTGACCTCTTGCTAATCATCCCGGCCATAAAGAGCGGACGGCCTCGCCGCTGGCGTTCCATTGTACCGAAGTAAGCGAGCATGCGCGCAAAACATCGATTGTTATTGCTCCTCACCCCCTTCCCCCACCCACCACCCACCACCCCCCACCCTGCATCTCCCTCCCTTCGCTTCTCGTGTGCGCTGCCACCAGAGGGCAGCACCGCCGCGGCGCTGGGTTCCCGCCAAACTCCCCCCACTTGCGGGTCACGTGATGGGAGCAGACGACTTCCAGGCGCGCCTTGGGAAAAGGTCAGCGGCGCGCATGCGCGGTGAACTGCAGGGGCGCAGTCGATGCGCATCGATACTGCGCATCAATACATCATTGAGGCAGGCGGGTGTGTGGGAGTGTGTGTTTGTGTGTGTGTGTGGGGGGGGGGGGGGGGGGGATGTACAAGGGGGGGCGCGGAGGGGCATGTGATGGGGGGCGGGGGGGGGGGGGGGTGATGGCAGACGGAGGGCGAGTGCATGCGTGCAAATTATGTGGTGTACTCTCAGATCATTTTGTGTGGCGGGAAAACACGACAAACAACACGTGAGGTTTAGAAATTAACCACAAAGGGCAAACACAGTGTCGTAAAAGGTGAATGTTACTGTAGGTGTGTCGGAGGTGGCGGAGGGGGCGGGTGGGGTGGGGCGGGGCGGGGTGGGGCGGGGGGTGCTCTCTGGGACAGATGGTGGTTGTCTTCTTGTTGGTTTTGTCTATGGAGGTGAGGATGGGGGTGGGTGGAGGTGGAGGTGGAGGGGGGGGGGTATGCCGGGCATGAAAATGCAACTGCAGGGACAATGATTAACGGATAGGTTAAACGGAACGGACCGGATACGCATGTCTGTTATACGATTGTAGATAGTCGCATTGTATATATATGAAGTGCATGAAAAGGCTGACGTGCCAATGGTTGCCATGACGACCAATAAGGTGAAAATCCAATATGGCCACGAGCAAAAGATACACATATGGCAAGATTGCGCCGCTAATGTAGTGTGGAGAAATCCATCAACTTTAAAGTTTCATAGTCCGATGGTTTTGAGTTTCTGCCATAATTATGAATTAAATACATTGGGTTGATTGTTATAATCTACCTTACTTTAATTTGATGTAACTTTTATTTTACATAGTTCACATTGAAGATATTTGAAATGAAAGATTTGTTTGTTTGCTTAACGACCCCCCCCCAGCCCCCCACCCCACCCCCCATCCCGCACGCCCTGAGCACAAAAGGTAAAGCATGTCAAATTTAATTTGACATGCATATCAAAATGGTGGGCATCATGGACTTCAGCAGTAACAAGTTCTATTAAATTGACTTAGTATGTGCCCCTCTATGCACCAACAAATGCGTAGTATGTGGGTTCGAACCCTGGTCGAGTAAAACCAATGACTTAAAAGTTGATACTTGTCACTTCCTAGCCAAGTGCTCGGCATTATTAGGATATGGCAAGGACTGGTGTGCTCAGTGTCAGGATAATGTGACTGAGGGATACCAGGTCATGGTGCCAGCAGCCTGGTTTCCCAGTGGGACAGCACTATAAAGTCACCAGGAGTGCACACTGTCAAAAGTCGGTACTCATCCTGATATGACCTTAGATACTGCTAGGATGTAAAACAACAACACACAAACTCTACCAGTATTTAAGTTTGATATGTAGGATCAAATCATGGTTAGTGTTTTGGTTTAAAACATTTGATGTTAGCGGGCAGTAACTGACTACTCAGGCAAGGAGCCACATAGACAGGTAAGTGTGGATGGTGTGCATTTCAAGCTAAAGTAAAAGTGTTGTGTAGTGTGAGCTGGTCATGGTTGCTTTCCTAAAATAGCGCGCATCAGCAGAAGTCGCGACTGGATCAATAGCCACCGTTTTCACGATCACTGATTTCTAAAAAAAAAAAAAAAATTCAATAAATAAAAATATTGTATTTAGAAATGATATAGATAGTGTTGTTCTCTGTGGCGGAGTGGTTAGAGTGTCTGACTTTTTTCTAGGTCAGACTCCTAATCTGAAGGTCAGTGGTTCAATTCCCTGTGCCCCCCCCCCCCCCTCTGCCAATTTGGATTTCCACCGCTGTGTATAACTTACAGCGTCATCAAAGGCCGGTTGCTCTCATACCATGTCTATGTGGTGTGGGAGGTTAAAAATCCCTTGGGTTGGTAAAAGTGTAGGCTCGGGCTTTCTATCGACAAACTGTCTAATGGTGAACACAAGTCTATTCAGACTTATCCATGATAGGCGGTATACATTTTCAAGGGAAAACAAATAGATTGTTGTTGGTTTGGACTAGGGTAATACTCAACTTGAAATGTTGCGCGGTGTGTGCCGAGCATAGGTGCACCTGGAGGACTTCACACACACACTTAGCATGCCCCCTCAGATGTTGCCGCCTCGGTTGATGATCCGAACATTCCAGCAATGGAACACTTCCACGTGTGTTTGAAGAACACAGCTAACTAATCGTTGCAAAGTACTCCCGGATCATTATTGATTCTAAATGAATGATAAATAAAATTGATAACAAAAACAAATATTATTAAAAAGCCTCAGAAGCGGAAGATGTGCTTTATATAGTCAGCCCACGTGTGGAGGATCAATTGGAACTTTTCCGTGTGGAGGATCAATACTGATAGTTTTGTCGTCTGCTCTGAATGAATGTTGTCTGCTTCGAACAAATGTCGTCGGATCCAAACAAATGTTGTGTCCAAACAAATATTGTCAGCTCTGAACAAACATCGACTTCTCGAAACTAATGTCATCTGCTCAGAACAAATGTCGTCTGTTCCGAACAAACCACGTCTGCTCTGAAGAAATATTACCTGCTCTGAACAAATGTCGTCTGTTCTGACTAAATGTTGTCTGCTCTAAACAAACATTGTATGTTCCCAACAAACAGCATCTGCTCTGAACAAATGTTATCTACTCCGAACAAGTGTCGTCTGCTTCAAAGAATTATTGTCTGTTCTGAATAAATGTAATCTTTTCCGAACAAATACCGTTGTTCAAACCAGACAGCGTCAGTTCTGAACAAAATGCCATGAGCTCTGAACAAATGTAGTCTGCTCAGAACAAATTTTGTTTGCTGCGATGAAATGTCGTCTACTCTGAACACATTCAGGCTGGTCCTAATAAATGTTGTCTGCTATCACCGCAATTCACTAACGGCCTATAGTATTATATTTCCACTGATACTCGTACTACGTGGAAACTAAATGTCGATAGCTATTAGGCAGACGATATTTAGTGGTGATCGAATACGTAGCAATCCGCGGTCTCTGAGTGAAGTCGGATGGTGGGGTGGATGGGTGGAGGTGGGTGGGTGAGTGGGTGGGGTAGTGTTGCAGGAATTATTGTACCTTCTATTGGAGCGCCCGTATCTAATTATATATACTTCACCCAGGTACTTTGCGATGTCACTTCTTAAAGCACCACCCGCACAACGCCTGTCAAACTCTCAAGTTCTCAGAGATCGAAGCTGGAGGAAGTAAGGCGTGCATTTGGAAGCCTGCCAAACTGTGGTTGTGGTCATCATACAAGGATCCCGATATTTCTAGATTGTCTGATCATGCAAGATCTGCTGCAGATCTCAGATATTCAACTCACGATGAACCTTACCAAGTTACTTCAGCATGTCTGAAGGAAGTTAGTGTCAAGTTAGAGGACATTGACAGGAGTTGACATTGACATTAACATCGACATTGGCATTGACATTGGATTTGGAATTGACATTGACATTGAGACTGGCATTGAAATTGACATTGGAATTGACATTGAAATTGACATTGAAATTGAAATTGACAGTGAAATTGACATTGACATTGAAATAGACATTGACATTGAAATAGACATTGACATGGACAGTGGTATTGACTTTGAAATTGAAATTTTTATTGACATTGAAATAGACATTGGCATTACTATTGAAATTGAAATTAGAAATGGCATTTACATTTACATTGAAATTGACACGGGCATGGACGATGGCATTGACATTGACATCGATATTGAAATGGACTTTCACGTTGATATTGGCATGGGCATTGGCATTGCCATTGATATTGAAATTAGCACTGACACTGACATGACATTGACATTGCTATTGAAATTGACTTTGACACGGAAATTGACATTCAAACACTGACCTTCACATTGATATTGAAATAGGTATAAACATTAATATTTACCTTGGTACTGATATTGACATTGGCATTTTAATTGGCATTGACATTAAAATTGACATTGACATTGGCATTGACATATGCAGGAATAAAGTGCATTGGTTAGTTTTTCGAACATTCTTTATTTATTCTTTTATTTTTTAATGCTACACTTACTTGCTTGATTCAGAATTTAACCACTTTTTGGAGGACTAATATTTGTTCTAAATAAAATAAAATCGAGCATTCATTCAATGGCAAGCTTTACTTTTTCACTTTCAAACCTACCTTGGCTAAAATCTCATCGACATGTTAATGTATTTTATTAATTAAATTAACTTCCATTGATGTTTGTATCATATTTGACAGGAGGTGAATCTTCCCATTAAACAGATTTTCCGAGGACCAAAAATAGCTGTAAAAAAATTGTACTGAATTTAATGAATCTATAATCAATCAATCACACTGACTAAGCGCAGATGCGATTGCTTAGATATTCCATCTTTTCTTCTCATTGGTTCTCCTTATTTTTGTGCGTTGTCATCATTATTGTTGGTTAGCTTCTATAAGTATACGCGGTCTTGCTTTAACTTGGTAGTGCCCATGTCGGTGGTAGTAAGACAATTAATTAAAATGCAACAAATAGGATGGAACTTGATATAAATATAAAATGTTAAAGAATGGAGTTTCTCTACAGAGCATGCGCAATGACACGCTACCATCCACATTGCAGTAGTTCTACCCACTGCAGGCAGAGGGCGGGTTGGTGGTGCAAATCCTCTATGAGGCCTTTTCCACAGAGCATACTGCATGGTGAGCTGATGCCCTCAACACTAGTTTGTGTCACTGCCATCAGTTTGGCGGCTTGGTGGTGGAAATCCTCTATACAACCTATTCCACAGAGCATCCTGCACAGTGAGCTACTAGTACTACCCACTACATTAGTTCTTCCCACAGCCACCAGAGGGGTGGGTTGGTGGTGGAAATCCTCTGTAATACCTTTTCGACAGACCATGTTGCACAGTGAGCTACTGCCCACATTAGTTCTTCTCACTGCCATCAGTGGGCGGCTTGGTAGTGGAAATCCTCTACAAGACCATAATTACAGGAAACGATACAGTTCAGTTGTTCTTAGGAACTCTAACATTTATTTGTGCTTTATGTTGATAAAAAGGTATCGTGTGCTATTTAATTCAAAACATTGTTGGCGCAAGGCCATGAAATCTTTACATTCAAGCACACTATGTCTGACTCTAATGTGTCTGAGTGTCAGTGATACACATGGTAAGGAAGAGAATGCCATGTAGTAAGGAAGAGAAGAGAATGACATGTGGTAAGGAAGAGAACAGAAATACATGTTGTAAGGAAGAGAAGAGAAATACATGTGGTAAGGAAGAGAAGAGACAGACATGTGGTAATGAAGAGAAGAGAAAGATAATTGGTTAGGAAGAGAAGAGAAAACCACGTGTCTATTTCAGGGAGGTTACGTACTGGGATTTTTTATTGTGGGGTTTGTGGGGGAGGGGGGGGGGGGACTGTACCCCTTCCTCCCGTTTTAACTATGGCCCTGTGCGACCTGATCCCCAAGATGTCATCACACAAAAGCTACCATCTACCACCTTCCTCTTCCTGGGCCCTTATGCGGGAGTCGGTGGTAGTGGGTTTTGGTGTTAGAGCGTATCACCGTGTAGTTATTACCGACGTCAGGAACTGTGTCAAGTGGTATGCAGGAGCGCGTAACACTTTCATTATAGCTAAACGTGAAATCCCTCTGCGTCTGTAGCCATATATTAGGCTTAAATATATTAAATGCTGTCATATTTAACAGAATTACATACGCAATAAGTGAAATTTTATTAAATTAACCCTAAATTCGAAGCAATATTAACATTGCCGCCGCAACGGCGGCGATATTAATATGTTCGAATCGACGAATGTAAAGTAAACAAATCGCCGCCGCCACCACATCGACGTCGCTTTCCATACTGGTGGCGGCAGCGGCGGCGGTTGCTTGCATTCGTCGGTTCGACAATATTAATATCGCCGCCTTTGCGGCAGCAGCGTTAATCTCGCTTCGATTTTAGGGTTATTTTAATAAAATTTCACCTATTGCATATGTAATTCTGTTAAATATGACAGCATTGAATAGATTTGGGCCTAATGCACTCGCTATACCTCCTATTTCTCAGGGGTAGGGTAACACCAGTTAAGCTTTTGGTGTTAGGCCTATCACCGACTCGTGCATACCATTTTTCGCCCCTACCCAGGAAATTCCCTCCTACCACCGTTTTGGCTCGCTACGACCGAATACCACCGACTCCTGCATACGGCCCCTGACTGTTCTATAGTTAAACGAGATATCTGGTTTGTCTGTGAATTGGCCTAATGTACAAACCTGCTGGAAGACCACTGCTCTAGCCACGAGAAGAGGAACTACTCAGATAAATCAAATGTGGCTACTTTTAAAAGAAAGAAAATCATAATTTTCATCACCACATTGAAACCCAAGCTATACATGTCTGTTGCTACACCGTGAACTTACCCTGTTCAGCAGCGGCCAGGGGCCGAGCTTCCATAATCACACGTACGCAGCTGCGTACCACCTGAGATTACAAATATTTAATTTGTCTTTAAATATATGATGTCTAAAGCTGAGATTCCTTCTACGCGGTATGCGGCATGCGGCATGCGGTATGCGGCATGCGGTATGCGAATGGGAAGATTCCTTCTATGCGGTATGCGGCATGCGGCATGCGGCACACGACCTGCTATATTTAAAAAATAAAAATAAACAAGTATACTCCATACTGCACTGTATATGGCCTAATATGGCATTTATATCTATGTAACTTTTGGTACGTCACATGGAGATTCCTACCTATATAATTACCAAATTATAGATAAGTATTCATATTTTTGTAGCTCTGGTAGCATTTTTACCAACCCGAACCCCCACCACCACCACCACTACCATATGTTTCCCCTCAGCACCCTTGTGCGTGACCGTTCCGTAATGCTCAGTCGCCTCTCCTAGTGTTAAACTAATGGACAAATCAGACTCAGGTTTCTATTCGCACCCCCCTTGTCGCATGCCGCATGCCGCACCGATCGCTACATGGACCGATCCGAAAAACGCATTCGCATTCGCATTCGTATTTGCATTCGCATACCGCGTGTAAGGGTTGTAGTCCATTGACTTCAAGGCGTTTCGATTTTTTGCGGCATTCGCATTCGCATACCGCATACCGCATACCGCATACCGCATACCGCGTGTAAGGAATCCTAGCTTCATGGTGTTTTATTCCATCACGCTTTAAGCTGAGATTCCTTCTACGCGGTATGCGGCATACAGCATGCGGCATGCGGTATGCGGTATGCGAATGGGAAGATTCCTTCTACACGGTATGCGGCATGCGGCAGACGGCACATGACTGGCTATATTTAAAAAATAAACAAGTATACTCCTTACTGCACTGTATATGACCAAATATTGGATTTATATCTATGTACTTTTTCGTAGGTCACATGGGGGTTCCTACCTTTATTATAACCAAATTATAGATAAGTATTCATATTTCTGTGCATATGGTAGCATTTTTAGCTTTCCCCTAACCGTATGTCTCCCGGTGCCCAGCTCACCATGTGTTTCCAATTAGCACCCCTCTGTGAGACTGTTCCGTAATGCTCAGTCGCCTCTCCTAGTGTTAAACTAATGGACACAACAGACTCAGGTTTCTATTCACACCCTGCGTGCCGCATACCGCATGCCGGACCGATCGCTACAGGGACCGATCGAGTTGTCGCATTCGCATTCGCATTCGCATTCGCATACCGCATGTAAGGGTTGCAGCCCATTGACTTCAAGGTGTTTCGATTTTTTGCCGCATTCGCATTCGCATTCGCATACCGCATACCGCGTGTAAGGAATCCTAGCTTTATTCCATCTGCGTATCACCGGAAAATCCCAAACTAGGCCCCATGACGTCAGAGATACTTACTGGTTGGCAATCCGTGGCAATCCTGCGTCACTTTCATGACCAATCCCATTGAAGTAGTGCTGGATAAATAACCTAAGTGCAGGTCATGACCTTTGAGGGGTGAACTCTGCGCTCCGAACCTGGGGAGTGAGTGTTGTGAAGTAACAACTGGAACCACTGCCAAGTCGAGGCTATCCACCATACCTATTCTACCCCTGCCCCTCCTCCTCACCCCCCACCCCACACACACATCCATACACCCAGAGGTCAGGGTGTAGATGGGGAGTGGAGGTAAATGTTAAAATATTGCTCACAGATCAGAGATGAAGTATCATCAAATCAGCGCCACATGGCAACTACTATTAGTATTACTACCATACATTTCCATTTTGAATATATAACTCAGTTTAAGCACATTTTCTAGTTCGTCGAGCTGTTTACATAGCCTCGATGCATGTTTCCTTATAAATTACTGTTGAGCAATTGCCAGACTTTCCCCGATGCAGATTGAATGCAGGAGTCATTATTTACACACATCATGTTACGTATTTTTGGCACTTTGCTCATTTAGCATTTTATAGCCCTTAATGTGCAGGACATCTGGGGTGACAGGCCTGACCTTGTCGGCGCTCTTATTCATAATTTATATTGTATTATTGTTATTACTTATTTTTCATCATTCTTTATTATTATCTTTTTGGTATTATGTATTATTATGTATTATCATCATATGTATTAAATTATTTATTGTTATTATTATTCTTTTTATATATTTATTTTTATTATCACTCTTTTTTATTTCTTATTTTATCTTGTATTATTTACTATTATTGAGTTTATTTTTTATTATTTAATAACAATAACAAAGTGTTTCAACCAACACCTAGGTGCTGAACACTACACATTCAAATCACTCACGTGACTCTCCCTCATTGGCCAATAACTATAAGACTACAGTATCACCTCTCTTCAGGGACCCCTGTAATCGGAGTGCATTCGCCATGGCGAACAATTTTTCGATATGCAGTTTTTCAAGTACACTATTTTGTCATTTTTCTTATCTGACTGTCCTTCTGATCAGAGGACACCTGCCTAGGTGGTATCATTTGAAGACAGGTACTATTGTATCTCATTGAATTACAATGAACTTGAAGGATTGTGTCGAATCAGTGCCAGTGATGAAGGAGAAACACCGTTCATTTACAGTTAGCTATTTTAATTAATATATAAATACATAAAACTACCTCATACAAAATGAAGAAAGGGAAAACACGCTTTTAATTGAATCCTGGTGCCTTTTAGTTGGTCCCCACTACAGAATGTCAATATAAAATGAGAAAATAATAACATAACTGATAAGAAAGATGAACTCGTAAATGAGTACTCATAGCTCTGCATCTGGCCCTCATTGGTGTTGTTTTACGTCCTAGCAACATCTAAGGTCATATCAGGAAGGGTACCGACTTGTGACAGTGTGCACTCATTGCGACGTTGTAATGCTGCCCCACTGGGAGAGCAGGACACCAGCACCATGACCCGATATCCCACTCAGTCACATTATCCCGACACTGAGCAAACCACTCCTTGACCTATCCTAATAATGTTGAGTGCCTGGCTAGGATGCGACAAGTATCAATTTTTAAGTCATTGATTTGACTCGACCAGGGTTCGAACAACGAACACATGGGTTTGAACCCCCCGAATTCCCAAAACAGGAGATGGACACTCAACTCATTCGGCCACCCCGTCTGGTGCCCTTGTTGGAAAATACTATTATATGCACAACATTGTATCCCTGGTTTGGGACTTATTGTAAGCACAATGCGATAGGCAATGTATGTCTTCAAAATATTGTAGTTGAATTCGACTTTCTTTTCTGCTGAGTGTGCAATAAATAGTTGCGCGTAGGCAGGAGACGCTGACAAGTGGGACTCACAGGTACAGACACAGGTAGAGGCACAGGGACAGGGACAGGGACAGGGACAGGGACAGGGAAAGGGACAGGGAAAGGGACAGGTACATGTACAGGACAGGGACAGGGACAGGGAAAGGGACAGGTACATGTACAGGACAGGGACAGGGACAGGAACTGGTACATGTACAGGACAGGGACAGGGACAGGGACAGGGACAGGACAGGGACAGGGACAGGGACAGGACAGGGACAGGGACAGGGACAGGGACAGGGACAGGGACAGGGACAGGGACAGGGACAAGGACAGGGACAGGGACAGGGGCGTGGTTGTAGTTAGTGATGAGGCGGTGCCTGTCTGCTTGAAGCCACGCCCCCTTTCATACCTGTTCCACGGTAAGGGCACGCCCTGCAAACTGCATCAGACACCACGTGATCACAATCTCCGCCCACTGGTACAGGTGCGAACACAGGTGAGTTTGTGATTAGGGCGTGCTGGGTGGGTGTGGGGTCATGGGTGGGTGTGTGGGTGGGTGTGCGGTGGGGATGTGGGTGGTGTGGGGACAATGACTTGATACTTGTCGCTTCCTAGCCAGGTGCTCGGCATTATTAGGATAGGGCAAAGACTGGTTGGCTCGGTGTCAGGATAATGTGACTGAGTGGGATGGTGCTGGCCGCCTGGTCTCCCAATGGGGCAGCAAGCACTACAAAGTCTCCATGAGTGCGCACTGTGAGAAGTCGGAACCCGTCCTGATATGACCTTAGATGTTGCCAGGACGTAAAGCTCCAACAACCAACCAACCATCCAAGAACTGGCCATCCTAGTCGATACGAAGCCCCTTTAACTTTGAGTTAATCATAACGAGGCTGCGCAGACTAAATGTGTCGCATGCAGGCTCAACTTGCTGAGCTGATCGATACCCGCCCTGATAGTTGCCTGTAAGCAACGAGCTGAACTTATGACACAGGTGTATTTGGTTCTAAAAATTGCCACACCTCAATTTGACGAGGCACCGCGGCAGACCGTGTCAGGCCTGGTATTCACAAACACCCAATGAATCACATTGAAACTAACATTTATATTAATACAGGCGCCCTATTCTATGTGTGTGTGTACCGCCAGTATGGAAGCAATATTAGTTGAGTTCCTGTTTGAGTAACAGTACACGTAAAAGAACACGTGAAAACATTTACCCCCCCCCCCTCCCCCTACTGGTTCGCTCAATATCAGGCTAATGTGAGTGAGTGGGATATCAGGTCATGGTGCCGGCTGCCTGGTCTCCCAGTGAGGCAGCACTTTAAAGTCACCATGAGTGCGTGCTGTCACAAGTTGGTAACCATCCTGATATGACCTTAGATGTTGCCAGAACGCAAAACAAATAAAGAACCATTTACCCCAGGCTCATCATCGGGAACTGTGTAAGTAATTACTTGTAGGAGTAATTAAAGACGCGAGTACCAGTAGGAGTAATTGTTTAGTTTAGTTTAGTTCAGTTTGAACATGTGGTGCTCAGGCCAGGTCGTTGACTCCGCTTTGGTCATTTAGTGTGGATGCAGTGGTCATTGCGGACAGCTTTGTCATTTCCAGCAATGAGTTGGTGTCCGTTATTGTCAGGTTGGTATATCCCCGGATTCTTGCTAGATCTGGGATGGTTCGGAGATATTTGTCCAGTTTGTGTTTGAAGCTGTCTGTGCTGCAGTCTGTCTTGTTTCTTATGTCTTGTGGCATGCTATTGAAGAGGTTTGGTCCACGCACCATGAAGCTTCCTTCTCTGATTGTTTTGATTGCACAGCTAGTTTGTGACTCTATTTTTGGAATCCTACAGAGTCTTCCCTTCCTTTGAGATATATGGTATTTTATTCCTGGGCTGGGCACTTTTCCTTCTATTATTTTCCAGATATATATACGAATCTGTACCTTTCCATTCTGGCACAATTGTACAATGAATTGTATGCGAGTTGTTAGTTGCACATATAAGTAATTACAAAAGTAGTGGTAAATGTGTACACGAGCACATTTATCCCTGTCTCAGATTCAGCAATTAAACTTCCATCGTCTGATGGTTTTAAGTTTCTGCCATTATTTTAGTTGAATATATTAGGTTAGTGATCATAATCTACCTTATTTTACCTTGGAGTAACTTCCATTATAAATGATTAACTCTGGATATAATTGAAGTGGAAAGATGCCAAATTAATGTTGGCATGCGCATCGAAATTCTGACAAAATAGGTTTCAATAATAATACGTTTATTAAATTAACTTAGCATTCTCTTCTTCACACTTCATAAGTGCACTAGTACCTAAGTGGGATATGTAAAATAAAATCTGGGTAAGTATTTTGGTTTAGAAAATGTGATGCTTTCATTGGACTATGGTGCAGGGGCGGGGTGCGGGGGCGGGGTGCGGGGCGGGGTGCAGGCCGGGGGGTGTGGGGGTGGGGTGCGGAAGTTACTGCCATACAGATATCAAAGACTGTGTCTCGGGGATCACCCCTGCCCTGCTATCTGTCCTCTCCACCTGTGATCCTCCCACTTCCAGGACTGCTGACAATGTCTTGACATCCTTAACCACTGTTCGGACTGAATGCCCGGGTCGCGGCTTACCAACTACACGCCGTCGCAATCCTTTTTGTTTTTAACCTACATAAAATCACAACTTAATTATAGTTATGCATATCCAAATAAATATACGTACATATGTACATTATATATAATGGATTAGTTATAAATTGGTATAGTTACATCCATATACATGTATATATTTTAGTTTGATGTAATTGTAACAATTTATAGTTACACATATAGATATATCTACATCCACATATATGTATATGAAACTATGTATTGTTGCAGTTACTTCCAAATATATATATATCCCTTCAGCGGTTTATACTCGCATAATGGTTATATATCACATATACAATCTGGGGCCTCAGGGGCATCAAACTCCCTGAGGCAGGGGCCTCAGGGAGTTTGACGCCCCTGCCCATATAATTGTATATGTGATATATAACCATTATGCGAGTATAAACCGCTGAAGGGATATATATATATTTGGAAGTAATTATAAATTGTTAAAGTTACATGCAATTATATATATATATATGTATGTCGTGGTGCAGGGGCGTGGGGGCGGGGTATACCTGGTATGCAGGTATTGCAATACCTCAGGGAGTTTGACGCCCCTGCCCTGCAGAGTTGTAAACCACTGCCTTGTGGTACAGGTTCTTGACAGAACCGAAGGCTAAGGGAGTAAACCCTGAACAGAAAACCATGTCACTGTGGCAGCATCAAGGGCGGTTGGTGTATGGAACTCCCAACATCTCCCGACCAGCCACTGCAGGGACAAATAGTTTTGCCCCTGTCTGGACATGGTCTTGCCGGTGTGAAACCTCTATTTGCTCCATGAGAGTGCTGCTGGTAACTTGCAAACGCAAGCAGCACTTCAACACTTTTGCAGGCAGCTTTCATGAAATGTAAAGACCGACTCATGGACATTACTCTCACAGCAGAGAGCTAAATGGAGAACGGCAGTCAAGTAATGAAAGCAGTCTTTGTTGCATCGTGACCGACAGCATGATGATGATGATGACATGTATGTACCTATAAATTGTTGTTACACCCACATATATATACATATATGGATGTAAATATAAATTGGTGATGATTTTACGTGGGTATATATATGCATGTATGTATATATATGTATGCATATGCATATATATATATGTGTATGTATAAATACACATATATATATATATATGTACTCATGGCTGGAAGACCAGTGCTCTGACGCTGACCAAAGACGTTATTCAATGAATAAACTACATTTAATGTTGTTTAATGTGTGTACGTGCTTGCGCATCAAAGATGCATAGTCCGATGAAGTATCAAATTTTCAAAATCAAAACAAGTATCTAGATTTTATTCTACATATCTAACTTAGATACTGATGCGCTTATTAAGTATGTGTTGCCACATAGAAGGGCACACTGAGTCGATTTAATAGAACCTGTTACTGCAGAAGCCTATGGTGTCAGAGATTTGGCGTGCTTGCCAAAAGGTAGCCATTTCAATTAAAAGTTACTTCAAACTAAAGTAAGGTAGATTAAAGCAATCAATTTAATATATTTATCTTAGAAAAATGTCAGAAACTCAAAACCATCGGACTACGCAACTTTAACTATGGTACTCAACTGCACACTCCCGGGCTCTGTGCTGCATATTCTTCACGATTCACATTCGGATCACGATTGATTAGTGTCGATGAAAGGTTAGTAAGTAGCACCCAGCGGTGGAGCGCGCGTTCTGGTGAAAATGAGGGGCGGTCTGTAAGACTAAGAATGTCTCTTTCACCTGTGTGACTCAGGCAACGAGCTGTGTAATGAAGATGCTGTAAATGCTATGCAGTTGTGTGTGAGTGGGTGGGTGGGTGTAGGTGGGTGGGTGTGTGGGTGTAGGTGTGGGGTGTGGGCGGGCGGGGGGAGGCTGAGGATTTTGTAACAGAAAGGGGGGTTGGGTTGGGTTGGGTTGGGTGGGTGCCGTGAGCGAGTGGGGGGGGGGGGGGGGGGGGGGGGGGGGGGGGGGGGGGGGGGGGGGGGGGGGGGGGGGGGGGGGGGGGGGGGGGGGGGGGGGGTGGGGGGGCGGTGGGGGAGGGTGGGGGGGGGGGGGGGGGGGGGGGGGGGGGGGGGGGGGGGGGGGGGGGGTGGGGGGGGGGGGGGGGGGGGGGGGGGGGGGGGGGGGGGTGGGGGGGGGGGGGGGTGGGGGGGGGGGGGGGGGGGGGGGGGGTGGGGGGGGGGGGGGGGGGGGGGGGGGGGGTGGGGGGGTGGGGGGGGGGGGGGGGGGGTGGGGGGGTGGGGGGGGGGGGGGGGGGGGGGTGATGGGGAGGGTGGGGAGGGGCGGGAAGGGCGGGTGTGGTGGGAGGGTGGGGCGGGACTGGGAGGGCGGGTTGTGGGAGGGTGGGGAGGGCGGGAGGCGGGTGGAGGGCGGGTGAGGGGTGGTGGGGAGGGGGGGATTGACGGGGAGGGCGAGTGGTGGTAGGGTGGGGATTGACGGGGAGGGTGGGTGATGGGAGGGTGGGGAGGGACGGGGAGGGCGGGTGATAGCAATGTGGGGCGGGACGGGGAGGGCGGGTGGTGGGAGGGTGGAGAGGGACGGGGAGGGCAGGTGATGGGAGGATGGGGAGGGACGGGGAGGGCGGGTGATGGTAGGGTGGGGAGGGACGGGGAGGACGGGTGGTGGGAGGGTGGGGCGGGGCGGGAAGGGCGTGGTGTGTTTCCGGCGCGGGCTTCACAAAGACGCCCCCTGGTGGGCGACAGGAGTACTGTTCCGGTGGATCTATTAACCATGTACACTTCAGGAAATCTCTGAGTAGCTAGATGAAGGGAGGAGCCGACGTTGGTTACTTGTATGCTGGTTACTGGCCTGCTGGTTACTTGTATGCTGGTTACTGGCCTGCTGGTTACTTGTATGCTGGTACTGGCCTGCTGGTTACTTGTTTGTTTGTTTAATGACCCCCAAGCACAAAAAATAGACATCGGCAATTAGGGGTCCTGGTTACTTGTATGCTGGTTACTGGTCGCGCTGGCTACTTGTATGCCCTGGTCACTGGCCCACTGGTTATTTGTATGCTGGTTACTGGCCTTCTGGTTACTTGTCTGCTGGTTACTGGCATGCTTCCTACTGGTGTGCTTTGTACTGGTAAGGCATATTCCCGCCTCGTTTATTCCTGGAATGCCAGTCGCCGTAAAAAACGGCCTCGCAACTTCTTCACCAGCAAATCTGAATGAAGACTGCATTGAGCTGAACGAACCCTGGCGAGGAAGTAGTGAACCACCGTGCCTAGAGCTCGCAGCTATCGAAACTGAATTGAAACCCCCCAATGAAGCATTTAATTGAAGCACATTGCAGAAATTAAATTATTTTCTTAAATATATTTCACAAGCACAAAGTCAAAGCCTATTGATCTTGTTCTCAAAAGAGAGGCTAAAGAGAAAGAGGTGAAGACAAATGTGTAGAAGAAGAATACAAAGAACATGAAGATGTTGGTTGGTTGTTGGAGTTTTACATCCTGGCAACATATCAGGACGTTACCGACTTCTGACAGTGTGCGCTCATGGCAACTTTATAGTGCTGCCCCACTGGGAAATCAGGCTGCCGGTGCCATGACCCGATATCCTACTCAATCACATTATCCTGACACTGAGCTAACCAGTCCTTGCCGAGCGCCAGGTTAGTAAGCGACAAGCGTCAATTTTAAGGTCATTGGTTTGACTCGACCAGGAACCGAACTCCCGACCTTCCGCACGCGAGACCCACGCTCTACCAATTAGACTACCGGGCCCGGTAGAAGAAGAAGAAAGGCAGAAAGAAAGAAACAAAGAAAGAAAGAAAGAAAGAATCTTTGCTTTGCCTCCGCATGGCAATTTGGATGTTCTATTCACTACTTTTAAATACACGATATAACTAAAACCTTTACCAGCATTTCCGATGCAATTCGATAACTGCATTACACTTCCGTTCATATCAACGAATATAATGTCTAGAAATCATGAGTATATAAGTGTTATCCCTGTTTCTAGTTTCCCACTTGAGGATAATTTACAAGCTTCGTCATGTGGTAGCGTAAAATAGCTTCGTATCATTGCCAACACAGTGTTGATGTATTATGGGATGCATTTATATATCACACATTTATGGACACATTTTTTTTATCAGAACATACAGACGGTTGTGATGTAACCAGATGTAGGCTCAACACAGTCACATGGACATATATATCTCAGGTGGGCAGAGGGTCAGAGATAGCGTACCTACGCACCTGGAGTGGCTGGCACTGTGGAGGGGGGGATTGTGTGTGGGGGGGGGGGGGGGGGGGCTGGATGGTTGCCACTCCTGGCAGTGATCTCGGTAATTGCAGTTCCAAACTTTAACCCCGGACATGCTATGTCTTATGGTTGGTTGTTGGAGTTTTGCATCCTGGCAACATCTAAGGTCATATCAGGATGGGTACCGACTTGTGACAGTGCGCATTCATGGCGACTTAATAGTACTGCCCCACTGGGAAATCAGGCCCCTGCCACTATGACCCGATATCCCATTCAGTGACATTATCCTGACACTGGGCTAACCAGTCCTTGCCCTATCCTATTAATGCGGTCCGCCCGGCAAGGAAGCGACAAGTACCAATTTTATAAGTCAGTGCTTTGACTCGACTGGGCACCAAACTCCCGATCTCCCGCACGCGAGACCTGCGCTCTAACGATTCGGCCACTGCCCGGTATGTCTTATGCTGAGCATGGATCAACAACACCACGTAGCAACGGCTGGTTACCAGGTTGTTAGGTCACCAGGTTACCAGGTTACCAGTTTACCAGGGCACCAGGAGGTATTACGCAGACTATGGACATGCAGAACCAAATCTAGATGAGTGTTTTGCTTTTGAAAATTTAATATGTTTTTTTTAGCTATGCAACTTTAACTTTCTCTCAAAATGGCGCCAGTTGCGAGTGCTCAGGGCCGGTCACATACACGTTAGTGGACTTATTTGACCATAGTGGAGGCTAACATAGTTGAACGTGGTTGAACATAGTTGAACGTATAGTTGAACATAGTTGAACATAGTTGAACGTAGTTGAACGTAGTTGAATGTACCAGAGAAGTATGGATGTTGGTACGTTCAACTACGTTCAACTACATTCAGCTACGTTCAAATACGTTAGCCTCAACTACGTTCAACTACATCCACTAACGTGGATGTGACCGGGCCTCTCAACTGCCATCTATGTGCATGCCTCCACAGTTGGTCGGGTTAGGACACATGTGCAGTGGAGCATCGTGTGTGTCCAGCAGTGCGTGTGGTGGATAAGGTGTAGAGGCTATACGGGAAGTAGCCACCATTAGTGGATTCAGCACTCTTATGTTCATCCGCTTAGTGTTAAACATCATCTTATTATGCTTGGACATAGTATACAGTAAGGTAAAACCTCTCTATACCGACCCCTCCACAGATTGACCACTCCCCTATATCGATCGCTTTATTTGGGTCCTGACACTACCATTGTAAGGATATTCTAACTCTCTAAATGACCACCTCCCTAATTGGACCACTTAAAGTCAGTCCCATGGTCGGTCGATTTAGAGAGGTTTTACTGTATAGCCATGTTGATGTCACATTGGGCATTAGTTCGATACTAGATTGTTGGAGTTTTACATCCTGGTAGCATCTAAGGTCATATCAGGATGGGTACCGATTTGTGACATTGCACACTCATGGCAGCTTAATAGTGCTGCCCCATTGGAAATCAGGCCACCAACACCATGACCCAATATCTCATTCCGTCACACTATCTTGACACTGAACTAACCAGTCCTTGCCCTATCCTAATAATGCTGAGTACTAATCTAGGTAGCGACAAGTATCAATTTAGTAAGTCATTGGTTTGCCTCGACCAGGAATCGAACTATCGATCTCCCACACGGGAGACCAACGCTCTACCGATTAGGCCACCGGGTCCGGCCGATACTAGGTAGACGATTTAGATGGTGGTGTCCGACTATAGTGTACGTGCTATATTTAAGGGCAGCGTGTTATACTGGTTTCGTATATCTAGTTGTGGAAGATGAGGCGACCGGAAGTTGAAACTGGTTCCGGTAGGTTGACAGCGGTGACCAAAGTGAGCGTGGAAGCTGCATAGTAGGATAAAAGCATGAGGACAGGTACCGACGTGTGACAGTTATACTTGTACAGTTCTCTGATGGTAGCTAAGTACTAGTTATACTGAACTGTTTTAGTTGCTAAATGGAATACTAATTATACAGTACTATGGTAGTATGTAAATAGAATATTAATTATACAATACTGTGGTAGTAACTAAATGGAATACTAGTTATACCGTACCGTGGTAATAGCTAAATGAAATATTAGTTATACAGTGCCATGGTAGTAGTTAAATGGAATACTGGTTATACAGTATTTTGGAAGTAGCTAAAGGGAATACTAGTCATACCATATTCTGGTAGTAACTAAGTGGAATACTAGTTATACAGTATTCTGGTAGGAACTAAGGAGAATAGTAGTTATACAGTATTCTGTTATTAGCTAAATGGAATACTAGTCATGCAGTACAGTGGTTGTAGCTAAATGGAATACCAGTTATGCAGTATCCTGTTAGTAGTGTTAGTAAATGAAGGGAATTCTAGTTATACAGTATTCTGTTAGTAACTAAAGGGTATACTCGTCATACAGTGCTGTGGTAGCAACTAAGTGGAAAACTAGTTATGCAGTAATGTGGTTGTAGCTAAATTGAATACTAGTTATCCAGTACAGTCGTAGTAGATAAATTGAATACTAGTTATAGACTACTGTTGTAGTAGTTAAATTGAATACTAGTTATCCATTACAGTGGTAGTAGTTAAATTGAATACGAGTTATACACTACTCTTGTAGTAGTTAAATTGAATACTAGTTATCCAGTAGAGCGGTAGTAGCTAACTTGAATACTAGTTACTGGCCGTCATTATGAGTCACTAAGAACTCGGCGGCTATTGATACTGAATAAGTACCAGGATGCATTCTGCCGGTGAGAGCCGCTGCGTGTCTGCATCCGGTGTGGCTAGGTATAAGTAGTATATGAAGATGGGCACTGTGAAATGGTTACTAGCGTGACGTAAGGGAACTGTGAACAGGTTACCAGCGTGACATTGGGAACTGTGAATTGATTACCAGCGTGACGTTAGGGAACTGTGAACTGGTTACCAGCATGACATTGGGAACTGTGAACTGGTTACCAGCATGATGTTAGGGAACTGTGAAATGGTTACTAGTGTGACGTTAGGGAACTGTGAACAGGTTACCAGCGTGACTTTAGAGAACTGTGAACTGGTTACCAGCGTGACGTGAGAGAACTGTGAACAGGTTAACAGTGTGACATTAGGGAACTGTGAACTGGTTACTAGGATGATGTTACTTTTGTTAGGGAACTGAGAACTGGTTACATGTGACATTGGGGACTGTGAACTGGTTACCAGCATGACATAGAGGGAGTGCGAACTGGTTACCAGCGTGACATTGGGGAACTGTGAACTGGTTACCAGCATGACATTAGGGAACTGTGAACTGGTTACTAGCATGATGTTAGGGAACTGAGAACTGGTTACCGGCCTGACATTGGGGACAGTGAACTGGTTACCAGCATGACATAGTGGGACTGTGAACTGGTTACCAGTGTGATATTAGGGAACTGTGAACTGGTTACCAGCGGGACGTTAGGGAACTGTGGACTGGTTACTAGCGTGACATTAGGGAACTGTGGACTGGTTACCAGTGTGGCATTATGTGACTGAATTGGTTACCAGTGTGACATTAGCGAACTGTAAATTGGCTACCAACATGACATGTGGGGACTGCGAATTGGTTACCAGTGTGATGCTAGAGGACTGTGAACTGGTTACCATGGTGATGTTAGGGGACCGTGAACTGGTTACCAGCATGACTTTGGCGGACTGTGGGCTGGTTAGCATGGTGCCATCAGGGGACTCTGGATTGGTTACCAGCGTGATGCTATGGGACTGTGAACTGGTTACCGGTATCGCATTAGGGGACTGTGAACTGGTTACCAGTATGGCATTAGGGGACTGTGAACTGGTTACCAGTATGGAATTAGGGGACTGTGAACTGGGTACCAGTATGGCATTAGGGGACTGTGAACTGGTTACCAGTATGGCATTAGGGAACTGTGAACTGCTTACCAGTATGGCATTAGGGGACTGTGAACTGGTTACCAGTATGGCATTAGGGGACTGTGAACTGGTTACCAGTATGGCATTAGGGGACTGTGAACTGGTTACCGGTATGGCATTAGGGGAATGTGAACTGGTAACCAGTATCGCATTAGGGGATTGTGAACTGGGTACCAGTATGGCATTAGGGGACTGTGTACTGGTTACCGGTATGGCATTAGGGAACTGTGAACTGGTTACCAGTATGGCATTAGGGGACTGTGAACTGGTTACCAGTAATGCATTAGGGGACTGTGAACTGGTTACCAGTATGGCATTAGGGGACTGTGAACTGGTTACCAGTATGACATTAGGGGACTGTGAACTGGTTACCAGTATGGCATTAGGGGACTGTGAACTGGTTAACAGTATGGCATTAAGGGGACCGTGAACTGGTTACCAGTAGCATTAGGGGACTAGTACATATGATTAGGGACTGAATGTTACATAGGCATAAGGACTGTGAACTGGTTACAGTAGGCTTAGGGAGGAACTGTTACAGTATCATAGGGATGTAACAGTAGCATAGGGACTGTGAACTGGTACGAGCATTAGGTGTGAACTGGTTACCAGATGCATTATGGAGAATGGTCATTGGCATTAAGGGATTGTGAACTGGTTACCAGTATGGCATTAGGGGACTGTGAACTGGTTACCAGTATGGCATTAAGGGATTGTGAACTGGTTACCAGTATGGCATTAGGGGACTGTGAACTGGTTACCAGTATGGCATTAGGGGACTGTGAACTGGTTACCAGTATGGCATTAGGGGACTGTATGGTTACCAGTGCATGGATGGAACTGGTTCCAGTATGAGCATTAGGGGACTGTGAACTGGTTAACAGTATGCATTAAGGATGTGAACTGGTTCCGTATGGCATTAGGGGTGGCGGTACCAGTGGCATTAGGGGACTGTGACTGGTTACAGTAGCATTAGGGACTGTGACTGTTACCATTGGCTAGGATGTGACTGTACCAGTATGGCTTAGGGGACTGTGAACTGGTTACATGTAGACTGTACGCCAGTATGGCTTAGGGACTGTGAACTGGTTACCAGTATGCATTAAGGGATTGACTGGTTACCATATGGCATTAGGGACTGTGAACTGTTACAGTATGAGCATTAGGGGACTGTGAACTGGTTACCAGTATGGCATTAGGGGACTGTGAACTGGTTACCAGTATGACATTAGGGGACTGTGAACTGGTTACCAGTATGGCATTAGGGGACTGTGAACTGGTTACCAGTATGACATTAGGGGACTGTGAACTGCTTAACAGTATGACATTAGGGGACTGTGAACTGGTTACTATGCAAGGTGAATGGTCATGCTTAGGGGACTGTGAACTGGTTACCTTTGCATTAGGGGAGATGTTACCAGTATGGCATTAAGGGATTGTGAACTGGTTACCAGACTTAGGGGACTGGACTGTATGGCATTAGGGATTGTGAACTGGTTACCAGTATGGCATTAGGGGAATGTGAACTGGTAACCAGTATGGCATTAGGGGACTGTGAACTGGTTACATATGCTTAGGATGTGAACTGTAACAGTATGCTTAGGGGACTGTGAACTGGTTACCAGTATGGCATTAAGGGATTGTGAACTGGTTACCAGTAGGGCATTAGTGGACTGTGAACTGCTTAACAGTATGACATTAGGGGGCTATGAATTGGCTACCAACCTTTGGCGTTAGGGGACTGTTCATTGGCTACCAGTTTGATGTTAGGGGACTGTGAACTGGTTACCAGCTTGGCATTTGGGGACTGTGAACTGGTTACCAGTGTGGATGACTGGTTACCAGTGTGGACTGCGAAATAGCACAGCCGGTCACAGCTACAGCTTACACCCCCGCCCCCCGGCCTTCACTATAGACCCCATATTTTAAACTCACTTTGCACTTATACCCTTTTGCCTCCTGACAATTAAACTTGATAGCAATTAAACTTATTGCAACACATTTGTCTCTGATGTAGATTCGAGTAGAATTCCGCTTACACACCAGAAGTTGGCTTACACAGCCGAGGTTGGGATTGGTGCCCCTCCAGCCCTATCCTCTATTAATAGCCCCTATTTGTGGAACCCACTTTGCACCTATTACCATACGCCTTCTGATGACTAAACTTGGTAGGGTTATTTCCATTTATTTGCATTGCAGATTGCAGTGAAGCTACGCTAGCAAATATTTCACATTAGATAAAATACCACTTCGTGTATGCGTATTAACAACCTCCTTCACCTTCCACCATGTAAGCTGATGCTGTGACCCGGCGTGTTGAGTATCTTTACTTGCTGAGGGACCAGCGGAACTCGGAGTACTGGTATTCCAGTCATTCTCCAACCAGTATAGATGCATTGACCCCTGCCCACACTCCACCCCACCCCGCCCCCCTACACATCCCATAATGCACTTCTGGATCCAGGCCTCATCTGATTGTGGCGTGAGGAGAGAGAAGCTGTAACTATGTCACGTCAGGAGCTCCCGTCCAACCCTCCCCCCACACACCCACATACCCACACACACTCACACACACACCGTGCCGACAATAAAGCATAATTGTGATTCAAAAGGTCTAAAAAAAACAATCAAATAAAAAATGTCAAAACAAATGAGGAAAATGAGGAATCGCTGGCAGCAAGCAGTGGTTGCGTGCGCACTCTGGCCGGAAGCTGGTGTCTTTGTAGTTTGTGAGTATCCCACCAGGTGGTAGGTGAGAAAAAATAAACAATTTCCACTATGGGGATGTTTTACAAATAAATGTCCATCACCCAAATTTGAGGTTCTTAAGAATAAATGCCTCTCCTGTAACTCCCACCCGCCAAATATAAAGTTCATGAATATATATATATATGTGTGTGTGTTTCTAGATACAGTCGAACCCTGATAAGCACCCGATGTCTTGTGGTTCTAAGCAATTAGTGGTTGGACTAGGGTGGGTGCGGTCATATACTTGGGATTATAAGGCAGGACACAGCATGGATTGAGGGATAGGGGTAGTGGTGAGGGATGGACTATTATATGCACTGAAGTAAAACAAGCATCATCAATTGAACGGTTTGATGCCCCGGTCACATACATGTTAGTGAACGCAGTTGAACATAGGTGAATGTAGTGGAGACTAATGTGTGTCAAACGTGGTGTAAGTATGTTAAACTACGTTGAAATACGTTAAAGTATGGCAGGTTTTGGTACGGATAAATACATTATGTTACGGATATATACATTACGGTACGGATAAATATGTTATGGTATGGATGCCGGTACATTCAACTACGTTCAACTACGTACCACTACGTTTGTAACGGGGTGCCCCCCACCTCCACTGGTCGCCGGCGGAGCGTGAGTCAGTGGATAGTTAGTAATGGTGTGCCCCCCACCTCCACTGGTCCCCGGCGAGCGTGAGTCAGTGGATAGTTAGTAAAGGGGTGCCCCCCCACCTCCACTGGTCCCCGGCGAGCGTGAGTCAGTGGGTAGTTAGTAAAGGGGTGCCGCCCCCCCCCCACCTCCACTGGTCCCCGGCGGATCGTGAGAATCGAGAGGCGGGTTGTGGCGATGGCATGCCGAGGCAGTCGTTTTTAAGCAGGAAGCCAGCCGCAGACTCACCCCTTGTGGACTGTGGGGTTTCCTGCCACACATGGCCGCCAACAGGCCGTCACCTGCCGCCCGCCCCACACCCAGCTCCCCACAACCCGCCACCTCCCTCACCTCCCCCACAACCCGCCACCTCCCTCACCTCCCACACAACCCGCCCCACACCCAGCTCCCCACAACCCGCCACCTCCCTCAACTCCCCCACATCCCGCCACCTCCCTCACCTCCCTCACCTCCCCCGCAACCCGCCACCTCCCTCACCTCCCCCACACCCCGCCACCTCCCTCACCTCCCCCACAACCCGCCACATCCCCCACAACCTGCCACCTCCCTCACCTCCCCCACAACCCACCACCTCCCTCCCCCCCCACCCCGCCACCCCCCTCAGCTCCCCCCACACCTGCCACCTCCCCCACCTCCCCCCCACCCACCACATCCCCCCCACCCGCCACCTCACCCACCCCCTCCACAACCCCCCACCCCCCTCCCCCTCCCCACAACCCGCCACCCCCTCACCCCCCCCGCAACCCGCCACCCCCTCACCTCCCCCACCACCGCCACCCCCCTCACCTCCCCCACCCCCCCCACCCCCCCACCCCCCCAACCCGCCACCCCCCCCACCCCCCCACCACCCGCCACCTCCCCACCTCCCTCACCTCCCCCACATCCCGCCACCCCCCCCACCTCCCCCCCAACCCGCCCCCCCACTCACCTCCCCCACCCCCCCCCCCCCCACTCACCTCCCCCCCCACCCCCCACCCCCCCCACCTCCACCACCCCCCGCCACCCCACTCCACCCCCCCCCCACCCCCCCCTCCCTCACCTCCCCCCACAACCCGCCACCCCACTCACCTCCCCCCCACCCCGCCACCTCCCTCCCCTCCACCACACCCCCCCACCTCCCTCACCTCCCCCACACCCCGCCACCCACCACCTCCCCCACACCCCCCCACCTCCCCCCCCTCCCCCCCAACCCGCCCCCCCCTCACCTCCCCCACAATCCCCCACCCCACTCACCCTCCCCCACACCCGCCCCCCCCCCACACCCTGCCACCCCCCCCCCTCCCCCCCAACCCGCCCCCTCCCTCACCCCCCCACCAACCAGCCACCTCCCCACCTCCCCCACAACCTCCCACCTCACTCACCTCCCCCACCACCCCCCCACCCCCCCCACACCCCGCCACCCCCCCACCTCCCCCCACCACCCCGCCACCCCCCTTCACCCCCCCCACCACCCGCCACCCCCACCCCCTCCCCCACAACCCCCCACCTCCCCCACCTCCCCCACACACCCCCACCCTCCCTCACCTCCACCACAACCCGCCACCTCACTCACCTCCACCACAACCCGCCACCTCCCCCATCCCCCCCCAACCCGCCATCTCCCCGTCCCGCCCCCCTCCCCCACACACCCCCCACCTTCCCCCATCCCGCCCCACAACCCCCCACCCCGCTCCCCCCCACAACCCCCCATCTCCCCACGTCCCCACCCCCCCCCTCTCCGCACCACCTCCCCACCCTCCCCCCCCTCCCCCCCCTAGCCCCCGCTCTCCCCCCACCCCCCCTCTACTCTCCCCCCCTCTCCCCTCCCACCCCCTCCTCCCTCCCATCCCCCCCCTCCCACTCCCCCCCTCCCCCCGCCCTCCCCCCCTCCCCTCCCCCTCCCCCCTCCTCCCACTCCCTCCCCCCTCCCCTCCTCCCTCCCCCTCTCCCCTCCTCCCACCCTCCTCCTCCCCTCCCCCCCCTCCCCCCACCCCCACCTCTCCCCATCCCCTCCCTCCCCCCCCCCCCCCCCTCCTCCCTCCCTCCCCCCCCCTCCCCCCCACTCTCCCCCACCTCCCCCCTCCCTCCCCCTCACCCTCCCCCCTCCTCCCTCCCGTACCCCCTCCTCCCCCCCCTCCCCCCCACCTCCCCCCCCCCTCCTCCCCTCCCCCCCCCCCCCCCCCTCCCACCCCCCCTGCCCACCCCCCATCCCCTCTCCCATCTCCCCCTCCCCTCCCCTCCCCTCCCCCCCCCCCCCCCTCCCCCCCTCCCCCCCCCCTCTACCCCTCCACCCCCCTCCCCCCCCCCCTCCGCAGCACCACCCCACCCCCGTCCCTACCACCCCCTCCACCCACCCATGCCCCCACACCCCCGACCCACGGTCCCCGACAACCTGCCACAGCCACACCCGTGCTGGCAGTTAGCTGGTACCGGGCGGCAGGCCTCCTTGTTAGCTGTAATTGATTGTCGTGTGCAACACTCCCCACCCCCACCCCCACACATCCACACCCACACCGTAGGCACAACAGAGGGTAGTGGATGGCGGACCTCCTCCTGGGTTACCAGGATGTAGGAGCCCTGTTTGCCAATGTTCTCTCGTGTTGTTATCGTTTTCAAAAATCTAATTAGCATAGGGCTCTTCAGTCTAGTCTCAAACAGTGGGCTCGAGGGACTCCCCCCCCCCCGCCCCCCCATCCACCCACCCACAAACACACTCACTCGGCCTTGGTTCTGTGAAACAGAAGATTGTTTGTTTGTTTGTTGTTGTTTTACATCCTAGCAACATCTAAGGTCATATCAGGATGGGTACCGACTTGTGACAGTGCACACTCATGGCGACTTTATAGTGCTGCCCCACTGGAAGACCAGGCCGCCAGCACCATGACCACTCAGTCACATTATCCTGACACTGAGCAAACCAGTCCTTGTCCTGTCCTAATAATGCCAAGCGCTAGGCTAGGAAGCAACAAGTATCAATTTTTAAGTCATTGGTTTGACTCGACCAGGGTTCGACCCCACGACCCCATGATCTACCAACACGAGAGACGGACACTTTAACTCATTCGGCCAGAGCCCTGGTCACTTTTGAAAGCAGACTGGATTGTCGTCTGCTGCGATGTACATTATTACTTACTCAATAGAAAAGAGATGAATGTGAGATCACATGGAGTGCAAGGTCTGGCATAGGCAACCGAATAAAGTAGCACATTACATTTGCAGTTACTGCTGTTTACTCGTAGTAAGATATACAGTATAACCCCGTTAAACCAAGCCCGGTTAAACCAAACGATCGGTTAATCCTGACTTTTTTCGGCAGCCTGGCAAAATACTACCATTTATCATATAAAAAAGTTGGTTAAACCAAAGTCAGTTAATCCAAATTATCGGTTAATCCAAACAAAATTGTCGGACCCCAGGCTACGTCCGGTATGGTTAAACCAAACCATCATCTGAGACCCGACCAACTTTTTTATATGATAAATGGTAGTAATTTGCCAGGCCGCCGAAAATAGTTTGGATTATCCGATCGTTTGGTTTAACCGAGCTTGGTTTAACGGGGTTATACTGTATATACATAAAAAACAATAATCAAAGTATTCACATACATTGTATATTACATTCATAATGCACCTGCGTTTTTGCCAAAGCCAAATCAAAGTCAAAGCCAAAGCTCGGTTAAACCAATGATCGGTTAATCCCTTCAAGTTTGGTTTAACGGGGTTATGCTGTATGTGTTAATTCAGGTTTTCTTCAAACTTTTTTTCTCAGCTCCGAGGTACTGGTGTTTCAGCATTGCATAACATCACCCATGCCTAATATGTGAAGTAAAACCTCGCTAAATCGACCGACCATGGCACCTACTTTAAATGGTCTATTTAGGGAGGTAGTCGGTTTAAGGAGATTTTTTTTATCCTTACAATAGTATTGTATGGGTGATCGTTTGGGACCCAAATAAAGCGATCGATATAGGGGAGTGGTCAATCTGTGGAAATGGTCGGTTAGAGAGGTTTTACTGTATATGCCCTGATGCATTACATCCCATGCTGCTCTTGTCACTTATTGTCACATTACACTTGTAGAATTACTTGTAATTGTTGACAGCTGCAAGACTGGTGTTTTGATGCTGAGAAATGGACTACATTCAGACAAATAAAAAACCACATGCATGGCGTCATCGTATGTAGTGAATTATATGAACAGCGGATATAGACACACGCACACACATGCTCGCACGGCACCACTGCACACATGATAGCACCTTCCCCCACCCCTCCACCACACACATATAATGTGCTACTTTGTGCATGATAGCACCTCCCACACACACACACACACAGTGCCACCACATACATGATAGCGCCCTTAACACATACACGGTGCCACCGTGTACATGATCCACCCCCTACACACAGTGCCACCAGATACATGATAGCACCCCCTACACACACAGTGCCACTGTGTACATGATAGCACCCCCTACATACACAGTGCCACCGTGTACATGATAGCACCCCCCTACAAATACACAGTGCCACCGCATACATGATAGCACCACTACCCATACACAGTGCCACTATGTACATGATAGCACCCCTACACACAGTGCCACCATGTACATGATAGCACCCCCTACACACACAGTGCCACCGTGTACATGATAGTTCCCTCTACACACACAGTGCCACTGCATGCATGATAGTGCCCCCTTACACACACGGCCACTGCATACATGGTAGCACTCCCGACACACAGTGCCACCACATACATGATAGCACCCCCCTACACACACAGTGACACTGTATACATGATAGCACCCCCTACACACAGTGCCACCATGTACATGATAGCGCCCCCTACACACACAGTGCCACTGCATACATGATAGTGCCCCCTACACACACAGTGACACCGTGTACATGATAGTTCCCTCTACACACACAGTGCCACTGCATACATGGTAGCACCCCCTACAGACACAGTCCTGCATACATGGTAGCGCCTCCTACACACACAGTGCCACCGCATACATGATAGCACCCCCTACACACCCTCTGTCACTGCATACATGATAGCGCCCCTACACACACACAGTGCCACTGCATACATAGTAGCTCCCCTTACACACACAGTGCCCAGTGCCACCACATACATGATAGCACACCCTATGCACACAGTGCCACTGCCTACATGATAGCGCACCCTACACACAGTGCCACCGCCTACATGATAGTTCCCTCTACACACATAGTGCCACTGCCTACATGATAGTTCCCCATACACACAGTACCACTGCATACATGATAGCACCACCTACACACACAGTGCCATCGCCTACATGATAGCACCCCCTACACACAGTGCCACAACCTACATGATAGCGCCCCTACACACACAGTGCCAGCATATACACAATATCGGCCCCTGCACACACAGAGCCACCGCATACATGATAGCACCCCCTACACACACAGAGCCACCGCATACATGATAGCACCCTCTACACACACAGTGCCACCGCCTACATGATAGCACCCCCTACACACAGTGCCACAACCTACATGATAGTGCCCCTACACACACAGTGCCAGCATATACACAATATCGGCCCCTGCACACACAGAGCCACTGCATACATGATAGCACCCCCTACACACACAGAGCCACCGCATACATGATAGCACCCTCTACACACACAGTGTCACTGCATACATAATAGCGCCATATACACACAGTGCTACTGTGTACATGATAGCGCCCCCCTACACACACAGTGCCACTGTGTGCATAATAGCGCCCCCTACACACACACACACAGTGCCACCGTGTAGGCCTACATGATAGCGTCCCCCCTACACACGCGGTCCCACCGCATACATGATACATGATAGCACTACCCTACACACACAGTGCCACCGCGTACATAATACCACCGTTGGCAGCCCCCCCCCCCCCCCCCCCCCCCCCCCCCGTCTTTCTGCGCCGGCGTCCATCGCCGCCTCTTGCCGCCTTTGTACGTGACGGCGCGCCGGGTACCGGCGGCTCTACCTCCTCTGCGCCGCTGCCAAGCGTCCGAAGCCGGCCACTATGGGGCGCCAAGTGTCACATTCTCTCGTCCCAACCTCCTCGTCGCAAAACGGAGGCTCCCCCCCCCCCCCGAACCCGCCGTGAATTAATTATGATATGTTTTATGAGCAACCTCATGAATAGTAGACGAATTACCTTCTTTTTCCCTCTAACATTTTTTTAGCTGAATGCGATGATGATTTTTTAAAATTATTATTAATGTACTTTATTTAATTTCATTAATGAAAACAGGGTTTTTTTTAAGTGAGAACAAATGGTGTGCCTTATTCCACTGCTCTTCAATGTGTTCTATCCTACTAATGTTGGATGCCAGTTAGGCAGAATAACGACTAGCACCGTTTAGGTAAGTCTTTTGGTTTGACACGAGCTGGGAATGAACCTAATGTGGACCGGGCGCAGTCACCAAGTCCATAGAGCGCAAGCTTCCCATAAGGAATGTCGGAAGTTCGAAGCCCAGCCGAGTCAAACCAATGGCTAACTAAATGTTTTCTTCTCGCTACCTAGCCTAGCACTCAGCATTACTAGGATAGGGGAGGGACTGTTTTATATCCATCTCCAATTGATCTCTGTGCATGTTTCTATATATCGCACATCTCCCTATATATGCGTTATGCTTATATATAGTACACCTCCACTTGCTCTTTACGCATTTTAATATGTGATGTATAAAACTTATGCGAGTATAAAGGCATGTAAGGGAATATTCCTCATTGGCCACCCTGATGTTGTGTACTACTTTATGGGTGACCCCCTCTTCACAATCGGACAGGTGGCGCCACCACCCCCCACTGCTACCAGTCCCATGAATACTGTCACTTACGCACTGGAATTTATATATATTTATATATGTGTATATATAGATATTTATGGCAGTTTAGCACATCTCCCTGTCTATTTAATATATGCTGTATACGCCATTATACGAGGATAATAAGCTGAAAAATACATCTATTACCCAGCCACAAAGTCATCGGCTGGTCACCTACTCATTAGGTCATCTATTGATACCTCATGACCTGCCCACTTAGCGCCACCTCTCGCCCGCGCCTCAGCGGCCATTATCCTCACTCACGGTACCGCCAAAATGTTCCTTATTGTTTACATAAGCTTATATATAGCACATCTCCCCTTTTATTTTAAATATCTAAATATAAATATAACAGACCTTGCATTTTACCATGTTTACATATGTTCTTATATATATGGGCTGGAATACTATTCAACATGAAGATGAATGCCAGGAAGACCAAAACAATGGTTATAAGTAAAAAGACAGATAAACCAAATATCAATATAACCATAGATGGCACAAACATAGAACAAGTATCCGAATTCATATATCTCAGACAAAAGATTACAAATGATGGGAGATGTGAGGAAGAAATTAAGAGAAGGATAACAATAGCCCGAACAACATTCTCCAAAATGTATAGAGTGTTAACATCAAGTAAGATATTACTACATACAAGGAAGCATATTCTTCAGTGTTATGTGTGGTCTACTCTAATGTATGGGGCTGAGACATGGACAATCTCTAAGAAAATGTACAAACGTTTAGCAGCATTTGAGATGTGGACTTATCGAAGGATGATGAAAATATCATGGAGAAAGAAGATGACCAACAAAGAAGTTCTCAAAAAAATTAAAAATAAGAAACTTATTTATTTTGGCCACATCATTCTTCAGAGTTCAATATACCTTACATTGTTGGAAGGGAAGGTGAATGGCAGCAGAGGGAGAGGCAGACCAAGAACATCATGGTTTACAAATATTTCACAGTGGACAGGCTTGAATTATTCACAGTCTATCAGAACAGCACACCATCGGGACAAGTGGAGAACCATTGCATCCAACCCTCGACTAGAGGACGGAACTATTGATTGATTGATATATGGGCATTATACATAAATAGAGAGAGAGAAAGAGACAGGGAGAGAGATAGGAAAAGAGACAGGGAGATACTAGAAGTGTAGAACTAGAAGTGCAACCCGTTGGGTTTTGCAGTGGGGAAGTGGAGGGAAGAGGCGCGGTAACTTGTGCACTGCTCCATTTGTATCGCCTACCATCTGAAAGAGGAGCGTGTGGCTGCCGTCTCCCCTCTCCCCTCTCCCTTTACCCCCTCCCTCCCCCCCCTCCCCCATCAGCCCACCCGTCCCTACCATCCTTTCATGAATACGAATGGTTCTCCAGGTCGCTCGGGAGCTTCACAACAACAACAGTAATTAACAGACAAAATAAAGGTCGCACACACAAAGGTTGACCACAAAGGGGGCGCAGCGCCAGATCCGCTTAGCGGGAACTCGCGGAACTAACTACCCAGGCAGTAAGTAGGTGCACCATTGGCACTGGCACTGGCATATATGCTAAAGCTGTATAGTCCGATGAAAGCATCAAATTTTCAAAACCAAAACACTGATCTAGATTTGATCCTACATATCCAACTTAGAAATACTTGTGTGCTTGCAAAGCATGTGTTGCCGCATAGAAGGAGAAGCTGAGTCAATAGACTAGTTTGTCATTCCAGCCACGCAGTGCATTGGGATGGATTGGGATGCGCAAAAGCAAAACAACCCCGCGAGAATCACATGGCACAATCTAATACACTGGGTGCAGCTATGCAATGTGTTAGTCTCAGCTCATCTCAGCTCTTGTTTGAAACATAGAATACCAACTAAAAAATATATATATAATAAATTAAGGTGTTAATCTTTTATCTAGCATTGCATTTACACCAATCTAATCAGCATGTCTAATGCCATATGCATTTAGATTTAGACAAATCTGTCACTAAGACTAGTGTTAGAGCCATAGCCAGAGTCATTTTTACTTATTTTATTCGTTTTTATTTATATCCTATGGTTAATGACATATGTAGAGCTAGGAAATGAGAACAGTTAATCAGGCATTGGTTAAATATTTTTCTGAAACAAGTTTCTGTTGACACATTTGGCATTTTTATAATTAGAACAAGAATTAATAATGGTGATGTGGATATCAGCCTACAACTTGTTTTGTGTGGAATTGTATGTTTCTTAACTCAAAATGCTTAACTATGGCTAGTTTTGTCTTAAATATATTCATTATATCATTATATTGCATGCATCCATGTTTATGCCAAATTGTTATGTATTTTTATTAATTTTGATTAAAATCGAAGTTTTGCCCTACGCATATCGGCAAACTCAATGGCTGGACGCCTTTGTTTTTCTCTCGCTGCTGTTTCCAGCGCATGCGCAGTCGGAATAACAATCCCGTCTATTTAATAGAACTTGTTACTGCTGAAGCCTATGGTGTCTGAATTTTGACAAGCTTGTCAAAATTAATTTGTCATGTTTTCAGTTCAAATATCCCCAAAGTTGGCCATTTGAAATCAAAAGCCATGTCAAACTAAATGAAAGTAGATAACAAGGATAACACTAATTTATTTAGCTCGGGAAATAGCAGAACCTCAAAACCATCGGAATATGCAATTTCATAATGTGAACAACTTTACCGCATGGAAATAGTTCAGGTGAAATAACTTCATAGAAAGTAAAATGTCCCTGATAGAGTCCATTCCATAATTTACAACACGAACACGAAACTGCATGACATGGACTTTATTCAAGACAGGTCATCGTATAAGAGGCAGTGGTCAAACAATTAAGTAGTTCAATCAACATAGCCGTTAGTGGACATAGGTGAACGTAGTGGAGGCTAACATAGTTGACCGTAGTTGAACGTACTGGCATCCATACCATAACGTATTTATCCATACCATAACATAATTATTTGTAACGTAATTATCCATACCAAAACCTGCCGTACCTTAACGTATTTCAACGTAGTTAAACATACTTACAGCACGTTTGACCCACGTTAGCCTCCACTACATTCACCTATGTTCAACTAGGTCCACTAACGTATATGTGATCGGGGCATTAGAGTCTTACTCTTACACATTGCAAAGTAAAAACACATTTTTGAGTTCCTAAGGTAAGATCAACAGGCCTTTGTCAATCTTAGCTGTGTTTTGTCAGTTCAATTTTACTGTCATTTGACACACATTTATTCACTTCAAAATTGCTTCGGACATAATTTTTGCTGTCATTTAACAAAAATCTGACCATTTCAAATTTGTTCATGTAATTTTCAATGTGAACCTTTAAATGTACTTAACAAAACTGACGGAATAAATACCACTAACTTTTCAATTTTAATATGGCCCTCGCCTCTGACACGGTATTAAGCCGTCAGCAATCAATCAATCAATCAATCAAATAAATAAACCAGATGCTGCAATAGTGGCGACCTCTGGGAGAGATTGGGAAAACAAGTGTGTGTGTGGAAATGCGAAAATTTATATTAAAAAGACTGGAAATAAGAAGCACTATTATTTACAAAGTATTATTTTAACACGGAGCAGGGTGGCTGAATAGGTAAGAGTACTGCGAGAAGATTGTGGGTTCGAACCCTAACCGAATCAAACCGATGACTTACTAATTTGATACCTGTCACTATCTAGCCTGGCGCTCTGCATTACTAGAATAGCAAAGAACTGGTTTACTCAGTACCAGGATAATTTGACCCAGTGGGATATTAGGTCATGGTGTTGATGGTTCAGTCTCCCAGTTGGGGCAGCACTGTAAAGTATCCATGAGTGTGCACTGTCACAAGTCGGTACCCGTCCTAATAAGACATTTGATATTGCTAGGATATAACACAACAACAAACAAACAAAAACAGGATATATTGCTAGGATATAATTTCCCAACCAAAATAAAACCATGACGTGCTTCAGCATTTATATTTTTCTTGAAGAAATTGGTGGTGCTTTTGAAATAGATTTAAATATTCATTTAGCAATGTATTCATTACCCTATTATCCATTAAATCGTGTATTAATTATTATTAAAAAAATAAGCATTACCATGTAACATATTTGTGTAAATACATATATACCTCTGACCACTACGATAGGAAGACCAGTGCTACTACAATGACAAAATACATAAATATGAATTTAAGAAATAAAAAATGTTAACAACAAAAATTTAATATATTTTAATAAGTGGGTGAAATGCACCCCCCCCCCCCTGGTGGCGATATTAGGGGTGTTTACAACTGGCACCCCATATGCGAGTTGGCAGCAGACAGGGTCTGTCTCCAGTGCCGTGTGCAAAGGCGTGGCGAGGCTTGCACATAACCCTCACCCACTTCTCAAAAGCCATCCATCCTGGCGGCCTTAGGGAATAAACTGAGGTATGCAAGCTGCACAAAGCCTTCTGTACTACGGGTATTATCTGTACAGCTAACACTTTAACACACAGTCCCCTAGATATATCTAGATATATCTAGGTACATATAAAAGATAGATATATAGATAGATAGATAGATAGATAGACAGATAGATAGATATAGATATATATATACATAGATATAGATATATATCTAGATATAGATATATATAGATATTTATATAGATAGATACAGATTTATATATAGATAGATATAGATACTTAGATATATAGATAAATATAGATATATATATGATCGATGTAGACTGGGAAATCAAACCACCGGAACCATGAACCGATATCCCACTCAGTCACATTATCCTGCCACTGAGCTAATCAGTCGTTGCCCTATCCTATTAAAGTCGAACGCCTTTCTAAGAAGTGACAGGTATCAATTCTATAGGTCATTGGTTTGACTCGACTGGGAACCGAACTCCCGATCTCTGACACACGACGTCCGCGCTCTACCGATTCGGCCACCGCGCCCGGTAGGAGAGGAAGAAGAAGAGGAGGAACAAGAATGGGTTAAGGAGGGAGAGAAGGGGAACAAGATTTGTTTGTTTGTTGTTTTACGTCCTAGCAACATCTAAGGTCATACCAGGAGGGGTACCGACTTGTGACAGTGTGCACTCATGGTGACTTTATAGTGCTGCCCCACTGGGAGACACAGGCCACCAGCACCATGACCTGATATCCCACTCAGTCACATTATCCTGACACTGAGCTAACCAGTCCTTGCCCCATCCTAATAATGCCGAGCGCCTGGCTAGGAAGCGACAAGTATACATTTTTAAGTCATTGGTTTGATTGGACCAGGGTTCGAACCCACGATCCCACATTCTACCAACACGGGAGACGGACGCTCTAACTCATTCGGCCATCCTGTCTGGTCAGGGAACAAGACGTATGCGGAAGAGGAGAATGAAGAAGATGTGAAAGAGGGACAGGAGGAAGAGGAGGAGGAACAAGAAGGGCTGAAGACGGGAGAGGAGGAAGAGGAGGAGGAACAGGAAGGGTTTAAGGAGGGAGAGGAGGGAGAGGAGGAGGAAGAAGAAGAGCTGAAGGAGGGAGAGGAGGAAGAGGAGGAGGAACAAGAAGAGCTGAAGGAGGGAGAGGCGGATGAGGAGGAGGAACAAGAATGGGTGAAGGAGGGAGAGGAGGAAGAGGAGGAGGAACACGAAGGGCTGAAGGAGCGAGAGCAGGAAGGGCAGAAGGAAGAAGAATGGGTGAAGGAGGGAGAGGAGAAAGGGGAGGAGGAACAAGAAGGGCGGAAGGAGGGACAGGGGGAAGAGGAGGAGGAACAAGAATGGGTGAAGGAGGGAGAGGAGAAAGAGGAGGAGGAACAAGAAGGGTTGAAGGAGCGAGAGGAGGAAGAGGAGGAGGAACAAGAAGGGCGGGAGGAGGGAGAGGAGGAAGAGGAGGAACAAGAAGAGCCGAAGAAGGGAGAGGAGGAAGAGGAGGAAGATAGAGGAAGAAGAACTTGAAGAACAAAAGGGGGGAGGGGGGAGCAAAATCTGAAGAAGCAGAGACCAGGATCAGAAGCAAGAACAGGTGGGAATTAAACCAGAGCCGGATGAAACAGGAGTCAGGGCGGATGGGAACATGCACTTAGAAGTGTGTGACATGGGCAAGACGAGGAGCAGGAGGGTGTAAGGGGGGAGGGGAGGAGGGGAGGAGGAGGGGGTAGAGAAGGAAGGGAATGTGGTAGATGAGGAAAAGGAAGAGGAACAAGGGGGAGGAGAAGGGGCAGAAGGAGGTGGTGGAAAAGGAGGTGGAAAGGGAGCAAAAGGGGGTGGGGGGAGGAAACGGAGGAGGTAGGGTAGGGGAGAGGGAGGGGGCGGGGGGAGCGGGAAGCAGGTATAGAGGAAGGAGAGAGGGAGAAAGAGTGGGGGGGAGAAGGGGAAATGGTGGTGGAGGGGGGAGAAGGAGGAAGAGTGAGAAGAGATGGGGAAGGGAAAGGTGGAGGAGGGGAGGGGTAGGAGGAGTGGTAGAGAAGGAGGTGTGGAAGAAGCAGAGAATAAGGAGGAGGAAGAGGGGATGAAGGAGGAGAAGCAAGAGGAGGAGACATAGACGATGAAGAGCAATGACTACGCGAAGAGGGGGAGTATTTGGAGGGTAAGCAGATGAGTACTAAGACCAGTCAGAGTGGTTTGTGGTGGATATGAAGAGCAAGTCGCATAATGAATGACGCCAAGAACTAAGTGCGGGCTGGTTGTGGCGGCGGGCCGGCGTCAGGCGGTGTGTGTGTGTGTGTGTGTGGTGTGTGGGGGGGGGGGGGGGGGTGGGGGGGGGGGGGGGGGGGCGCCAGACACTCCTGCCATTGTCCGCGTTCTGCCATCCAACTCGCGGTTCACCCACAACGCATAAACATAGCTGCAACTTGGCACTGACAGTCACAGCCTTCCCGCCTCTAATGTCCCCCCCCCTCCCATTGCCACACTACCCAACCACCCTCCACACACACACACACACACACACACACACACACACCCTGCCTGCCTGCTGGACGACGGTTGGGAGATGGCCAGGGTCTGATACAAAAAAGATTTAATAGCGGACGTTAATAAGTGAGTTCCGGGCGGGCGGGGACAACGCGGGGTGTTGGTGCCGCTACGACTTTAGTGTCGACTACCTGCCACCCCCCACCCACACACATACACATGCAGCTCACTCCACACACACTCACACACATACACCCCACTCCCCACACACATACATACACCCCACTCCACACACACGTACACCTCACTCCACACACACCCACACACATACACATGCAGCTCACTCCACACACACACACATACAGCTCACTCCACACACACATACATACAGCTCACTCCACACATAAATACACCCCACTCCACACACACATACACATGCAGCTCACTCCACACACACTCACACACATACACCCCACTCCACACACACATACATACACCCCACTCCACACACACGTACACCTCACTCCACACACACACACACATACACATGCAGCTCACTCCACACACACACACATACAGCTCACTCCACACACACACACATACAGCTCACTCCACACATAAATACACCCCACTCCACACACACATACACATGCAGCTCACTCCACACACACTCACACACATACACCCCACTCCACACACACATACACCCACCCACACATACACCCCACTCCACACACACATACACCCCACATACAGCTCACTCCACACACACATCCATCCCCCCCACCCCCCCCGCTCCACCCCCCACACCCCACCCCCCCCCCCCGCCCACCCCACACCCCCACACCCCGCCCCCCACGCCCCCCCGCCACTCCCCCACAATCCCCCCCTCCCCCCCACCCACACCCACACCCCACCGCCCCCCCACCCACACCACCCCCCCCCCCCCCCCCAACCACCCCCCCACCAACACCCCACCCCACACCCACCCCCCCCCCCCCACCCCCACCCCCACCCCACCCACTCAACCCCCCCCCACCACACACATCCAGCCCACCCCACCCCCCCCACACCCCTCCCCCACACCCTACCCCCCCACACTCCCCCCCCCCCAACCCCCCACTCCCACCCACCCCCACCCCCCCCCCACCAACCCCCCACACCCCCACACCCCACACCCCCCACCCACCCCCTCCCCCCCCCCCACCCCCACCACCCCCCCCACCCACCCTCACCCCCCCACACCCCCCCACCCACCCCCACCCACACCCCTACACACCCACTCCCACATCTCCCACCTCACACACATACACCCACTCCACACACACTACACCTCAACTCCACACACGAGTACCACAGCACTCATGCACCCGTAACTCCACCACACACCCACACACATACACCCCACTCCACACACTCCCACACCACTCACCCACACACACGTACACCTCACTCCACACACACACACACCACGACACATACACCCCACTCCACACACACGTACACACATACAGCTCACTCCACACACACATACACCCCACTCCACACACACCCACACACATACACCCCACTCCACACACACATACACCCCACTCCACCCACACACCCACACACCTACACCCCACTCCACACACCCACACACATACACCCCACTCCACACACACCCACATCCACACACCCCACTCCACATCCCCACCCACATCAAACTCCCAACTCCACCCTACACCCAACACATGCACCCCACCTCCACACACACTCACCACACATACAGCTCACCACCACACACACATACACCTCCACACACACATGTACACGCCCCCGACACACACACATACAGCCCCCACACACAACATCACAGCACTCCACTCCACCACACATACACAGCCCCACCCCACATCACATAAACAGCTCAGTCTATACATACATGACACACCCCAGCACACACATACAACACCACTCCACAACACATCACCCACACATACAGCTCACACAATCCACACACAACATACCCACCCCCCACGACATATACGCCCTCCACACACACATACAGACAATAGCCCCCACACACACACATACAGCCCACCCCCCCACACACAAACAGCTCACTTGATACACACATACACCCACCCACACATACAACCCACTCCACCACAACATACCACCCCCCAACACATACAAGCTCACTCACACACACATACACCCCCCCCCACACACACACAGCTCACTCCACACACACATACATCCCACCCCCACACACATACACCCCCCCACACACACGCATACACCCACACACAAATACACCCTACACACACTGACACACATACAGCTCACTCCACACACATGTACACCCACACACACACATACACCCCACTGTACACACATACATGCACACACACATACACCCCACACACCCACACACATAGGGCTCACTCCACACACACACATACAGCTCACTCCACACACACATACAGCTCACTCCACACACACACATACAGCTCACTCCACACACACACCCTCCCACATACACATACACCCCCCACACACATACACCCCACTGCACACACACATACACCCACACAGACACCCACACCCACACATACACCCAACACACCCACACACATACACCCCACTCGAAACACACATAAACCCAACACACACACATACAGCTCACTCCACACACACACACATACACCCAACCCACACACACATAAACCCACACATATACAGCTCACTCCACACACACATACACCCCCCACACATACACCCCCACACATATACAGCTCACTCCACACACACATACACCTCACACACATACACCCCCCCACACACATACAGCTCACTTTACACACACACCCCACTCCACACACACACAAAGAGCTCATTCAACACACACACATACAGCTCACTTCACAACCACATACACCCCACACACACCCACACACATACAGCTCACTCCACACACACAGATGCCCCACACCCACACATACATCCCCCCCACACACACGTATGCACCCCCCCACACACACATACAGCTCACTCCACACACACATACACCCCACACACATGTACGCCCCCACACACACGTATGCACCCCCACACACACATGCAGCTCACTCCACACACACATACACCCAGCCCACACACACATAATCCCACCCACATATACATAACCCCAGATACAGTCCACACACACCCCACACACTGTTCTCTCCTACCCCACACACTCACACACTGTTTTCTCCCCCTCCCCCACACACTCACACACTGTTCTCTCCTCCGCCCTCCCCGCACACACTCACACACTGTTCTCTCCTCCCCCCTCCCCCACACACTCACCACGTTCTCTCCCCCCCTCCCGCACACACTCACACACCGTTCTCTCCTCCCCTCCCGCCCTCCCCTCCCACACACTCACACACTGTTCCCCCCTCCCCCACACACTCACACACTGTTCCCACTCCCGTCCCCCCTCCCCCACACTCACACTCACACACTGTTCCCCCCCCCCTCCCCCCACCCACTCCCCCACACACTCACACACTGTTCCCCCCCTCCCCCACACACTCACACACTGTTCCCCCCTCCCCCACACACTCACACACTGTTCCCCCTCCCACCACTCACACTCTGTCCCCCCTCCCCCACTCACACGTTCCCCCCTCCCCGCACACACTCACACACTGTTCCTCCCCCCCCCCCCCCCGGCGCGCTCACAGCGCGGTCCGGGCGGGGCGGGGCGGGGCGGGGCGGGGCGGGGCGGGACGGGGCGGGGCGGGGGCGGGGCGGGGCGGGGCGGGGCGGGGCGGGGGGCGGCGCGGGGCGGGGGCGGTGGGCGGGGCGGGGTGGGTGGCTGCTCGGCAGGTGACGCCGCTCTTCCCGGGAGTCCCCGCTCCTTACGCCGGGCGCCGTGACGCGCTGCCCCGGTCTCAAGGAGCCCCGACATCTCCAGGTCGCATCCGTACCCTCCCTCCCCCCCCCCCCCCCCCCCCCCACTCTCCCCCCCTACTTCCTCTCTCTTGGCCGCCGTGGCCACCCGACCCCCCCCCCCCCCTCCCCCGATCCCCCGTTTGAAGGAGGCCATCTAACTTTATAAGAGCCCTTGTGCGCGAATCAGTTATCACGTTGTCCTTTATGTAGTTCAGTATTTAATTACCCGGCTCCACTGAGCAAGCTGGCACCGCCAGCACACACACATTTACCTCTCAATCCGCCCGGCGTTAAACAGATTATATACAGTAAAACCTCCATAACCAACCACCTCCACAGATCGACCACTCCCTATATCGATCACCAGACGGGATGGCCGAATGAGGTAGAGCGTCCGTCCCCCGTGCTGGTAGATCGTGGGGTCGTGGGTTCGAGTCCCGGTCGAGTCAAACCAATGACTTTAAAATTGATACTTGTTGCTTCCTAGCCAGGCGCTCGGCATTATTAGGATAGGGCAAGGACTGGTGTGCTCAGTGTCAGGATAATGTGACTGAGTGGGATACCAGGTCATGGTGCCGGCAGCCTGGTTTCCCAGTGGGACAGCACTATAAAGTCACCATGAGTGCGCACTGTCACAAGTCGGTACCCGTCCTGATATGACCTTAGATGTTGCTAGGACGTAAAACAACAACAAACAAACAAACAAACCCTATATCGATCGCTTTATTTGGGTCCTGTGGAACCACTTGCCGGAGAGTGTTGTAGCAGCAGAGTCAGTGAACTGTTTCAAGTCCGGACTGGATGCACACTGGTCAAGCATTACATACACCTTGGAGCCAGTGACAGTTGCTGCAATCCACCACATCCGAAGAACTATCACGATTTCAATTAATTAAGAGTGGCTAACAGGTCCGAGGCCTATTATAGTTGTATCCTATTGATTGATTGATTGATTGATTGATTACCATTGTAACCATATTCTAACTCCCTAACACCCCCATCACACCAAACTAGTTCTCAAGATGTCCGACCACGTTCTAAAAGCAACTGTGGTCGGGGTAGAACTTGGCTACAAGACAATTTTGGGCATGCTCAAAGTTCTGGAGCACCATTCCGTTCTAGCCCGTCCATTCCGTTCGTAAAAAGACCGTAAAAAGTTGCTACTACATCCATTCCGTTTGCACACAGTTTGAGACCGTTCAGCAACATTTTCAAGAACGTAGTGAGAACTAGTTTGGTGTGGTGGGGGTATAAACTCCTCGGCCAACCTTGGGACCGACTTTAAGTGGTCGATTTAGGGAGGTGGTCGATTTAGAGAGGTTTTACTGTACATATATATATACTGCCGACTTCTGGGGGGAGATCATTGTGTTAGGGTGAAATGAAGAATCATGTATAAATGATAAAAACGCAGTTGGCTTTTTGCCTGTGAGTGGTGAATGGTGCCTTCTCAAGTCCCTGTGGAAGGGAACTCAGCCCTCCAGGGGGCGCTGCATTAGTCAGCATTTTTAGAATTTAATTTTTAATTTATTTCTTGAATTATTCATTTATTGCGTTTGCATAGCCTTGCAGGTGAGAAGTTGAATAGCATGAAGAAGAAGAAGAAGAAGATGAGGAAGAAGATGAGGAAGAAGATGAGGAAGAAGAATGGGTGAAGGAGGGAGAGTAGGATGAGCAAGTTGGAGATAAATATATTAGGTTAATCATTATTTATAATCTACCTTACGTTAGTTTGGGAGGAACAAGTTGAACTTGTAGATAACTATATTAGGTTAATCACTATTTATAATCTACCTTACGTTAGTTTGGGAGGAACAAGTTGAACTTGTAGATAACTATATTAGGTTAATCACTATTTATAATCTACCTTACGTTAGTTTGGGAGTAACAAGTTGAACTTGTAGATAATTATATTAGGTTAATCACTATTTATAATCTACCTTACGTTAGTTTGGGAGGAACAAGTTGAACTTGTAGATAACTATATTAGGTTAATCACTATTTATAATCTACCTTACGTTAGTTTGGGAGGAACAATTAAGTTGAACTTGTAGATAATTATATTAGGTTAATCACTATTTATAATCTACCTTACGTTAGTTTGGGAGGAACTAGTTGAACTTGTAGACAACTATATTAGGTTAATCACTATTTATAATCTACCTTACGTTAGTTTGGGAGGAACAAGTTGAACTTGTAAGTTGTAGATAACTATATTTTATTATTCGCTATATATAATCTAAATTAGGTTACCACTGTACCTGTATTTAAGTTGGATATATAGGTTTAAATCTGGATAACTGTTTTGCTTTTGCAAATGTTATGCTTTTAGCGGACTATGCAACTTTAAAGCGTGCACGGGTATCTAACTTCTAGTCTAAGTTGGATGTTTCGAATGAAATCCAGTGTTTTGGTTTAGAAAATGTTATGCATACATCATACTATACAGCTCGAAAGCCCCGTTCACACACTGGCTGTAAGTTGCATCAACTAGTTCGCCTCATCTAATCCACCTCGCAAAGCGGTCTACACGAGACAAACTAGTTGAGTTGAATCAGCCCTAAGTCGCCTCAGCAGCGCGTTCACACACACGTTTTGAGATGAGGTGAACTAGTTGAGGCAAATTAAGCTGCGTGTGTGAACGGGGCTTTAGACGCGATGGCCGAATGAGTTGAGCATCTGCCTCCCGTGCCGGTATGTCGTGAGATTTTAACCATGGGTTTCAACCCTGGCCGAGTCAAACCAATGACTTAAAAATGTATACTTGTTGCTACCTAGTTCGAACCCTGGTCGAGTCGAACCAATGACTTTAAAATGTATACTTGTTGCTACCTAGTCTGATGCTCGGCATTACTAGGATAGGGCAAGGAGCAACAACAGAGAGAGGGGAATTTCAACTGTGTTCAACTGGCCTGCATCCTCCTTCCACTGGTCATTATATGGGCATTGGGGTGTCAGTGGCTCTGAAACAGGCTGGCATGTTTTTGTACAGATTGTTCCTTACATACCTATGTTTGTTTGTTGCTGTTGTACATCCTAGCAACATCCAAGGTCATATCAGGACGGTACCGACTTGTGACAGTGGCACTCATGGCGACTTTACAGTGCTGCCCCACTGGGAGACCAGGCCACCAGCACCATGACCTGATATCCCACTCAGTCACATTATCCTGACACTGAGCCAACCAGTCCTTGCCCTATCCTAAAAATGTCAAGCACCAGGCTAGGAAGTGACAAGTATCAATTTTCAAGTCATTGGTTTGGCTCAACCATGGTTTGAACCCACGAATCTATGGGTTCGGATCCTCCGAAATCCCAAAACAGGAGATGGACGCTCAACTCATCCAGCCATCCCGTCTGGTTTACATACCTAGGCAATTTGGGAAGCGTCTTGTTTTGGGACATGGTACAATGAATTGTATTCCATCGCGCTCTGTAGTTGAATGTCTCCTTGGCCAATGGACTTTGCAGTATTGTTTTCTGTGTGCATTAATACTGGCATGTGTCCTTCTCTGTGTTGAGTCATACATAACCTTTACGTTGAATCTGTATTTAATTTAGGTATGTAGAATCAAATCTAAATAAATGATTGGGTTTAACCAAATTTGATGCTTTTATCAGACTATGCAACTTTAACTTTAAGACAACGATAAGTCGCAATTATTCCAAGTCCCTGATTAGACGCGGACGACGTAGCGACAAGTCCCTGTTGGTAAAACTCCGAGGGGTTTTGATTTTGGTTGGTTGTTAAAGTTGTACCTCCTTGCGACTTTTAAAGTTGTGTAGTCCGATGGTTTTTGCGTTTCTGACATTTTTCTGAGATAAGTATATTAAATTGATCAGTATAATCTACCTTACTTTAGTTTGAATTAACTTTTAATTGAAATGGCTACCTTTTAAGATATTTGAAATTCAAACATGTGAACATAATTTTGGCAAGCACGCCAAAACTCTGATACCATAGGCTTCTGCAGTCAGGTTCTATTAAGTTGGCTTGGTGTTCCCTTCTATGTGGCAACAAATACTTAATAACTGCATCAGTATCTAAGTTAGATATGAAGGGTCAAATCTAGATAATTGTTTTGTTTTGAAAATTGTATGCTTCATCGGACTATGCAGCTTTAACATCAAATCAGGACAGATTTTATTTTGGTGATCTCTGCCTGGGATCGAACCTAAGCAGGGCACACGGCTGTGCCATGTCGCCCAGTGTAGCATAGGTGAGCTGTAGTTTCACCAACCTACAATCCCCTGTGCCACCACCGACCGACCCCCCAAGTTGTGCTGGGGGCAGATCGATGGGGGTGGGTTGGTTGGTTGTTGGGAGTTTTACGTCCCGGCAACATCTAGGGTCATATCAGGATGGGTACCGACTTGTGACAGTGCACACTCATGGTCACATTATCCTGACACTGAGCTAACCAGTGCCTGTCCTATCCTATTAATGCCGAGCGCCAGGCTAGGAAGCGACAAGTATCAATTTGATGAGTCATTGGTTTGAGTCGACTGGGAACCGAACTACCCAACCTTCCACACGCAAGGCCCTCGCTCTACCGATTTGGCTACTTCGCCCAGTCGATGGGAGTGGGAGGTGGTGGTGCCGATGTGGGTGTATGTGTGTTGGTAGTGCCACTGATGGTGGTGATCAGTTGGCAGGGTCGTCTGCCGTATCGCGCAGACGACAATTATAGGCATTCTTATTGACGTTACTTGGGGAGGCTTCGCTGATCCTGCCAGGGTCCATGGAACAGGTAATGATCAGGCCCGGAACCAGCAGGCATCGATCACTCATGTTTGTCCTCTGCTTGTGTCTTGGTGTGGCTAACAAAACATGGCATCATTTCCAACATTTTGCTATGCTAGTTTCAGTATGAGAGTAAATTCGCTGAGTGTACGTACATGAGTTTATTTTAAGGGCAAAGTGATGAAACTAATGCTCCAGGAAGTATATATAATGCCATTAAAGGGGTTTATTTCTATCAGTTCTTTGCAGCTTCTTGACTGGTTGGCTCAGTGTCAGGATAATGTGGCTGAGAGTGGTATCGGGTCATGGTGAGCACCCTGATTTCCCAGTGGGTCAGAACTATAAAGTCGCCATGAGTGTGTACTGCCACAAGTCGGTACCCACCCTGATATGACCGTAAATGTTGCCAGGGCGTAAGACTCCAACAACCAACGAACCACAGCTTATTTAAGTTGCAAAATACAAAGGTGCAATGTTGTCATCTCCCTTGCTCATTACCACGTGACCAGGCGAGCCCCTGGCGGGAAGAATGTGACCCCCGTGTAGAACACCTCATCTGACCTTCAACAACAACGCACCACCTGACTAGTTCACGCGTCCAAGAGTCGTCTGCTGCTAGCTGATGTTTCCCCGCGCTTTTCATTCCCCTGCCGTTGGCGACGCGCCACCTGCCGGGTGATTCTGGCACCACTCGGGGCGCGCCCTACCGTCATCGGGCTGCGGTACAAGAAGCTTCCTGGCAGCCATGTTTGATTTTATTGGTAGTTTTAGTGTTAAGTCAAAATGGCTACCAGAAAGAAAGATAAGGTGCTGCTATATTAAATGCTATATATTATTAGATAGATGCACGGTAAATATTAGATATCATGTATAAGTAATTAGGTGAGTATAAATGTATCTGAGCTCTAGATAATGTTTGTTTGTGTTGGGGGTTTTACATCCTGGCAACATCTAAGGCTATATCAGGGCGGTTAGATAATGTCACATTGTGCATGATATATATATATATATCATTATAAGTAATTGTGTAAGTATAAGCGTATGTAACATCTAGATAATATCACAGTATGCGCGGTATATACATATATATCATATAAGTAAGTATGTGAGTATAAACCGGCATGAATATGGCCTACACTGCCGGCACTGCGTAAAGCAACCACCAATCAATCGACCATGTGAGTATAAAAATGTATGTAAATATTGTAATATCTAGATATTGTCACATTATGCAATATAAATAGCACGCCTGGTCACAGCTTCAGCTTACACATCGGAAGTTGGGGTTGGTGCCCCTGTTATCTCTATCCTTCATTATAGAACTTATACCTTAAACTCACTTTACGTATAACCAGCCACTTGCCTCCTGATGACCAAATGTGGTAAGATTGTTGCCGTATAGTTGTTTCTAATGTAAATTGAAGTGAAATTGTCCTAGAAAATATTTGATAATATTAAGTTTAGGTATGTGTACTTGCCTCCTCCTGCTACATCCGGCCGTGTAAGCTGAAGCTGCGACAAATGGTGCCAGGTCGCAGCTTCAGGGCTTCCTGAGGGACTTCAGCAAACCTTAGAACTCAGAGTACACACACACACCGGACAAGGTGGCCGAATCGGTAGAGCGCGGGCCTCGCGTGCGGGAGATCGGGAGGGATTTCGGTTCCCAGTCGAGTCAAAGTAATGACTTATAAAAATTAAAATTGATATTTGTCGCTTCCTAGCCTGACATCATCATCATCATGCTGTTAGTCGCAATGTGACAAAGACTGCTTTCATTACTTAACCGTTGTTTTGTGCTGTTGTACATTTCATAAAAGCTGCTTGCAAAGTGTTGAAGTGATGCTGGCTTTTGCAAGTTACTAGCGGCACTCTCTCTGGGAGCAACTAGAGGTCTCACACCGGCAAGAACATGTCAAGACAGGCAGAAACTATTTGTCCCTGCAGTGGCTGGTCGGGAGATGTTGGGAGTTCCATTCATCACCGCCCTTAATGCTGCCACGATAACATGGTTTTCTGTTAGGGTTTGCTCCCTTAGCCTTTGATTCTATCAAGAATCAGAACTTGTACCACAAGGCAGTGGTTTACAACTTTGCAAGGCAAGGGCATCAAACTCCCTGAGGTATTTTAGCACCTGAGGTATCCAAAGTACTGCATTACCCGCATACCACTAGCCTGACACTCGGAATTAATAGGATAGGGCATGGACTGGTTACCTCAGTGCCAGGATAATGTGACTGAGTGGGATGTTAGGTCATGGAGCCCAAGGCCTGATTTCACAGTGGGGCAGCACTATAAAGTTGCTATGATTTCACACTGTCACAAGTCAGTCCCATTCTGATATGACCTTAGATGTTGCTAGGATATAAACCCCAACCAACCAACCAATAGAGTACACATATTACAATTGCAAATCAAAGACTAGAAGAGAAAATACTGGGAGTTTGAGGTATTCAGGGACATTGATAATTTAATAGTTAATATTTGTGCCATTCTTCCAGAATGCCCCCTTTCCCAATCTAGTATGTAATGCCATGAATCACGTGTCATCAAATAATCAACACTTAAGTTTAAGGAAGACTTTTTTATTGCTGTGTTTACCTTTCTCCACTCACAAGCCATCCTCCTTTGTATGCTCTGTACGAATATGAATATATTAGTACTATATTAGACTCATTACGTAGCAATTATTTAACGAAAGCACAGGTGAGCAATGACTATTCGATACACGGTAAGCCATTTTGTATACTTATGTATGTGGCATCGTTGCACTAAATATCCCTCGACCATATTGATTTCAGAAAATGTGTAAATTGCTCACCGCTGCACATTTACAATCACCCAACATAACAAACACAAGTTTCAAATGAATTGATGTTTTGTTAGTTACACTGAGCAGCGAGAAGACAACAAAGATGGGTGATCGATGCATGCTGGTTCCGGGCCTGATCATTCAGTACCTATTTTATGGACACGGTAGAACCAGCCTCCCCCAAAGTAACGTCCATAAGAATGGGGAATCACAGAGAGTCTCATGTGGAGGTTAAGACTCCCGAACATATTAAATATTTATGGATATGTACACCTATGTGCATGTATATGTATATACATATGCAAACATACATATAAAGGCCTACACATATACATATACAGTAAAACAGCTCTAGCCACCCACCTCCACAAATCGACCACTCCCCTATGTCGATCGCTTTATTTGGGTCTCAAACGATAGCCCATACAATGCCATTGTAACAATTAATAAAACTCCCTAATACCCCTGTCACACTACGACGTAACGAGCCAACGTGAGCCTAATGTGGTCATTTTTTGTCATTACGTTGGGTTACGTTCTGATGATGTCATAATGACGTTAGACTGACGTCGAGCTACGTCATGTTACGTCGTGTTATGTCGGCGCATCAAGGTTTTGAACCTGTTCAAAACTTTCGACGTGACGCGAACGTAAGGGTTTATCTTCGCCGTATGTTCTGTACACGTTCAGTGAACGTCAAGGACGTTAAACCGACGTTATTAAAACGTTAGTCACTACGTTCAACTACGTTCCACTACGTTCCACTACGTTCCACTACGTTCCACTACGTTGACCCACATTAAACCTGGTGGAAACGTCCACGTGGCGTAATGGGAACGTCAGGATAATGTCAGGATAACGTCAGGATAATGTCAGGAGAACGTCAGGAGAACATCAGGAGAACGTACGTTCAATGTTTTGCCATCAGGTAACATAGTTCTGGTGATGGAATAACATTCATAATGTTCCGTGAATGTAATGAAGTTGTCCTCTCTCGTTGAATGACGGTATCACTACGCTTTACCGACGTTACGATCTCGTCCACTACGCTGCATCCACTTTCAACTTGTGCCCAAATTTGCATACTATGCCGAGAAGTTCAACGGTCTTCACGTTCTCCCTATGCAGACGTCATTACGTCATAGTGTGACAGGGGCATATGCCGACCACCTCCCTAAATGGACCATTTAAAGTTGGTTTCATGGTCGGTCGATTTAGAGAGGTTTTACTGTATACACATATACAAAGGCCTATATACATTTACATATATACAGCTTGGGTGTTTGAGTTTTACATCCTGGCAACATCTAAGGCCATATCCAGATGGGTACCGACTTGTGACAGTGTGCATTCATGGCGACCTTACAGTGCTGCCCCACTGGGAAATCAGGCCGCCAGCACCATTGCCCAATATCCAACTCAATCATGTTATCCTGACACTGTGCTAACCAGTCCTTGTCCTATCCTATTAATGCTGAGTGCTAGGCTAGGAAGCGACAAGTATCAATTGTATAATTCATTGTTTTGACTCGACCCAGAATCGAACTCCCGATCTCCCGCACGGGAAGTCTGCACTCTACGGCTTTGGCCACTGCGACCGGTTAGCAGAATGTGCAATCTTAAGCACAAAGCAAGCAGTGTCACGTTAACAGTCTTTGGTTTGATTCGTTTTAGGAATGGATTGATCCCTGGAACCTTCCGAGACAAGAAAGGAGTGCTTTACCCACTCGGCTACCCCGTCCGATTTAGATCCTCTGCGTAGTTTAACGGGGGCGGGGGTATGGGCGGAGGGGCCTTGGCCGGGCGGCGGCGGGGAGGAGGCAGGGAGGGGGGCCTGCGTTGGACGGCGCCTCGCCTGCCTCAGACGCTGGCGCCGGGCACGCCGCCAGGGGAGCCCCCGGGGCGGGGGTCGTCGCGCCCCGGGCGAGGTCTGACTCGGAGGTGTAGGTGCCCGGATGTAGTCACGATTCCGTAACGTAGAACGCAGCTGACAGGGAGGGCCGGGGAGGGGGGTGGGGGGGGGTGAGTGTGGTGGTGGCGGTGGTTGTGTGGTGTGCGGTGGTGGTGGTGGTGTGCGGTGGTGGTGATGGTGGTGATGGTAGTTTGTTTTGTTTGTTTGTTGTTGTTTTACGTCCTAGCAACATCTAAGGTCATATCAGGACTGGTACTGACTTATGACAGTGCACACTCATGGTGACTTTATAGTGCTGCCACCAGCACCATGACCTGATATCCATCTCAGTCACATTATCCTGACTCTGAGCCAACCAGTCCTTGCCCTATAATATTAATGCCGAGTGCCAGGCTAGGAAGCTTCGAATCCACAAACTATTGCATTCGGACCTCAGCCTGCCAAGCCCTCTGCTCGCGCGATGCCTCCAACTTTGCATATACAGTAAACCCCCGTTAAACCAAGCTTGATTAAATCGGACGATCAGTTAATCCAAACTTTTTTCGGCGGCCCAGCAAAATATTACCATTTATCATATAAAAAATTCTTAGATAACCTTATAACCACATGAAAGTTTGGTTTAACCGTACCGGAAGTGGTGTGGGGCCCGACAATTTTGTTTGGATTAACCGATAATTTGGATTAACCGACTTTGGTTTAACCAACTTTTTTATATCAGAAATGGTAGTATTTTGTGGGCCGCCGAAAAAAGTTTGGATTAACCGATCGTTTGGTTTAACCGAGCTTGGTTCAACGGGATTGTACTGTATAGCCAGGTCCTTCACTATAGACTCTACATTTTAAACTCAGTTTGCACTCATAACCACATGCCTCCTGATGACCAAATTTGGTAGGGTTGTTAGCATGTGTTTGTTATTAATGTAAATTGCAGTCAAATTGATATAAGCGTATTTTAAATGAGATAAAATACCATGTATGTGTATTCACCACAACTCCTCCAAACTCCTTCGACTGCTGTGACCCAGTGTGCCTGGTCGTGGCTTCGGTCCTTCCTGGGGGACCAGCGGAACGCGGAAGTAGCAAGTTTGAAGTCGATGGAACTACAGTAAAACCTCTCTAACCGATAACCTCCACCGATCGACCATTCCCTATATCGATCTCTTTATTTGGGTCCCAAACAATCACCATACAATACCATTATAAAGATTTTTTTTAAAACCTCTCTTAACCGAGCACCTCCCTAAATAGTAAAATGGACCATTTATAGTCTGGTCCATGGTCGGTCGATTTAGAAAGGTTTTGTTCTACATATATGCTCTGCAATCCATTATGCGAATATAAATAATGAATAGAATCAAGACAGGCGTTCTTGCGAATGGGGGACATGTGGCGTAGTTCATTTTCCGACACTTGGTGGCGCGTCGGTACTAGTGGGCTACCGGTCTATTGACAGCTTGTTTGCCGGTACGCGCAATGCAACACGTATATTTAATTCAAAATTAATAGAAATACAGAACCCTAACCGTATAAATTTAATATAATCTATTTTAATATAAGATTGCTCACGGCCATTGACAATGCACTGAGTTTGGCGGTATGCCCAGTGCAAAACGTTTACTTTATTCAAAATTAATAGAAATACAGAACCCTAACCTTATAAAATTAATATAATCTATTCGTTGTATGTTTTCTATATGTTGCCAAGCGGTTTGTCTGTAGGTGTTGTGGTTTTAGAGATATTTGACTTTTTCTGTATGAAGATTGCTCATAGCCATTGGGTTTGCAGTGTGACAGTGTGCCGAATAGGCCCACTCGTTCAGTGGAGACGCGAACGGCAGGAATTTGAACTAAAAAGTCGGAGGTCCCCCATTCCCCGTTCTGCAGCCAAACATTCCTGGTGCATGCAGAACACCATGATTGCTACTAGCGCCACTTGTGGTTGTCGACGTCACTAAGCATTCCCCACAGAGGTTGGGATCACTGCCAATGTAGTAAATGCGTGGTGTACAGCCTCACTCCCCCCCCCCCTCACACACACACACACACACACAGACCTGGTTGGCACAAACACATGAGCCTAGTCCAATGTGAAGTAGCAAACAGAGCACTGAGCTGCCGCTCTGGTTTCCACGTAACACAATAATGTCGTTAGACCAACACCGACATCAAAGCAAAGTTACGTGGTTTATTTAGGGAGATTACAATTGTTGGACTTACATTTATGTTTTTTTGTTGTTGAGCAGTTAAATTGGCATGTATGAGAGTAAGATAAATAACTGCATGGTTTCAAATGTGAGAGAAGGTGAGGTGGGTGGGGAAAAACTTCACGCGGGGTGAGTTCCAGAATGGAGTGATGGCCTAGTGAGTATATGTATGTATATATATATATATATATGTCATGGGGGTGATGAAAATGGGAAATATTGTGCCTAGAGCGGGACTCGAACCCACATCTCTTTGCATTCTGGGCCAGTGTGCTAACCATTACACCACCTAGGCTCCCTGATATCAACACACTACCCACGCCTACCTGTCTATGCGGCTCCTTGCCTGAGAGGTCAGTGCAGACCACTACACTCGTCCCCCTGGAATTGTAAGTCTTTTAATACTTACAATTACATACATACAGGCAATGCACTTAGATACATACACAGGGTAGGTTCAACAACTATACAGCGCGTAGCTTGTACAGGATCATGGTCACGGCAACCAGTGTCATGGGGTTGATGAAAATGGGAAATATTGTGCCTAGAGCGGGACTCGAACACACATCTCTTTGCAGTCCGGGCGAGTGTGCTAACCATTACATCACCTAGGCTCCCTGATATCACCACACTACCTATGCCTACCTATCTATGTGGTTACTTGCCTGAGAGGTCAGTGCAGACTACATCATATATATATATATATATATGTACATATATATATATATATGTTGACGACGTCACAGATAATATGCTACATGGCGAATTTATGTCGGTAGTAGACATCTCAGGCGCTTACGGGTGGTGTAAGCTTCCGAGCCTATGGAGTGTGCGGCCCCCGCACAGGGGTGGAGGGGAGAACAGAGCATGCTGGGAAACCCCTCACCACACCAGGTGAGGGGCGCAATAAACTTCAGACCTTATTATATGCGATAAGGGACTTATCATTATCCATATACATATATATATATATATATATATATATATATGTATATATACATGTGTATATGCTGTATAAGAATTACACGAGTATAATAATGTGGAGTATCCCTCCTTTCCCTCATCATTCACTCAGCTCCATGGAGTGAGGGAGTCTGTCCTAGTCATCTACTGCTCCATCCTCCTGAACCCCAGCTCCTCTGGTGGTGCTACCCCCCCCCCCCCCCCCCACACACACACACCTGCACACTGTAACCGCCACTCACTGTACAGTTGTATGACGGGTATATATACACATATGTATATGTGCTGCGTATATATATATGGTGGGTGTATATGTATATATACATATATATATATGTATATATATATGTATATATATATGACAGTGAGCAGAGTGACAGTTGGCTCACGGTATAGGAGGTGGGGGGAGTAGAGAATGCCCCCTCCGCAGCAAATAACATGGAAGATAAGATCGTTACTGAGAAACATTTAAGGGGCTGCCGTTATTTATGTCCACATAATAAATTATATAGTACATATATATATGGGTCGTTCTCAGAAGTTGTGTACCAATAGAGTGACATCAGTACCAGAAAATCAAAATGCTGCCAAAGTCCTATAAGCAAGTTTCCTCAATGTGTATGTCCTTTTGCATCTGAATAATTGAAAATAAACATATTCTGGCATTTTTAAGTAGGTCAAATGATGCTCACACCCAATAAATAGCAGTATACCATGGAAACCAATCTGACTCCAAAATCAAATATTTCCACACAAAACTTGACATTTTTAGGACATTTCACATGCCACCTGCTTTATAAACAGTGGTAATAATAATTTGAAACCTCATTGCTATGGTTTTGTCTTATTTGTGAATATTAAAGAGAAAAGCAAGAAAATAATAGCAGAGTAACAGATTAGCAGAGTAACAAAGTGGAAACAACAATTTTACACAAATGTTCGGCTCAAATTTCAATGTTTAGGGGCAATTTCAGGATTTTTCTTTTACTATACCATAACTGGGTCCATGCATAGTGTCAAATGGTGAAAATAGTTCCTGTACTGTATCTGTACTCAGTGTTTGATACAGAGTTTCATAGTACTTGCAAGTGGAAACGAAATGTTACAATGTTAATGACTCCAGAAAATGTTAACTATTTCACAATTTAAATTTTTTTTTAGAAATAAATGTCTTCAACTTAATGAAGACATTGTATATGACCATTTGAAGTGAAATGAGCTGTTGTTCAGAGGTTTTCATTAAGTTTGTGACACTTTATTTTCAATGCTGTTGACAATGTCACAAATTAGTGATGTAATTTTCTATGTATTTAGCTACATCCATCCCAATAAGATACATAATACACAATATTAACATTTACTTTTGATTTAAACTATCTCCCACATTATTTGGCTAACTGATGAAATCTAAATATTGACACTCCAATAAAGGGTTTCTTTGAAATATGCATTTCTAGTAGACTACCTCAAGTGGTACACAGTTTCTGAGAACGACCCATATGCGCACAATACCCGATGACACGACTTGCCGCGCCCCTGCTGGCACAGAATGGAACAATCATGTTCATGTAGTTCAGCTCTTCTGCCACAGTTGTTAACGCTGACAACTAATTTATTCAGTACCGTCCTCTGAGTTATATTATATATACATATATACAGTACAACCCCGTTAAACCAAGCTCGGTTAAACCAAACGATCGGTTAATCCAAACTTTTTCGGCGGCCCGGCAAAATACTACCATTTATCATATAAAAAAGTTGGTTAAACCAAAGTCGGTTAATCCAAAGTATCGGTTGATCCAAACAAAATTGTTGGCCCCAGGCCACTTCCGGTACAGTTAAACCAAACTTTCATATGGTTTTAAGGTCATCTGAGACTTTTTTATATGATAAATGGTAGTATTTTGCCAGGTCGCCAAAAAAAGTTTGGATTAACCGATCATTTGATTTAACCAAGGTTGGTTTAATGGGGTTAAACTGTGTACATACATAAAAAAATATATAATCAGGGTGTCCACATACATTGTAATAATGCACCCCCGTTTTTGCCAAAGCCAAGTCAAAGTCAAAGCTTGGTTAAACCAATGATCGGTTAATCCAAACAAATTTCTAGGGTCCCTTCAAGTTTGGCTTAATGGGGTTATACTGTATATATATTATTTACATACATGTATATACCAAGAGAGTGCCGTTGGTAACTTGCAAAAGCCAGCAGCACTTCAACACTTTTGCAGGCAGCTTTCATGAAATATACAGATGACAGGTGAAAAAGCTGCATGCCTTCATGATGCGACATCTGCGTTCAATCATGAGGCTAACCTGGAAGGAAAAGGGACAAATAAGGAAATACTCGAATGGACGGGGCTGCCCTCTTTGGAAGATCTTCTGATCAAAAAGAATCTCCGGTGGACTGGACACCTCATGAGGATGTCATCAGACAGGCTACCAAAGCAGATCCTCTATTCTCAACTGTCTTCTTGTTACAGAAAGAGAAGGTGCCCTCATCTCCGGTTCAAGGATACCATCAAGAGAAACCTGAAGCTGAGAGACATTAAGAACGACTCATGGATGCAACTCTCACAGCAGAGAGCTAAATGGAGAGCGGCAGTCAAGTAATGAAAGCAGTCTTTGTCACATCACGACCGACAGTATGATGATGATGATGATGTACCGGGCACGGTGGCCGAATCAGTTGAACGTGGGCTTCCCGTGCGGGAGGTCGGGAGTTTGAATGCCAGCCGATTCAAATTAATGACTTACAAAATGTATGCTTTTCGCTACCTAGACTGGTGCTCTCCATTAAAGTTGCATAGGCCGATGCTTTTGAGCTTCGGCCATTTTTCTGAGATAAATATATTAAATTGATTGTTATATTCTATCTTACTTTAGTTTGCAGTAACTTTTATTTTACATGTCTAACCTTGGAGATATTTGAGGCACAAGCATGCAAGATTAATTTTGGCATGCATGCCAAAACTCTGACTCCATAGGCTTATGCAGAAACAGGTTCTATTAAATTGACTCAGCATGCCCTTCTATGTGCCAACACATGCTTAATAAGTCCATTATCTAAGTTAGATATGTAGAATCAAATATAGGTGAGTGTTTTGGTTTTGAAAATTTGATGTTTTCATCAGACTATGCAACTTTAATAGGATAGGACAAGGACTGGTAGCCTCAATATCAGTGACCTGAGGGGGATATTAGGTCATGGTTTCCTGTTTCCTGTGGGCTGGTCTCCCAGTGGGGCAGCACTATAAAGTTGCCATGAGTGTGTACTGTCGTAAGTCAGGACCCATCTTAGATGTTGCTAGGACATAAAACAACCACAAACAAACATGTGTATATAATATATTACAGTAAAACCACTCTAAATCGACCGACCATGGGACCGACTTTAAGTGGTCCATTTAGGGAGGTGGTCGGTTTAGAGAGTTAGAATATCCTTACAGTGGTATTGTTAGGACCCAAATTAAAGCGATCGATTTAGAGGAGTGGTCGATCTGTGGAGGGGGTTTACGCTATATACATACCCACCTTGCACACACCCTGCTGAGATGAGATATGTGTGTGTGTGGGGGGGGGGAACCAATAGCACTCCAGACATTATTACATGCGATAACAGGTTTATCAGCATCAGGCGGAGTGGTTAGAGTGTCTGACTTTTTTCTAGGTCAGACTCCTAATCTGAGGGTCGGCGGTTCGATTCCCCGTGCCCCCAGCTCTGCCAATTTGGATTTCCACCGCTGTGTATAAATTACAGCGTCATCAAAGGCCGATTGCTCTCATACCATGTCTATGTGGTGTGGGAGGTTAAAAATCCCTTGGGTCGGTAAAAGTGTAGGCTCGGGCTTTCTATCGACCAGCAGTGGAATAAGGAAGACCAGTCGTCTATGACTGAAATTTCCCCTGCTTAAACAACTAATGGAGCAAAAAACAAAAAAATATAACCACACGGGATGACCGAATAAGTAGGGTGCCCGCTTACCGTGTGGTATGTCATGGCAATCGAAATTTGCGGGGTTCAAACCCTGGCCGAGTCAAACCAATGAGATAAAAATGTTTACTTGTCGCTATCGAACCTGGCACTGGGCATTACTAGGATCGGGCTAGGAGCAGTGGAATGAGGAAGACCAATTGTTCGCGATTGAATTGTCCTGCCTTTAATCAACTAATGTAATAATCTGATAATTAAAAAAAGTAAATATATATATGCATAGATGCATAGATGTATATATGTGTGCAAAAGTGTGTATACATGCATTCATGTATATATAGATACAGGTGTATAAGTATGCATAATGTCTAGATAGATATATATATATATGCTGGCGCACTTATTAAGTATTTATTGCTACATAAATCAGTGTACACGATCAATTTAATAGAAACTGTTTCTACTGAAGCCCTCGGGCTCAGAGTTTTGACAAACATGCTAAAATTAACTTGCCATGTGAACACTTCAAATATCTCCCAAATTATTCATCTTAAATCAACGTTACATCAAACTAATGTAAGCTTTGTTTGTTTGTTGTTGTTCAACATCTAAGGTCATATCAGGATGGGTACTGACTTGTGACAGTGCGCACTCATGGCAACTTCATAGTGCACCACCACAGGGAGACCAGGCTGCCTGCACCATGACCTGATATCCCACTAAGTCACATTATCTTCACACTGAGCTAACCAGTCCTTGCCCTATCCTAATAATGCCGAGCCCCTGGGTAGGAAGCGACAAGTATCAATTTGTAAGTCATTGATTTGACTCGACCAGAGTTCGAACTAAAGTAATGTAGATTATTATGATCATAATCAAACCCAGTATATATTTATATCAGGAGAAACAATGACAAAAACTCAAAAACCATCAGACTATGCAACTTTGATATGAAAGGCGCGATGGGTGCGTGCTTTGTCATGCGTGTACAGGTGTAAGTGACACAGGTGTGTAGATACCTGCTGACAGTCAGACAGGTGCCTCGCACTGCAACTCACTTAGCACCCCCACACGCACACCTACACACACCCCACACCCACACCCGTGCACACCCCACACACGCTCGTAGCAGACTACCCTTGAAATACAAAGCACAAGCATTATTTATGTAGTACTGATTTGCCACATATCTTTTGATGTAGTCGCTATGCTGGCATTACATTTGATTTAAGCTAGGATTCCTTACACACGGTATGCGGCATGCGGCATGCGCATGCGGCATGCGGTATGCGAATGGGAAGATTCCTTATACACGGTATGCGGCATGCGGCAGACGGCACATCACTGGCTATATCTAAAAAATATAAATAAACAAGTATACTCCATACTGCACTGTATATGGCCTAATATGGCATGTATATCCATGTAACTCTTGGTACTGCACATGGAGGTTCCTACCTTTATAATTACCAAATTATAGATAAGTATTCATATTTTTGTGGCTCTGGTAGCATTTTTACCAACCCGAACCCCCACCACCACCACTACTGCACTTGGTGTAGATACAGGGCTAAAGACTATCAGTCGCCTCCTCCAGCCTTATATCAATGGACAAATGCGACTGATGCTTTTCTATTCACACCACCCTGTCCCGGTGTAAAGATTTCAAATTCCCCCCATATTCAAGTTCCCCCCCAGGAACTTGAAAACGTTTTCAAATTCCTCCCAGGGGAATTTGAAAACGTTTTCAAATTCCCTCCCTCATTTTAACTTTCCCTCCCCCCCATTTTTGGGGAATTTTCTTTATTTTTGTTATTTTTGATTATTTTTCATGACAAATATTATAATATACAGAGAATAGCACAATGGAAACTATTACTAGTACAATAAAACATTTAACCACAAATTACACAAAAAGTCTCCAAGATGGTTAAGAAAAAAATATTATAGGTCTGAAATTTAAAACGTTTTTCAAAGTATTTTAAGCAATTTTAAATTCCCGGAAGGGGGAATTTGAAAATAGGGGGGGGAATCTGAAAACTGTTTTTAAGTTCCCCCCCAGGAATCTGAAAACGTTTTTAATTTCCCTGGAGGGAAGTTGAAAACGTTTTCAGATTCCTGGGGGGGAACTTGGGAAGGGGGGAAGTTGAAATCGTTACACCGGCTGTCCGTAATTATCAGTCGCCTCCTCCAGCCTTATATCAATGGACAAATGCGACTGATGCTAATCTATTCGCACCCCCGTGTCGCATGCCGCATGCCGGACCGATCGCTACAGGGACCGATCGAGTTGTCGCATTCGCATTCGCAATCGCATTCGCATTCGCATACCGTATGTAAGGGTTGCAGCCCATTGACTTCAAGGCGTTTCGATTTTTTGCCGCATTCGCATTCGCATTCGCAGATCGCATACCACGTGTAAGGAATCTCAGCTTTAGTCGGAATGAACATGTTTCCTTCCTTCCCCCGTCCCTCTGCAAAAAAAACTGTTAGGAAAATTCACACAAAAATGGGAAAATAGATCAGGAAGTGTACAGGACAAAATCCCCACCTACAAAACTGACATAGCAGAGCTAAAAAAAGCTAATAAATTACATAGACACAAATAAACCAAGTGGAATAGATGAAATCCCAGCAAAAATACTGAAAGAGGCACTCCAAGCCATCCCGCCACTAAGGTAGACCTATTCAACATCTCCTTTCAACAAGGGCGCTTTGTCTCAGTCTGGAAAATCGCAACAATCACCCACATCCACAAAAACGGAGACAAGCAAAACATGGAAAACTACAGGCTAATATCAATGCTACAAACCCCAGGCAAACTCATTGAAAAAGTGTTCTATAGGCACATAAATGAACACCTGGAAAAAACTAATATACTAAATGAAAGACACAGGTGCTTCAGGAAACTGCAGTCCACATCAAAAAAGGATGACATACTGGCATCAATGAACCAAAAACAATTAGTTTGAGCAGCCTTCATTGACTTTAGTAAAGCTTTCAACATGGTAGACCATAATATACTACTGGAAAAACTCAAAACTATAGGCATAAAATCCAACACCATGAATTGGATAAAATGCTACCTAAACAACAGACAACAACAAACTAAAATAAACAATACCCTATCAGATAACCAGCCTGTCACATGTGTACCCCAAGGGTCAATGCTAGAGCCACTGCTCTTTATAATCTACATAAACGACCTTGTAAATTGGCTTCAAACTGAATGCCTCCAACTATATGCAGATGACACAGTCATATATGTAAAGGGCACCACAGAAAAAGAGGCAATAACTAAGCTAAATAAACTTCTACTAAAATTGGACGAATGGTGTGAGTCCAATAAAACAACCATCAATGCAAGCAAATCAAAAACAGTACTCTTCTGACACAAAGAAATGCCAGAAAGAAACTTACACTGTAAGCTAGGAAACCAAATATTAGAAAATGTAGACCACTATAAATACCTAGGCCTTGAGTTGGACGGCCAACTAAACTACAACCTATGTATAAAAAAAAATTAACCAAAAAAATAAACCACAAACTATGGCTATTTGAAAAGCTAAGAGACTACTATATGACACAAGAAATGTCAATAAAAATCTTCAAAGGCATGGTGCTCCCCTATTTTGACAATGGGGACGTAATCTACATGGGCACGAAAAAAGAACTACTAAAAAAAACTGCAAATACTGCAAAACAGAGACCTCAAAATCTGCCTAAAAGTAGACAAACTGCACCCCACCTATGACATACATAAAAGAACTAAAGTAAAATTAATAAAAAAATAGGAGAATAATTCACCTCAAAACATTAGCAAATGACTACAGTCAAGACATTAAACTCATAATGAAACTACAAAGGAACACTAGAGAAAATAGCATGCCACTACTAAGGCAGGGTTAGGGTAAGGGTTAGGGTTAGGGTTAGGGTTAGACTAGAAGCCAAATCAAAGCTCATGAAAGAAGCACACTGGAAATGGCTGCCAAGGCATGGAATGCCCAACGGGAAAGGAACAACAAGTTCCTGACCTAGAAACGTACAAAGAATATCTGTGCAAAATAAGGCTAGGAAACCCCCTGACTAAGCCGCACTGCAAGGGGGCATGTGATATGTCACGGCCCACCAGATAAATGTTTTGAATTTAGAAAATTGGAGTTGTTTTCAAGTTATTCTCCAATTTGGGGTTTGAGACCCTTGTGGCCGTATTAATTTGTGGTTTACCCTCGATTCAGTTTCGGCTAAAACTTCTAAATATAGGATATACATGTCTTAGATGAGATAGTCGAGATCAGTTTGCAACCTAGAGGTCCAGGGGACTCAAACCCCATTTTAGAACAATAGTGTGTTTACTGGTGTGTACTGAGCAGTCAAACATTAACTATGTTAATGTTATTGTTAATCAGTTGAACTAGATTTGAACAAATACCCAGTCGTAGTCGAATACTAATGGCTGATATCGAACTGGTCATTCCGATATCAATTTTATCGAACCGAGCAGTTTGCCAGGCATTGCAATGAATATGGACAATGTGTTATCAATACAAATTAATCACTTAATAAAATACTATTTTTATTTCTTTTGCTCCAATATATATTAATATATGTGCATGCATATGCATATATTCGTTCTTAATATATGTAGATATCTATAAACACACGTGCATTTACATGTATATACATGTGTACATACATATATACAAGACTATCCAGATACTGGTGAGAGAGCTGCTATTCGCAGATGACTGTGCACTGGTTCCCCACTCTGCTGAAGAGCTCCAGAAAATAGTGGATGCTTTCTCCGATGCGTCAAACAAGTTTGGCCTGAAGATTAACATCAAGAAGACAGAAGTGCTGTACCAACCCAACTCTACAAGAACCCAAGAGGAGGATATCTTGGTCGATGGAAACAAGCTGAACCCTGTCCCGGAATTCACCTACCTCGGAAGCACTATATCAAGTGATGGACAGGTTGATGATGAGATACAGAGGAGGATGGCTAGGGCTAGTCCATCTTTCGGTTGACTATGCCAGAGACTCTGGAACAACCACCATGTGTCCACATGGGTGAAAGGCAAGATTTACTGCGCAATCGTGCTATCCACCCTACTATATGGAGCCGAAGCCTGAACAGTGTACAGATGACAGGTGAAAAAGCTGCAAGCCTTCATGATGCGACATCTGCATTCAATCTTGAGGATAACCTGGAAGGACAAAGTGACAAACAAGGAAATACTCGATCGGACAGGGCTGTCCTCTATGGAAGATCTTCTGATCAGAAAGAACCTCCGGTGGACTGGACACGTGATGAGGATGTCAACAGACAGGCTACCAAAGCAGATCATCTATTCTCAATTGTCTTCTGGTCAGAGAAAGAGAGGACACCCTCGTCTCCGATTCAAGGATATTATCATGATTGATTGATTGGTGGTTGCTTTACGCCGTGTCGGCAGCATAGGCCATATTCACGGCGAGAAATGTTTGTTTTTTGTTCAAACCATCGCTTTTACATGTAAAAGCAGACAATCAATTATGTGCCAATAGACACTAATTAAATTAGAAAGCTCACAATCATATATCTGTGGTCAAGGGAAACAAATTCCCATAGAAAAAGAAAAGTTTCATTAATAATTAATAGAATCCATTTAGTAAACTATATAAGGTGGTACAGTCCAGCTGCCCTCAAAAAGGCTAAAATGTTTTCCTGTTTTACCTTAGTAAAAAGGTCATGCATACTGTCTGCAGTGTAAGAACCGTTGGCGCAGGGCCAAAAAATCAACGCAACTTAGGTAAAATGTGTTTGAGGTGTCAGTGGGGACTGACACCCAATACATTCAGGGGGAGGTTCCCCCTTGAGCAGAAAAGCATGTGTAAGCCACGAGTGGCCAACACGGCAGCGGCTAAGGACCACTTGGTCCCGCCGACCTCCCGCATGAGTCTGTGGTGGCTTTCCCACAGATGGTTCAATTTCTTTAAGTTTATTGATGTTTTCATCCCACTCATGTTGCCATTTGGATTTTGGATATTATCAAGAGGAACCTGAAGTTGAGAGATATTAGGACCGACTCAGGGACATCACTCTCACAGAAGAGAGCTAAAAGGGGAGCAGGGGTTAAGAAATGAAAGCAGTCTTTGTTACATTGCGACTTACATCATGATGATGATGATATGCATATACATGTATGTATATATAAGTACATATATGTATCTATGTGTATATCTGAATCAATATGTAAATATGAATATGTGAATTCATGTATAAGTATATATTGCATTCATGTATTCATATGTGTGTATACCGTAAAACATCTCTGACACATCCACATATCGACCACTCCCGTATATCGATCTCTTTATTTGGGTCCCAAACGATCGCCTTTACAATACCATTGTACGGATGAAAAAAGTCCCTAATTTGACCACCTCCCTAACTGGACCATTTAAAGTCGATCCCATGGTCAGTCGATTTAGAGAGGTTTTGCTGTACGAGCTTTAGTATATATGTACAGTAAAACCTCTCTAAATCGACCGACCTTGGGACCGACTTTAAGTGGTCCATTTAGGGAGGTGGTCCGTTTAGGGAGTTAAAATATGGTTTCAATGGTATTGTTGGGACCCATATACAGCGATCGATATAGGGGAGTTGTCGATCTGTTTAGGTGGTCTGTAGGGAGGTTTTACTGTATATATGCACAATATGAATATATGTGTATATGGCCAAACATGGACTGAGTATTATCAAAGACCCTATAATACTAAGATGGCTCACTCCCTATCTCTCCCATGGTAATGTAAATTTCGCAGTGCCACCTTGTGGTGGGTTTGATCAGCCCAACTGCTGGTTGGTGTTTCACATGTAAACACATACAATTATATTATACATGAGATAGGTAAGTATGAATACACATCAATATAAAATTGCTATGAACAAATACCCATCATCATCAGCATCATCATCATCGCCATCATCACACATCTTTCACATTCATATATACATTTATACATATAATATAGCACCTGTTTAACCAAGAGAACAGCCAGCGCACCAAGTGGTGGGTTTGATCATTTTGATTACGCAGTACAGGCTGAGTGAGCCGTCTTAGTATTATAGGGTCTTTGGTATTACAGATGAACCTCGATCCAACAGACACCGATGCAACGGATTCCGGATCCAATGGACACAATCCGCTAGAGTGAATACCTGAATTTGTAGGAATTGTTTCTTTGGATGCATACTGGTCAAGCATTACGTATATCTTGGAGCCAGTGACAGTTGTTACAATCCACCACATCTGAAGAACTGTCTTGATTTCTATTAATTATTAAGAGCAGCTAACTGGTCCAAAGCCTATTATTATAGCTGTATCCTATGCAGGTATTGCAGGTCTAGCAATACCTCAGGGAGTTTGACGCCCCTGCTTTGCAGAGTTGTAAACCACTGCCTTGTGGTACAGGTTCTTAAATTTCGTCGCTGCAACCGACAAACGGCTATAACGGACAACTGCTCCCCCCTATTAGTCCGTTGGATCGAGGTTCATCTGTATATGCATATGTATGTATATGGATATCTGTGTATATATGAAGGGTTCAGGCGCAAAGACCGACAAACGCCATCTGGGCCGAAATGAAGCCATGACTACCGCGTTTGAGCTGAAGCTGCCATCTTTCTGATAGTCAAAACCATTTGTTCGCAGAAGCTTTCACGTCCCTATATAATACACTCTGCGATCTGAAACTGATAGACTTTAACTGGAGCGTAGAACAATAAGTTCTATTTTACAGAAAACAACTTAAATTGATTTGTCAGCTTTAGGAGCTGAACCCTTATAGGTATATATGTGTATATATACATGTATATATATGAACCTGTCTCAAAAGGTGTGAACTCTTTTTTTTTTGTCCATTCTAATGATTGACACAAAACAGCACCAAAACAGTTACACTGAAAACACAAGGACATTTGCTTCAAATCAATATGTATTCTATTCGGATTATGAAACACCATGTAAAAAACAAATCAGTTTATCCTGAGAAAATGCATAAGCAGATAGTATGTTGATCGTTACTATTGACAAAGTGTTGTCCCATATTGCTTAGCACCTTTTGAGACAGTCTCATATATATTTTTTTCCCAGAATTCACTAAGTCTCTCTGTCTGTGAGATTATAGCTGCATAGTCTGATAAAGAATCACATTTTTATAACCAAAGCAATTATCTAGATTGATTCTAAATATGTAACATAGATGTTGATGCACTTATTAAACATATTGTAAAATGCGACGGCCAGCAGCTGGGGTTGTGTAGGCAGGTTAAATAGGAAATCACTACAGGCAAGTATAGAGAAGGAAGGCAAGAGATAGAGTGTGCAGAAGGAACCAGAAGGAGCTTGCTTAGTTTATTATATATATATAGCTTTTAGAATCCAAGATGGCAGTGGTCACATGGGTTGATCCACCAATCAGAGTTCAATCTGTTGTATCCAAGGCCTGGTCATGCTGGCTACAGTGCCTTGTAGTGGCCAATGATCCATAAATAACACCATGGGGGGAGGGGGTATGCGAGGTGACTCCTCCAAAGACTTATCTAAGAAGTGACACTCCTCCAAAGACTATTTTACTATACAATTTCTATACCTAATGAGTAATAGTTTACCAATTCCACATATCCCTCATATGCCTTTGGATTTTATATATCACCATTTACCATTATATAGACAAGTTGCAATTTATTATAGTAGAGTTCACATATATCCTCATGCCATTAGATCAGACAATTTTACAATATGTTTATGTATAGAAGGGAATACCGAGTCAAATTAACTGAACATGTTGCTGCAGAAGCCTACGGTGTCAGAGTTTTGGCATGCCCGCCAAAACCAATTTTATATCTTTGCACTTCAAATATCTCAAAAGTTATCCAATTAAATTAATAGTTACTCCAAACTAAAGGGAAGTGTATTGTACTGATCAATATCATATATTAGATTAGATTAGATTGTTTGAGTTGGCCCACCACATGTGGTGAGGTAGGTACAAGATTCACCCCGTACTGCTGCAGTAGGGGTGCAAACCAGCCTTATGTAAAAGCTGGCGAAAATGCGGGTCAAAGAATTGAGAGCCTAATTTTACAATCTAAGAAGCAACAATTATTCTTTACATATGTTTTATTATTTACCCGCTACTTTTGAGTTGAAAAATATAATATAATATCTAGTTTAATAAGATTTAAAAGTGAAATCGACGGCGTTCTGCGGCCGCCATCTTGTCTTTTTGCATTCTCTCCCATTTCACCAACTCTGTGCCTATAGAAGTATCCATTTGATACTGGAGCCACATACTGGAGCCTCACTTCCATACTGGAGCCTCACTTTCATACTAACGCTATTTTCGCCCGTATTTATATAAGGCTGGTCTTCACCCGTGTACTACAACGGGTGAATCTTGTATCTAGTGGTGAGGATGCTCTGTTTATCTTAGAAAAATGACAGAAGCTCAAAACCATCGGACTGTGCAGCTTTAACGTTGCATAGTCTGATGGTTTTGCGTTTTGGTAATTTTTCTGGGATAATTATATTAAACTGATCGTTATAATCTACCTTATTTCAGGTTAAAGTAACTTTTATTTTAAATGGATAAGTTTTGAGATATTTTAAATTCAATCATGTAAACTTAGTTTTGACAAGCACGCCAAAACTCTGACACCATAGGCTTCAGCAGTAACAGGTTCTATCAAATAGTCTACGTGTTCCCTTCTATATGGCAATAAATGCTTAATATGTGCATCAATATCTAAGTTAGATATGTAGAGTCAAATACATATAATTATTTTGGTTTTGAAAATTTGATGCTTCATCGGACTATGCAGCTTTAATCAAAATATGCGAATAGGAAAATGAAACGATGAACAATACAGCATCGTAAGTTTGTGTGTTTACATTTGATCTATTGTTTAATGAAATGTGTGGTGTCTTTGTCGGCCTGGTTGTAATTGCATTTTGCCTACTCCACACACACACACACGCACACACATGCGCACACACGCATGCACCAACATCATGGCCACAGGCACCGTGCTTGCTGCTTACACCCACCATCAGTCACAATTAAATGCAAACTAATTAGACTACACTTTGAAACACTCATTAATTGGGTGACGCGCTTAACCACTATGTGTAAACATCACACATAACCATCACCAGTCACGTGATTGGCGAGAAGGTGCCGTGATGCCTCACGGGACGGTCCTCCTGGATATAGCATGTGCTATATCAGTTATTGCCCGATATGGGCTTTGAGGGTTTGGAGACTATAGGGTTAGTAATAGGATTGACCGAGATGAAACTGAGAGTTCTCCTGGATATAGCACGTGCTATATCAATTATTGCCCGATATGAGTTTTGAGGGTTGGGAGAGCATAGGATTAGTATCGACTGAGATGAAACTCAGAGTCCTCCTGGATATAGCACGTGCTATTTTATCAATTATTGCCCGATATGGGTTTTGAGGGTTGGAAGAGTATAGGATTAGTATCAACTGAGATGAAACTGAGAGTCCTCCTGGATATAGCACGTGCTATATCAGTTATTGCCTGATATGGGCTTTGAGGGTTTGGAGACTATAGGGTTAGTAATAGTATTGACCGAGATGAAACTGAGAGTTCTCCTGGATATAGCACGTGCTATATCAGTTATTACCCAATATGGACTTTGGAGGTTGGTAGAGCATAGGGTTAGTATTGACCGAGATGAAACTGAGAGTTCTCCTGGATATAGCACGTGCTATATCAGTTATTGCCCGATATGGGCTTTGGAGGTTGGGAGAGTATAGGGTTAGTAATAGTATTGACCGAGATGAAACTGAGAGTCCTCCTGGATATAGCACGTGCTATATCAGTTATTACCCGATATGGGCTTTGGAGGTTGGTAGAGCATAGGGTTAGTATTGACCGAGATGAAACTGAGAGTTCTCCTGGATATAGCACGTGCTATATCAGTTATTGCCCGATATGGGCTTTGGAGGTTGGGAGAGCATAGGGTTAGTATTGACCGAGATGAAATTGAGGGTCATCCTTACCAAATTTGTATTTGTCACTAACTAGCCTGGCATTCGGCTATATTAATAGGATAACGCATGGACTCGTTTTCTCAGTATCTGCATAATGTGACTGAGTGGATAATCGGGTCATGGTCCCGGTAGCCCGATCTCCCAGTAAGGCAGCACTGTAAAGTTATCATGAATGTGCACTGTTACCAGCCGGTATCCGTCCTGATAAGACTTTAGATTGTACTAGGACGGAAAACCCCAATAAGCAAACAAAGGAGGCGAATTTGTCCCATTACAGTAAAACCTCTCTAGATCGACTGACCATGGGGCCGACTTTAAATGGTCAATTTAGGGAGGTGGTCGGTTCAGGGAGTTTATTTTATCTTTACAGTGGTATTGTATGGGCAGTCGTTTGGGACCCAAATAAAGCGATCGATATAAGGGAGTGGGCCAATCTGTGGAGGTGGTCGGTTAGAGAGGTTTTGATGTAGTTCAATTCAAATGCGAACTCCTTTCTTGAAATATTGAACAAATGTAATTTCTTATCGCAGTCGTCGATGACATCACCATAATCATGAATAATCTTATAGAAATTCCCCCCCAAAAGTTCGATGACTAAAGCGGTCTATTGCCATGCCCATGTTTCTGCCTCACGGTCCGCTGCCAACATTGTCATACATACTCATTGGGGTTTTACGTCCTAGGACACGTAGTGGCGGGTGTTTTTGTTATTATCCTCCCATCTCACTCGTAATGAGCATCGTGTATTTACGGCACCATCCAAGTTCCTTTCATGTTCGTTTAATTACCATCTCTATGTCGGCATTTGTTCGTTATTGTATCTTCATGCTGAATAAAACCTCATCAGTGTGGGTGGTGGGTGGTGGGTGGGTGGGTGGGTGGTGGGTGGGGGTATCAGCGAATCAAATCAATCATCAACATGGTGTTTTAGACACACACACAAACTACACACACAATACAAATAAATGGTTGCTGCAAACTGAGCCTAGCAGCTACCCATAATGCACCGGCGAACACGCAATGCATTGTGAGCCCGGTAACGCATTTAAAATAATTACCAGGAATCAAATTAGAGGGTTTTGACTTTTGCGCCTCATAAAAGCATGTGCAATTGTCAGCGTCGAACCGATAGGCGCGGGAGGAGGGGGGGGGGGGGCTAGGTGGAGGGGTGGTGGTGGTGGTGGTGGTGGGGTGCCGGTCTGTGTTGTGCACGAAAGAAAACCCAGCCGGTGTCGCAGTTTCAGCGCCCGGTCAGTTTCAGCGCCTGGTCAGTTTCATGCGCATGCGTCAAAATCTAACATCATCGTCACTAACCTTATAAATTTAATATAATGTTTTTGGTAAAGATGTTTTCTACAAGTGTACAAAGCGATTTGTTTCTAGGTGGTGTGCTTTTAGAGATATATCACTTTTCCTGTATTTTCTGTATGAAGATTGCTAGCGACCATTGACAATGCCTTGAGTTTGACGGTACGCACAGTGCAAAACCTTAGTTTTATTCAAAATTAATACAAATCAAGAACCCTAACCTTATAAATTTAATACAGTATTTTTGGTAAAGATGTTTTCTATATGTGTACCAAGCGATGTGTTAATAGGTGGTGTAGTTTTAGAGATATTTCACTTTTGCTGTATTTTCTGTATGAAGATTGCTCACGACCATTGACAATGCCTTGAGTTTGAGTCTATACGGGCCGTTGAAACTGACCTGGCGCTGAAACTGCGACACCGGCAAGAGGGTGACCATTTTGGCGGTGGGGGTGGGGGTAGTGAGGAGGGGAAAGGGAGGGGAGCGAGTGGATTGGAGGGGTGGGGGTGGGGTGTGGGTAGTGAGGGGACGAGGGAAGATTAAGAGGGCAGAAGTTCTTTATTTCTGTAAGATTATTAATGCGGGACAATTGCAGTGTTTTTTTTCAGAGGTGGTACTGGTAGTGGTTAGGGTGGGGGTGAAGGGGGGGGGGGGGTGAAGCTGGGATGGGGGTGGTTGGGGTAGGGGGTGGAGATGTGGGTGGGTGGTGTGGAGGTGTGGGTGGGTGTGGTGTGGAGATGTGGGTGGGTTGTGTGGAGGTGTGGGTGGGTGGATGGTGGTGTGGAGATGTGGGTGGGTCGTGTGGAGGTGTGTGGAGGTGGGTCGTGTTGTGGAGATGTGGGTGAGTGGGGTGGACGTGTGGGTGGGTGGGTGGTGTGGAGGTGTGTGTGGGTGTGTGGAGGTTTGTGGGTGGGTCGTGTGGAGGGGTGGTATGGAGGTGTGGGTGGGTGGGTGGGTTGGAGGTGTGGGTGGGATGGAGGTGTGGGTGGGGTGGAGGTGTGTGTGGGTGGTGTGGAGGTGTGTGTAGGTGGTGTGGAGGTGTGGGTGGGTGGGTGGTGTGGAGGGTGGTGTGAAGGTGTGGGTGGGTGGGTGGTGTGGAGGTGTGGGTGTGGGTGATGGTGTGGAGGTGTGTGTGGGGGTATGGAGGTGTGGGTGGGTAGTGTGGAGGTGTGTGTGGGTGGTGGTGGATGTGAGTGGGTGCTGAAGGAACTTATTCCACACACTGCCTTACACTATACGTTGTCATATCCGTGGACTGTCCGATAATTATAAATCACACCAACCTATAGCTGACTGGACAATGTGAGACTGACTGAGTGAGTACTCTGGTAGAAACCAAGCTTTAATCCGCGTGACCTCTGACCCGGACTAGATAGGTGTTCAGAAGCAGGCGCTGCTCTGCCTAATTGTTTGTGTTTTATTGTTTTTTGCTCGAGGCTGTATCACTAAAAACAAGGAGACTGCCACTTTGGTTCGTTGGGTAATTTTTGTCCTGAATTTCTTTTGTCTCTTTCTTCTCTTGTTTTATTTTGTTGTCGCTGGGGTGGGAGATGGGTTATTACCAAAGTGAGTACTTGCTCTGTTCTGCATTGTTTCGACAAGTCATTTAAAAACCATTTTAGAAACTGCATTACCAATATCGGTGAGACTCTGTATGGATTTGCTTCATCTCGTCGGAACCTATCAGAAAACAAGATACCGGCGTTCAACAATATTACCACAATGCAGTTGTGCATTAATAATGTTGTTGTTTAAGCCTTCTGCCGTGCTTTTTTTTTTCTACAAATGTAACTTACTCTCATAGTTGAAAATCCTTAATAATAGCATATATATTCAAGGGAGATTGTCTCAATGTAAATGTAAAGGATGCTGGTCATGGCACCGGTGCCAAGAAGGAGGACGCAAACAAAGGAACCATTGCAACAGAACAAGACTCAAACCAAAATGATGTCATTCCGGGGCTAACGTCCTAACCATTACATTAACTATGCTCCCTGATGCAATCACCTTATCCTTGCCTCACTGTTCATGTGGCCTCTATCCGACTGATGTAGGTCAATGTAGTGCTACGTAGTGTAGTGAACAATGTTTGTCTAATTTACGTCTAATGTGCAACAATGTATGTCTAACATATACATAACATACGCCCGACGTAAAAGCCACACGTTGTCGAACATCAAACGTTGTGTGCATGCACAAAACTTTTGCGACCCCTTGATGAGCGATGCCATATACCGACAAACATTGACGTATATCAACGTACGCATAATGAACGCATTCCCTCTTTGAACGTGCCATTTTCAGTTACCCCGTCCATACCCTCCCCCAGCCCCCCCCCCCCCGCAACAACAACAAGGAGGAAAAAAGAATTAACCGCCAGTCATAGTGTGCGTGGACAACAGTGTGCATCTGTTTTCATTCAACACATAACTTTTGTTATAAGTGCACCTAGCTCTGAAAACACTTATACTCCCCTCACTCCCCCCCCCCCAAATAAAAACAAACAAAACAAAACAAAAACCCACCAAGTCCCAGAAGGGTGCCCCTGTCACACACAAGAAGCCCAGAGGTGCGGGTCTGCGTGACCCACGTGTGACTGTTCCCTCCCACAGAGCCCCAGCTCCTTTCTTCTGTGCGACAACACCTAGAACCACCCCCCTCCCCCACACACACATACACACCCTGGAGATGGCGATGTAACGGGGTCTCGCAGCGCCCCCTGGATGCAACGTGCATGACGCGTGAACTCGACACGCACCGGTGCACCTGTTAAATACAATGCAAGTGTATACACTAAGAGTAAGACATCTCTAAATCGACCGACCATGGGACCAACTTTAAATGGTCCATTTCTATAGGAGGGGGTGGGTTTAGCGAGTTTTTTCTTATCGTTACAATGGTATTGTACTATTGTATTTTTTTTTCTTGAAGATTTACACTGCCTGTTATGGATAAGTCTGAATAGACTTGTTTTCACCATTAGACAGTTTATCGATAGAAAGCCCAAGTCTACACCTTAACCGACCCAAGGGATTTTTAACCTCCCACACCACATAGACATGGTATGAGAGCAACAGGCCTTTGATGATGCTGTAAGTTATACTCAGTTGTGGAAATCCAAATTTGCAGAGGTGAGGGCATGAGGAATTGAACCACCAACCTTCAGATTAGGAGTCCGACCTAGAAAAAAGCCAAACACTCTAACCACTCCACCACAGAGAACACCACAATGTGCGATCGTTTGGAACCCAAATAAAGCGATCCATATCTATAGAGGGAGTGGTCGATCTGTGAAGGCAGTCTGTGAAGTTCTACTGTATATATATATACATCTTCATCCACCCATATGTATGTATATGTGCATGTATATATATATATATGTATATATATGTGTTCATATATATATGTTATATATGTATATATATGTATATGGCTAGTGATAAGACTGTTATCGCGTGTAATAAGATCTGGAGTGCCCCCCCCCCCCACCCAGGAGGTCCGGCATGCACCGCTCACCCCCCTGCACGGTGCGTGACACTCCATTGGCTCGGAACTCTTTTTATACCACCAACTCATATCGCACTACTTGTTTCCTAATCCTATGTCATTGCATATCATGTTTATATTATCTCCACTAATGGAAGAATTATTATATGTAAAAATTAGGCGATTACAAAATCTGACCATCCGAGCAGGTCTGGAGGCGGTAGTGACCAGACACAGCTGGGATCAGGGTGGCCAGGAGCCACTCACAGGTGGCGCCATAGTGGCAGAAGCAGGAACTAACTCCTATGACAGTAGGATAGTACTTAGTAGGTAATAGCTCATATATAGAATGGAACTGATAAGTGGTAGTGTCCTTGTATATATTCCCATAATAGATTATAGAGCACATATATGTATATATGTATATGAATATATATGTATATACATATATGTATATTTGTGCATATATATGTATATATATATATATGCAACTGACACTTGGTGACACTGTTGTGGGGGGAGGTGGGCCGAAGGTGGCGCCACCAGTCAAGTGCGGAGTCTTATGGAGAATAATAATGGTAATGACTATAATAATAATATAATATAATATACGATGGAAACAATTCCCTTCATATATTTATATTCGCATAATTCGTTACACATCACATATGTGTGAACATTTATATACATTTATATACATATACACCCTCTCATCCCCTCTCACAATCACATGGAACACATGAAGCCCCAGATAAGCCTATTGAGCATTGTGGCGCTCCCTATAGACAACATCGCCGATCCAGCGACGCGGTGCATTGTGGGATGCATGGAAGAAAAACAAACCCGCGAGAAGCACATCGCACATACTAATACAGTGGGTGCAGTTATGGAAATGTGCTAGTTTCAGCTCATCTCAGCTCTTGTTTGAAACATGGAATACCACCTAAAAAATATATATAATAAATTAAGATATTAATCTTTTATCCAGCATTGCATTTACATCAATATAATCAGCACATCTTATGCCATGTGCATTTAGATTTAGAAAGATCTAGGCACTCAGACTAGTGTTAGAGCCATAGCCAGAGTCAGGTTTACTCATTGTATTCATGTTTTTTATTTATATCCTATGGTTAATAACATTTGTTGGGCTAGGAAATGGGTAGGGTTAATCAGACATTGGGTATACATTTCTTTGAAACAAGTTTTTGTTGACACATTTGACATTTTAATATTTAGAACACGAATTACAGAAAACTTATGTCTAATCAACAATGGTGATGTAAACATCAGCCTGTAAAGTGACTGACATTTTATGTTTCTTAGCTCGTAATGCTTAATTATGGAGAGTTGTGTCTTAAATACATTCACTATTTTATTATATTGCATCCATCCATCCATGTTTGTGCCAAATTGTTATGTATTTTGATTAATTTTGAATGAAATTGAAGTTTTACCCTATGCGTATCAGCAAACTCAATCGTCCTATGCCTTTGCTTTGCTGCCAACACCCTTTCTCAGCGCATGCGCAGTCGGAACAGTGATCTCGTCTATTCAGTTCATGGACGGTGCCGCAGTTCTTAAGGCCACATTCCTTACACGCGGTATGCGGCATGCGAATGCGAATGCGGCAAAAAATCGAAAAGCATCTAAGTCAATGGGGGTGATTCCATGTGTCCGAATGCGAATGTGAATGTGAATGTGAATGCGAATGCAAATGCAAATGCGGCAACTGAATCGGTCCATGTAGCCATCAGTGCGGCATGCGAATGTGAATGCTGCTGCGTTTGCCATAGAAAACAGTGGTAGAGAAACCTGACACTATGTGTGGGTGTGGGTGTCGGTGTGTGTGAAAGGACCCAACCCGTTCGCATACCGCATGCCGCATGCCGCATTCGCATTCGCATTCGCATTCGCATTCGCATTCGCATTCGCATGCCGTATACCGCGTGTAAGGAATCCTAGCTTAAATCTTATGGACGGTACCTCCTGTGTGACTAACCGGAAGTGGCACACACCCGCTTTCTGCGCGCGGCGTTCACCCTCGCCGTCGTTAGGGCGTGACAACGACTGTGTGGGTGAGTAGACTCGCAGTCTGTGCCCGGCCATGCGTGACGGGCGCGCTCACCTATTGGTTATCAGGACGTGCCGGCCACACGCGATGCGGTGACGTCATGATGTCACGGCCGAGTGGGCGGCGTCTCGGCAGGGGGCGCGTCATCAAAGGGGCTCGGGTTTCTCCGCTAGGTGTCGCCTGCGTTTCGTGTGCGGATGGTGGGAGGGTGTTTGGGTGGGAGGGTGTTGGGGGTGGGAGGGTGGTAAGGGTGGAGGGTGGGAGGATGTTGGGGGTGGAAGGGTGGGGAGGGTGGTTAAAGCGGGAGGGTGGGAGGGTGTTGGGGTGGGGGTGAGGAGGTGGGAGGGTGTTGGGGTGGGAGGGTGGTAAGGGTGGGAGTGTGGGAGGGTGTTGGGGGTGGGAGGGTGAGGGGAGGATTGGGTGGGACGGGAAGACCACAACATGGCGTGCACTTACTTATAAGTGGGCGTTAACCTGGGACCCCCCCCCGCTCCCCCCACCCCCACTCCAACCACCCCCACTCCCACCCGCACCCCACCCGCACCCCGCACCATTCGCACACAATCACAATATCTCCAGTGAAGCGTCCAGGGACTTCTTAGCACATGCAAGACTTCTCATAATTGCGTTGTCTGTATATTTAGATTATATATATATATATCAAGTCAATTAGCATATTTCCAACAAAGCTCAGACACACGGTGAGTTGTTTCAAGGCACGTTTTTATCATTTTAGGGAGGTTAAGGCACTCTTAAGATAAAAATAATTGTCAATATTTAATTATGATGGGTTATAGACGACTTCGGTGATGTATTCATGTAGTTTGAGTACCAGTCCGGACTGTTTTTCGGGTATTTGTAAAATATTTAATGCCAGAGGATTTAGCGTGTGCACTTACTTGTAAGACGTTAAGCGTCATGATCTAGATACCCACATTGATGGTCCAGTTCGATTGACGGCGTGTTCTCGCCACGGTGTTGTTGTTCAAAATGGCCACCAATTGAGTGCGTGCGTATACATATGGCTTAAATTGAGTGCTGGTCTCGAAGTTCTCTATGAACTCAGACTTGGTTATACCTATATGCCCCAGGTCCAATTATGATTGTTCATTTTCGGCTAACAGTAGTTGCTACCAAGCTATGGTATTGAGTTATCTCGACCCCCATTGTTGATGTGATATTCGACTGGGCGGATCGAACTAAACTATTTACCAAAAAAACTTCAAAACCACTGAAGTTCTCGATAGTGAGTCACATGTCATGTCATCCCGCACTGCACTTAGACATTATATGTACAGCTGCAAAAACCAGCACAATGCGTACTGACCAAGTACTATGCTTGTATTTTGCAGATGGCCACGAGACAAAGTTCACATAGAGCGCAGAAGGTTGCTGGCACCACGGAGTCTGGGCAAGGGCAGTCTGTCAATATGGACGGTAATACCGTTGCGCTGCCTGGCCCGAGTGACTATCCATGCCCCTCCATGTCTCAGGCACAGACTGCCCAGACTCAATTGGTGAACCAATTTGTCAATGCCGCCCAGCTAGCCAGCAAGGAGAACAGACTGGCAGAACCATCAACTAACTGGGGAGATCAGTCAATGTGGCGGGATGAACTGTCACCAAGCACAAGTGATTCGGAGTTGGGGAATACGTCAACTCGAGGTAGTAGACGTGCTACCTCAGTGGAGAAAGCAAACTCCGAGGTGTCAGACGGTGATGAGTACAATATGGCCAGAAAGAGAGCTAACACGGGCAAAAGGAAAAATAGGAAGAAGAAAAAGAGTAAGAAAAAGAGGAAGCATGCATCCTCGTCCTCTTCCTCGAGCTCCAGCTCTTCATCATCAGAGGATTCCAACTCTGACACAAACCACACAGGAGCCCTAGCAAAAGAATTTGATCTGGCGGCTAAGAACAGGCCAACAAAACTGGACAAGAAAGTGAGATTGTGTACATAGTTGAGGAGGGCATGGGAGGGCACAGCTGAGGTGATACTCAGAGGGGCATAGAAATTCACCGGTGTCAAGGGCATTGAGGCATCATGCCCTAAAGAAATGGATAGGGAAGTCCCGATGTCGGAGGAGAAAAAGAAAATCGAGAATGTGATGTACACAAGCCAGCGATCTGTGTTGGCAGCTCTAACTGCTATTCAACCAGTTGCTGAAGGAGAAAGTATTCACTTCACTTGCCTCAGACCTCAACAAGGCGATTGAGCTGCTGGCAGCAGCCAGTACCTTCTTAACATACAGAATGTGTACAAGGCGGTCACAACAGAGGCAAGCAAGGAAATAACACGTTCGAAGAAAGTTAAAGACAAGAACGGAAAAGAGTTCACACTCTTCCTCGCCCCGAAACCAAGTTTCTGGCTTTCCAACTAGATACATTAAAAATGCAGGTTTCCTTAACACCCAACAAGATTAATAAATTTCACACTTTTGTCTGTAATTTGGGGAAAGGTAAGAATTTAAAAATAAGACGAGTAGCAGCAATGCTGGGACTCATGATGGCTTACACGCCAGCTGTTCTATACGGGCAGGCTCATGTCAATGGACTAGAAGTAAATAAAAATAAAGCGTTAAAAATAAGTAAAGGAAATTTTGAAAGGCTCATGAACATTTCAGAAGCTGGGTGGAAGGACATCCGTTGGAGGGAGGAGGCAGTGGGAAATTCCCCTACTCCAATCAGGTTTGACAACCCATCGATCGAAATCACAACGGATGCGTCACTCCAAGGCTGGGGTGCTCACAGGGGAGACACAGCCACAGGAGGCAGATGGTTGCAAGTTGAGTTAAATTTGCACATTAATGTGTTGGAATTAAGAGCCGTATGGCTGGGTTTGCAAAGTTTAATAAGAGAAAAGGAAGTACACATACAGATCTATACGGACAACACAACAACGTTAGCGTATATAAACAGAATGGGAGGCACTAGGTCACCAATGGCCAAAAAAAATTGGCAATGGTCGGTGTTACCCAGGGTGGATGGACAAACAATTGGCAAACATCAGCTGGTGCATTGGCTTATGCGGTCAGTTTATGCAAAAAAAACAAAAAAACCAAAGTACTCCAGGTTTTGGGATGTGAATAAAGTGTTTGATTTACTACGCGACTGGCCAGGAAACAGGAACTTGAATCTCAGGGAACTTACATTAAAATTAGTCATTTTGTTATTCTGAGTAATGGGACACAGAGAATGAGTAGCTACATACATGTGTTGTTAGAGCTCTTAGAGCGTATTTAGGGTGCACAAAAGACATTAGGATAGAGAAGCAACTATTAGTTAGCTACATAAAACCTCATGCGCCAATATCAAGGGACACTTTGGCATGTTGAACTGTTCAACTACTTGATAGGGCAAGTGTAAATACAAAGGAGTTTGGGCCACACTGAACTCAAGGTGCGGCAGCTTCGAAAGCTAGAGCATTAGGAATTTCAGTTAACATTATCCTAAAATTTGCAGGCTGGAAGGCAGCCAGGTCTTTTCGTCTCCACTATAACAAGAAGGTGGAAAAACATAACAAAGTAGCCAAAAGGTTGTTGGACACCGCTAAAAACAGGCCAGTTTAGGCTGTATGAAGAAATAAAATGACAAATATTACAAGTAATGTGTAACAGTCTATTTGTAAACTTGTAAATATCGTTCAGAGTGATTCTGGTTATAAACAAAATAAAGAAAAGGCTAAGCATAAGCTATTACAATGTTATGGTTCTTTTATGAGAAGGGAAATTAAATTAGTAGTCGGGTAAAATACTCGGTACATAAAAATCTCCCTGGACTGTCAATGCCTTGTTGGCAACAGCCCGAGGTAAAATAGGATAAGTTAGACGAGACTTACCTGGGTATAGTTGAAGGATAACCTCTGTTTTACCGAGGGATGTGCCCCTTGGTAGTCGCAGAACAGGGCCCACCCAATCCGCTCCTTGCGATACAGAAGAAATTATTTGTTAAATAATTAAGAATTAAATAAGTATACAACAGGAAAAATGGATTTTTTCAAGCAAGACAGCTAAATAGACAATTGGCTTGTATTTTAACCCTCCTAATTAGGTCAAAATTGACTTGAGACCGGAACTGCTTCATCTCCCTGTACTGCAACTACCAAGGGGCACAGCCCTCGGTAAAACAGAAGTTCTCCTTCAACTATATCCAGGTAAGTCTCGTCTAACTTATCCTATTTATATATCATATATATCATACATCAGATCATTCATATATATCATATATCATATATATCACATTTAACATATGTATATAACATGTATATCATAAATATATAGCATAAATTATTAATATATGTGATTTATAAGATAACGTTTAATTATTTATGTATGAGTTGCTATATATACATACATGTGATATAATATATATGATATCATATATAACTAAGGAATATGTGCGATTATAAGATAATATATATTTAATTGTGTATGTGTTATCTATTTTACATACATATATATCGTATCATATATAGCATATATATCTTATAAGTTATAGATAACTAATAATATATATGCGATTTGTAAGATAATATCTATTTAATTATATATGTCTAGTTTATTATGCATTTATATGATCCCATATATATATAGCATATATATGTTGTTTATATCTCATTAATTATACAGTATGATTATATATATATGTATATGTATATATATATATAACTAGGGGGGTCAGTTTGTAGCCATACTCTGCCTACATGCTTCTCACTAAATGTTAAATGTACTGCATATCCTACCGGGACAAATACATAAAGTGCCTGTCACACTATGCCGGATTGAGCAACGGACAGAATTGTCTAGTCTGGTGGTGATAAGATCAAAATGTATTAAAATGTGTGAAAGTGTTGTGACATCGGGTCTATGAACAGACATGAAACGGACATGAAACGGACATGAAACGGACATGAAACAGACATGAATGGATAGCCAATGGACGAAACGAAATCAAACCAGACAAGAACCGTAGACGTCAGTCCGGTGGCATCTGTTCTTAGTTTTGTGCATGTTCAAAACTTGTATGGAAACAAACCGGACATTGTTCATTTTCTGTCCATTTCCCCCAATCCGGTGAGGTGTGACAGGGCCTTAAGCGTTAGCAGTGTTATCTTAGTGTTAACAGACCGAAGACAAGAAACCAAGTATCTGACATAAAACCTGTAAACCCGAAGACAGTCCCAGGGGCGGCACGTGGTGGTGGTGGGAGGGAGGGGGGGGGGGGGGGGCAGGTGTCCTCCTGTTGCTCAGTCACGGAACCAGTCGTCACGCATCACCGCAGACGGAATAGTTGGCTCGAACCCTGGAGCAGAGTGGTATGGGGAAGTGGGGGAGGGAGGGGCGGGGTTCTTAAGAGACACAATGGTCACCAAAGCAGCTGCGATTCGCCGAGTGATCAAAGACATTATAACAATAAGCAAATAAGTTACAAATACAAATAGAACATGCTTACATGTATGCACATGGTAATATGTCTGTAACACCCCCACCACATACCACCCCCACCCACCCCATCCCCACTGCTACACGCACACTCACACCCTACCACACACCACACACCACCCCCCCCCACCACATACCACATACCACCCCCACCCACACACCACACACCACACACCCCCACCACATACCACCCCACCACCCCATCCCACCGCTACACCCACACTCACACCCCACCACACCCCACACACCCCACCACACACCACACACCCCATCCCCACTGCTAGCCCCACACTCACACCCCCACCACACACCACACACCACACACCACACACCACACACCACACACCACACACTACACACCACACACCACACACCACACACACACCACATACCATCCCCACCGCTGCACCCATACTGACACACCACCACACACTACACACCACACACCACCACACACCACACACACCCACCACGTACCACCCCCACCCACCGCATCCCCACCGCTACACCCACACTCACACACCACCTCACACCACCCCACCACACCCACACCACTACACCCACACTCACACACCACACACCCCACCACACACCACACACCCCACCACACACCACACACCCATCCCCAATGCTACACCCACACTCACACCCCACCACACCCCACCACACACCACACACCCCATCCCCACCACTACACCCACACTCACACACCACACACCCAATCTCCACCGCTACACTCACACTCACACACCACCACGTACCACCCCACCACACACCCACCCCACCCCCACTGCTACCCCACAATCACAACCCACCACACACCACACAGCACACAACACCCCCCACCACATACCACCCCCACCCACCCCATCCCCACCGCTACGGCCAAATTCACATCCCACCACACCACACCACACACTACCCAACCCCGACCGCTACCCCCACTCACACCCCTACCCGCACCCACACCCCACCACACCCACACCCACACCCACACCCACACCCACACCCACACACCTCCTCACCCACCCACACCCCCACACCCACCACCCTACCGCTACCCTCACTCCCACCCTCACCCTATCCCCACACCCACATCCACCCCCACCCCACCCCATCCCCACACTCACATCGACCTCCACACCCACCTCCACGCCACCCCACCAGGTGGAGCTGCTCCTTTTTGTTTCTCCCTTTGATGAGCATCTCCCGGGGTCCCTGGTTGGCGTTCATGATACGAATACATTGCGTCATCGGTGTCTTATTACTCGTATTATTAATACATACATATTGATATTAATCTGCATTGTCCGATGCTTTTGAGTTTCTCTCATTTTGTAGATAAATATATTAAACTGATCACTATGATCTACCTTGCTTTAGTCAGAAGTAACTTTTATTTGAAAAAGCTAAAGTTGGAGATATTTGAAGTTCAAACATGCCAAATTAATTGTGGCATGCACGTCAAAAGTCCCATAGGCTTCCGCAGTAACAGGTCCCATTAAATTGACTAAGTTTTCCCTTCTATGTGGCGACAAATGATTAATATAATAATAAGTGCACAGTGTCTTACTTGGATATGTATAATCAAATCTAGATAAGTGTTTTCGTTATGACAAGTTTATGCTTTCAGGGGATTGTGCAGCTTTAAATAAAGTTGTGGGTTTTTGCTTAGTTCTCTAAGCGGCAACCAGGGAGATTAGCGGACGGGTGGTGGTATTAGGGTGCTTGGTGATTGCTATTTAGCGATATATTTGTCAGAATACCGCGCATGAATTGTGATGTGAGCTCTTAATTAAAGCTGCATGGTCCGATGAAATATCAAATTTTCAAACCCAAACCAATTATCTAGATTTGATTTTACATATCTAACTTAGATACTGATGCACTTAGTAAGGATGTGTTTCTGCGTAGAAGGCAATACTGAGTCAATTTAACAGAACCTGTTACTGCAGGTGTCAGAGTTTTGCGAGCTTGCCAAAACTAATTTTCCATGTTTGCACTCAAAATATCTCAAAAGTTTACCATTTAAAATAAAAGTAGCTTTGAACTAATGTAAAGTAGATACTAGTGATCGATCTAATATATTTATCTCAGAAAGAAATACAGAAATTCAAAACCATCGGACTATGCAACTTTAGAGTTGCAGAGTCTGGCGGTTTTTGCGCGTTTTTGCTATATTTGTATTGCTATAAATCTATTAGGTTGCCTATAACTTATCTTATAATATTACATCCACATGTGCTGGGTGCCTGGTCATGTCAGCGTCCAAGATATTGAGTGAGCTAAGCGAGCCGCGCAAATAGCTCTGAATGGCATTGTTGTGCCATGTTGGATATATCTCACTCTGATCTGAGATCACTTATTCTCAAGTGTATCAAATCAAAATGGCAACATGAAGGGGACGAGCATCTGAACAACAAGTTGCGATACATTTGATCGCCCGATTCATTGAAGAACAACCACAGTATTTCCAGGTGTGGGCGGGACTAAGTGGTCCTCACTCACCGCCACTTAGGCCACACTTGGCTGACTCAGGCATTTCTACTTAAAGGAGAACCACACATGTGAATGCATTTGATATCAGTGCGACTGACATTCACCCACATTCTACTCGAATGTTTAGATCTCACAGCCTTGGGCCAACAATATTTTAATGTAAATAAAATGTGATGCCTCTTTATCAATGTAAAGCACAAACAACTTTTACAGTTTCTAAGGGCAACTGGACTGTACCGCCTCGTGTAAATCTTAGCTGTTTTCTGGATTTAATTTTGCCATTATTTGACACATATTTAAGTACTTCAAAACTGCATCCGAGACCATTTTTTATTGTCATTTAACAAAATACTGTACCATTTCTGATTTGTTATGTACATTTCAATGTGAAGACATAAATGTAATTAAAGGCCTTGTCACACCTCACCGGATTGGGGGAAACAGACAGAAAACAAACAATGTCCGGTTTGTGTCCGTACAAGTTTTGAACATGCACAAAACTAGGAATGGATGCTGCCGGATTGACGTCTATGGTTCTTGTCCGGTTTGAGTTTGTTTCATCCTTTAGCTATCCGTTCATGTCAGTTTCATGTCCGTTTCATGTCCGCTTAATGTCCATTTCATGTCCGTTCGTCCAGCAGCCATTTACCCGATAGCGCAACATTTTGACACATTTTAATACATTTTGATACTTATCACCACCGGACTAGACAATTCTGTCCATTGCTCAATCCAGCGAGGTGTGACAGCCGCTTTACACATCTTTTTCTTATTAAACAAAGGTGATGATAATAAACTTTTGCCATGAATGTGAAGTTTTTGCTGACACGGCATTAAACTATCACCAATCATTAATCACATTACACTGCACTCTACTTGGAAGTAACCTTTTATTATATACGGCTAACTTTGGAGTTATATGCCAGATTATTGTTGGTGTGTAAACTAAAATGCTAAACACCATAGAATTAAGCAGCAACAGGTTTGATTAAATTTACATAATAATAATATTCCCCTTTCTTCTGGAACAAATAGTTAAAGCCGCATAGTCCGATGAAAGCTTCAACTTATCGAAACCAAGGCACTCATCATTGGTTTGACTCGGCCGGGATTCGATTGGTCTCCCAGTGGGGAAGCACTATAAAGTCACTATGAATGCGCATCATCACAAGTCGGTGCCGGTCCTGATGATATGACCATAGGTGTTGCTAGGACGCAAACCCCAACAAAGAAACAAACAAAATCAATTGGAAATTGTCGGTGAGTGACTTGGTAAGAAGGTTCCGATGCAGAGGTTAAGTAAAGCAAGTGGCGGCGTGGAACGTTTGGTAACCTTGGTTACTTACATGCGCGTCGGAGTCACGTGACATGCGTGCGGGGCTTACATTATGCGACGCACGGCGCAGAATCAGCTTGGGGTGAGGCTCGGTAGGGTCAGCTTACACAACGCATGCTTGTAGGTGTGTGATGTGAGTGTGTGCAGTGATGCATGCTGGGGGGGGGGGGGGTGATGGTTGATCTTGTCTATTATTTAAGCACACGATAACAATACCACATGCACTGATAGATAAAAGAACTGTCTCATAATCATATATAGGCATATATATATATATAAATATATTTGCATATATACAGATTTATTTACAGAGAGATATATATAGGCATATGCTGAATCAGTATTTATATATGTATATTTGCATATATGTACTTTATAATATATTATGGGAATATAAACAAGGACACTGTCATCTTCAGTTATAACTTATATTTGTATAGTTATTTGCGAACCCACAGCTAAAGTGTATGCCAGTGATTAGTTCCAGGTTTGGCCACACTGGCGCCACCTGTCAGGGGCTCTGACCACTGATAAGCCAGCTGTGTCTGGTTGTTATCACCTCCAGACCCACTGGGAGGGGTATTTGCACATATTATGTATATATATATATATATATATATATGAAAATATATATATATACATAAATGTGTATGTATATATACTATATAATTTATTATGTGGATATAAATAATGGTAGCCCCTTACCGTTTCTCTCTAACCACCTTAACTTCCATGTTATTTACTGCAGAGCGGGCATTCGCTCCTCCCTGCCTCCTACACTCCGTGAGCCAACTATCACTCTGCTCACTTTCACTATTTATATGTGCTATATAATTTATTATGTGGATATAGATAATGGCAGCCCTTTAAATGTTTCTCTGTAACCATCGTATCTTCCATGTTATTTGCTGCGGAGCGGAAAAGCTCTACTCCCCAGCCTCCTAATCCTATACCTTGAGCAAATCAGTTTATCCTGAGCAAATGCATAAGCAGATAGTATGTTGATCATTACAATGGACAAAGTGTTGTCCCATATTGCTTAGCACCTTTTGAGACAGTCTCATACAGGTATTAAATACCTATTTGAGCTCCAACCTACAACATTTACGTTGCTTTAATATAAATAAATAAATAAATAAACAAACAAATACAACAAATATCGTAATTGAGCCCTATTCGCAATGATTGACCAGATTTTGTTGAAATCCGGACATTCTCATTGCGCATGCGCACTACCATTGTACCAACGCAGTAGCTGCAAGTTACCCGCGCAGGCGCGCTCTCTTCGTATACTACTCACGTTCTGGCAAGTCCAGCAGACAACCACGTGGTACCTTTGTAAAACAAAAAAAGTATGCGGATTTTGGGCTTAGAGTCGACGGCTATTAAATATGGGTGTAATGTTAAAAGTTATGGAGTAGGAGGGACAATTATTGTATATTGAAAAGTAAAAATAAAAGTGTAGATTAAGATAGGCTCAAGAAACAATAAAAAATAACTGTGTGTAGCAATGAGAAATAATGTGCCGGTCCTTGTAGGAGAAGGACAAATACTGTAAATGTGATGTACCAGGTAGTGCATCGGTAGGTGAATTGTGTGTAAGAAGGACAAATACTGTAAATGTGATGTACCCGGTAGTGCATCGGTAGGTGAATTGTGTGTAGGAAGGACAAATACTGTAAATGTGATGTACCAGGTAGTGCATCGGTAGGTGAATTGTGTGTAAGAAGGACAAATACTGTAAATGTGATGTACCAGGTAGTGCATCGGTAGGTGAATTGTGTGTAAGAAGGACAAATACTGTAAATGTGATGTACCCGGTAGTGCATCGGTAGGTGAATTGTGTGTAAGAAGGACAAATACTGTAAATGTGATGTACCAGGTAGTGCATCGGTAGGTGAATTGTGTGTAAGAAGGACAAATACTGTAAATGTGATGTACCCGGTAGTGCATCGGTAGGTGAATTGTGTGTAAGAAGGACAAATACTGTAAATGTGATGTACCAGGTAGTGCATCGGTAGGTGAATTGTGTGTAAGAAGGACAAATACTGTAAATGTGATGTACCAGGTAGTGCATCGGTAGGTGAATTGTGTGTAAGAAGGACAAATACTGTAAATGTGATGTACCCGGTAGTGCATCGGTAGGTGAATTGTGTGTAAGAAGGACAAATACTGTAAATGTGATGTACCCGGTAGTGCATCGGTAGGTGAATTGTGTGTAAGAAGGACAAATACTGTAAATGTGATGTACCCGGTAGTGCATCGGTAGGTGAATTGTGTGTAAGAGGGATTGCCCGACTTTGGTAATATATGCTGGTGCAATCGCACGACACTAGTGCCATTCGACCTAGCGGAAGGTAAACCTTTAGCAAAGGAGCACTTGGTTGACTGATTGACTGATTTATTGGTTGATTGGTTATTTATCAAACTAACACGGGTGCCATAATATGTTATACACTATGCACGTGCCAGAACTGGGAGGTAGTTGGATATTCAGCCTGTAGGTGGCAGCACTAGAGGCCCGCCAGATCAAGTGTAAAATTAGACATGTTCGGTGTGGGTGTGGATGTGGGTGTGGGTGAGTGTGTGGGTGTGTGGAGTAAGTGCATGCGGCAGTGGGTGTGGGGGTTAGTGTGTGTACGAGTGGGTGTGAGTGGTGTGGGTGTGAGTGTGGTGTGGGTGTTGGTGTAAGTGGCTGTTCATATGGGTGCATGTGGGTGGGTGGGTGTGAGTGTGGGTGTGGGTGTGCATGTGTGTTTGGATGTGGGTGTGGGTATGCGTGTGGGTGTGGATGTGAGTGTGTGTGAGTGCGAGTGTGGGTGTATGTATTGGGTATGTAGGTGTGGTGTGTAAGGGTGTGGTTGGGTGTGGGGTCAAAATGGAAAATGAAATGCAAAAACTTAAACACAATATATTGATCTGATGCAGCTCCATGTGCCCACCCAACTCACACACACAACCACACCCACACCCACACACACCCACACACACACTCACAACCAAACCCACACACCCACACACTCACAACCACACACACCCACACCCACTCACAACCACACACCCACCCATGCACCCACACACCCACACCCACACCCACACACTCACACCCACCCACGCACCCACACCCACTCACAACCACACCCACACACACTCACAACCAAACCCACACACCCACACACACACACACTCACAACCACACACACATACACCCACACACCTACACACACTCACAACCAAACCCACACACCCACACACACTCACAACCACCCACACCCACACACACTCACAACCACACCCACACACCCACACACACCCACACCCACCCACACCCAAACCCCCACACACACACCCTACACACGCGCACACACCCCACCCGGGTGGCAGTGATTTATGACGAAGTAGAAGAAAAAAACACACACAAAAATAACCTACACACACAAAAACACAAATCACCAGTACTAGCTCTTTGTTGGCTTTCGCAGCGATCTGGACTTAAAATGACATCAATCAGCGGAGACTGTGCATGCGCGCGCAGTCACATCAATACGGAAAACCGTGGAGGAGAAGAGGCCGCCTGCTCTGTCATCTTTTATCAACGCAAATCAGTGTCAGTCGGTGACGCACCTGCGCACTCGGGACCCCGCCTGCACACCTGTAAAGCCCGCCTCACGGCAGCCGACAATCAGACTGCGATAATACTAAATAGTAATACTACTACTACTAATACTAAAACTACTTTACTAATCTTAATAGTGCTACTAATAATACTACTATAATGCTGATAAATATACTCTTAGTAATGTTAATAATACTCTAATAATGTTACTAATAATGCTAATAATAATCATGATAATACTAATAATATTGAAAACAACTACTAATATTAATTATACTAATAATAATACTGTTTCTAATGCTGTTAGTAATACTACGACTAATATTAATAATAATAACACTACTAATAATACCACTAATAATACTCCTAATAATAATATTAATAACAACAACTAATAGTACTAATACTCCTAGTAATACTAACAATACTAATAATCCTAACAATACTATTAATACTGATAATACTGATAATACTAATGATACTAACTATACTAACAATACTAAGAATACTAACAATAATAATAATACTAATGATACTAACAATTCCAGTAATAGTAATGATACTATTAATACTAATAATACTAATAGTACTAACAATACTAATACTACTAATAATACTAATAATACTAACAATACTAACAATACTAATAATACTAGCACTACTAATAATACTAACAATACTAACAATACTAATAGTACTAACAATACTAATACTACTAATAATACTAATAGTACTAACAATACTAATACTACTAATTCGCTTCACTCGGCTAAGAACAGGAAGGAGAAAGAAGAGGAACTGTTTGAAAAGTTTAATCAAATCAATTCGGCCTGAGGACAGGCTATGCAGGTGGGCGCCAGGACCCGTCAATACAGATGCCGACTAGGGCCAAGTTCATGTTCGTACCAGCAACATCATGTATCAGGATTCTGTGGTGAGAAGACAATCAGCGCTCACCCAATAAAAGAGCGAGCGCTGAAGGAGCATGATGGACATGGAGGACGGAGAGGTATGAGCGGACTGCCCTACCCTTCCATGTGCCTGCTTGTAGAAGATCAGTTGTGGACACGCCTGCTGATTGACAGGCTTGAGCGGCACCTCGTCGAAGGCTGTGTAGCGTCATGGAGGGTCGATGCGGAAGGACCTTTCTCGTAGCATCTCGAAGTACTTTGGTGAGGGTCTTGCCATGGCTGCTAGGGGTGGAGACCTCAGTGAAGAGAGGAAACCGATGAGACGCTTAAGGTCAGAAGGAGACCAGGGAGGGGCTTAATGAATCGATGAACCGAGGCTTCATACTAGCACGCTTCATGACTCCTATCTCGTAGGGTTTGAACAGATCTTGATTACCCGGCCAGGTACAGACCAATAGTTTAATGGAGCTAATGTAATTACAGACGGGAGCTGGGAATGTAAGGAAGCAGAGAGACACAGGAGGAAGGACAGAAGGTCATATAGGGAAGGTGCTCGGGGCCACCTATGTGTATGGCAAAACTGGAATAACGCTTCAGATGGGAGAGCTTATTCTGCCAGGATCTTGTTGCGGGTGCTGATTTGTAGACGCGTAGTAGCCTATCATGATACCTCATCGTGTAGCCTGGAAGATAGGGCAGAAAAAGTACTATCTTCCAGGCTGAATGGAAGTACAGGTCAAAATCAAGTATGTTCAGATCAAGCGATTCTGTTACTTCTGACAGCTTTATCGTAATACAGATCAATCGAGATTACATGAATTACGTACGTTAATGCTTTATCTTTATGGGGTTTACGGTAATGAACTACTTGGACCATGGCTACTAGAAGTTCTGTGGCTGATTTATACTTCATCTGGTCACAATTATATCTTGCTGCCTTAGTTAGTGAGCACAATCAAAGAATGGTATTTCTGCACTAACTTCTGGAACCAATGGATCCTTCAAGTTCTGGATTACTACGAAAGAACCCTTATATGGGTTCTCAAAAAGCTGGAAGAGTTCTGTTAGTGAATCTAGAGCTTGATGCATTTATAGAGGCCTAGAGAATTTCTATGGTGTGAGTCTTTGCGAGAGACCGTCATGGAGACTATACCTAGTTAACAACCTAGCAAGTAGGAAGCTCATTGGTGGGAAGCACCTAATCTGGCAGCGCTGGCAGTCTGGTATCGCAGTGTGGCAGCACTATAACATCCGACAAGTTGTCACGTGTCCTGATAGTCCCGAGGCCGGAGCAGGTCTAGGCTGATCCATTCCGGTTGAGGAGCTGTGTAAATCGCGTCGGGTGAACTTGTAGATTACCAGCCGGAGCTCAATCAGATGACGGAAGTAGCTGGTGAGTGGTAACGGTTCCTATCACTCGATAACAGGGTATAAAATATTTGATAATAAGCATTGGTAGAGAAGGCAAATGTTCTATTGTATAAGAGGTATACAATTAAGTGCTGGTGGTGCTTGAATGACAGGTAAATAGACATATTGATGCTGGCAGGACTATATGTAACTTAATTAGGAGCATGTGTATTCAATGCTAAGATTAAATTATGAGGACGACTTAACATGAAAGCGCTAAACTGAAGAATGAACTGGACAAGTTTAGGCTATTGTCACTGCGATGGCATGATAATTTGTATTACTTCAGAACAACTTCTGTTAACTTAGGAAATAAATAATACTTGCAGTACTTCAGATGAAAAACTGTATTGAGGACAAGTCATTCCTGACAGCAAATTCTGTACATTGTGAGCGTGACCAAGACTGCATATTGAGAGACACCAGCAAGCGAAACAGTAGTGAATGGCAGGTATGACCTCGCTAACAGTAACACACTCGTAATTTTTTTTTTTTTTTTTTTTATTGAGGCTGTATTTATACTGTCCATAGCATATAAGCCCGGGTACCCAGGCTTGTTTTCAATGCTGGCCAGTTGTAGTGTTGGTGTTATCTTACCACACAGTGGCTGCTGATAAGGTATTTGATTGCCTGCATTTCAGTAGCAGATAGATAATTGGTTGGTTTGGTTAGTAGCCTATGTTAGTTTTTTTGGATTTTCTTGGTATATATGTTTTTATTTTTTCTACTCTTATTACTAGACTAGCCTACTCCTATTTACATATCATAGGCTTGTACGTAGCTGTGTGGTGTGTTATCTGGCTACTTTTGGCATGGTTACCTGGTGGGCCGTGACATATTACATGCCCCTTTGCAGTGCAGCTTACTGGGGGTTTCCTAGCCTTATTTTGCACAGATATTTTTTGTAAGTTTTTAGGTCAGGAATTTGTCGTTCCTTTACCGTTTGTGCATTCCACAACTTGGCAGCCATTTCCAGCGTGCTTCTCTCATGAGCTTTTATTCGGCTTCTGGTCTGCTTTAGTAGTGGTGCATTATTTGCTCTAGTAGCCCTTTGTGGTTTTGTTAGAAGTTTACTGTTTTGACTATAGCTATATGCTAATGTTTTCAAATGAATTATTCTCCTATTTTCTAGTAGTTTCACTTTGGTTCTTTTGTGTATGTCATAGGTTGGGTGCAGCTTGTCTACTCTTAGACAGATTTTTAGGGCTCTGTTCTGCAGTGTTTGCAGTTTTTTTAGTAGTTCTTTTCTCACACCCATGTAGTTTACATCTCCATAGTCAAAAATAGGGGAGCACCATGCCCTTGAAGATTTTTATTGACATTTCTTGTGTCATGTAGTCTCTTAGCTTTGCAAATAGCCACAGTTTGTGGTTTACTTTTTGTATAATTTTATTTATACATAGGTTGTAGTTTAGTTGGCTGTCCAACTCAAGGCCTAGGTATTTGTAATGGTCTACATTTTCTAGTGTTTGGTTTCCTAACTTACAGTGTAGTTTTCTTTCTGGCATTTGTTTATGGGAGAAGAGTACTGTTTTTGATTTGCTTGTGTTGATGGTTATTTTGTTGGACTCACACCACTCATCTAGTTTTAGTAGGAGTTTATTTAGTTTAGTTATTACCTCCTCCTCTGTGGTGCCATTTGCGTATATGACTGTGTCATCTGCATATAGTTGGAGGCATTCAGTTTGCAACCATTTTTCAAGGGTCGTTTATATAGATTATAAAGAGTAGTGGCCCTAACACTGACCCTTGGGGTACACCACATGTGACAGGTTGGTTGTCTGATAGTGTATTGTTTATTTTTGTTTTCTGTTGCCTGTTGTTCAGGTAGCATCTTATCCAATGCATAGTGTTGGATTTTATGCCCATGGTTTTTAGTTTTTCCAGTAGTATTTTGTGGTGCAAGGAGCTTTTAAAACATAATCTTACTGGTTCATGTCAAATTATAATACTACGGTGGCTATTCACTGCTACAACTACATTCTTTTAATTATGAGGATGACTTCATGGCATAATATATAAGGAAGCTTCTCGAGGCAGTTATCCTAGCCCGCCGGTACAGTAGTGAGGAGCAAGCAGTTGAACGTGTAGTTTTCATTATCCTAGCCCGCCGTCACTGCGCTGAGCACCAAGTGGGTGAAGGTATAATTCTGTTAAATTAGAACGAGTCATTGCTGACAGCAAATTCTGTCATTTGTGAGCATGACTTAATAAATTAGAATTCTAGAGATGAAGAACTGCCAGTGAGCCGAGGTCACTGACACTGTCACAACAGTGCAGATACGCGAGCAACGTTAAAAACAAATTGTGAATAATGTTCCATTACTTCTTATCCAGTTCTATTATTAGTGACTAATCACTGCAAAGATTAACTTCAGTTAATTATGAGCACGAGTGGCACCGGTACAGCAAGTGGCTGAACGTATAGTTAGGCAGAGCAAAAAATTACTGTCAACAGAATAGAGAGAATGGAGCAAACGTTAATAAAATAAAAGAAATAATAATTGCACTACTTCTGATGAAATTCCGTTATTTAGCACGAGTCAAATCTGACAGCAATTCTGTAATTTATGAGCATGACTGGGTTAGAGTTCTAGATAGAGAACTGCGAGAATGAGTGTGATTGAGTTGCAGCCATATATGATATAAGCGTGCATCTGTCACTATCACCACGTCAAAACGTTAACGGAAATAAAAGAAATAATACTTGCACTACTTCAAATGAAAATCCTTTAATTAGGACAAGTCAGTGCTGACAGGAATTCTGTAATTTAAAAAAAAAAAATTCGAACTCCCAACCTTCTGCAAGGGAAGCCTGGCCTCTAACAATTCGGCCACCGAATGAGTGGTGAGCATCATAAATTAGAGATCTATAAAAAAACCGGTCATAGTGACCATGCGTGAGCAGAGGTAACTGACACTGTCACGATGGCCCGTCGGGACAACGCTGAGGGACAAACTGTTGAACTGGTAGAATAAAAGATCATAGCCGGCCAGACAGGGCTGAGCAGGAAGCGGGTAAACGTGTCTTACATTATGTGTAGTTTCGGCCGGTACAGGGCTGACCTGCAAGCGGGTGAACGTGTAGTTTCCAATATCCTAGCCCGCCGAAACAGCGCTGACCTAAACACTGTCACCGAAGTAACTGCCACAGTTAGACTAGTTTGTTGTCGGTGCATGTTCTAACAGGACCCGTTCCGGATGAGCGGCTAGACAGCGGTGCAGTGGCACAAGAAAGCGAAGTGAACAGTAAGAGGCAGCCAGGTAGACTGACTTGGAACTGTGAAAGGAGGCGTGAGGTAAACAAAGGGAGATTGCCTCGTTCGCAAATTATACATGTTAGCCTCCGCCAACATGCTTAATTGTATTAATAATACTAATGTACTAATACTACTAATAATACTAATAATACTGATACTACTCATAATACTAATGGAACTAATAGTAGTAATACTACTAATAATACTAATAATACTAATAATACTAATAATACTAATAATACTAATAATACTAATAATATTACTGGTACTAATAAAACTAATAATACTAATAATACTAATAATACTAATACTATTAATAATACTAATATTAATATACTACTAATATTAATATACTACTAATACTAATAATACTGATAATACTCATAATACTAATACTACTGATACTACTCATAATACTAATGGTACTAATACTAGTAGTACTACTAATAATACTAATAATACTTAAAATGCTAATAATACTAATAATACTAATAATACTAATAATACTAATAATACTAATAACACTAATAATACTAATAATACTAATAACACTAATAACACTAATAATACTAATAATACTAATAATACTAATAATACTAATAATACTAATAATACTGATAACACTAATAATACTAATAATACTAATAACACTAATAACACTAATAATACTAATAATACTAATAATACTAATAATACTAATACTACTAATAATATTAATATTAATAATACTACTAATACTAATAATACTGATACTACTCATAATACTCATAATACTAATGCTAATAATAATGCCATGTAATGCATTATGTGTATATTATTTATTATGGATATGTAGCAGCATCCTGGTGAGTTAGTGGACATTGTTTGTATAGATACAGGCGTACCATCCACTCCGACTTCCGCGAAATCATTCCGATTTTCATGCCCTGATTCCGCTATTCCACAACCGTAATCTCGATCTATGTGGGGGGCGGGGGGGGGGGGGGAGAACGCCTCTTTTTTATTAAATAACTTAATTGACCAAATTAAAACTATTTAGTTCTTATTGTTGAGATATTCTTATTACATGTGATGGTTGATAACTGCTGGTGATGAGTTTGTTAGTCAAACAGTTCATTAGAATTAAGTTTAATAAAACTAAGGCTGCTAATTGGGTGATTTGGAGCTAGCTAGAGAAGTGATCTCAACCTTTCTGTAAATGTGTGTTGTCGTGAAGTATATAAAATAATAATGGGGGGTTTTAAAGACACATGTCACGTGTCTGCTTGGCTGGTGTTATGTGGTTAACACTTAAGTCATCATAAAATGGTGGCCTTGAAGTAAGCAAAGACTTCTAATAATTAATCATAAAAAGTGTGCTTAGATGAATTCAATGATGAACTAAGCGAACCTAGTTGTGAATTTAAACAAATATGTTGTGAGTATTTAATGAAAAAAAACGTAATTGTTCTATTGCCACAGATGTCTGCAAAATACAGCGGGAGTGGCGGACGTGGCGGGCGTGGCGGACATGGCGGGCGTGGCGGGCGTGGCGGGCGTGGCGGGCGTGGCGGGCGTGGCGGGCGTGGCGGGCGTGGCGGGCGTCGCGGGCGTCGCGGGCGTCGCGGGCGTCGCGGGCGTCGCGGGCGTCGCGGGCGTCGCGGGCGTCGCGGGCGTCGCGGCCGTCGCGGCCGTCGCGGGCGTCGTGGGCTTAGCGGAGAAAGTGCACCTATTCGTTGGCGGTTGTGAGCATCAATGTGTATGTTGCGATTTCTGAGAGAAGCCTCACCAGCTGCGGTGTTGTGTGTGGAGGGTGGTTAGTACCCCTGTTGGCCGCGTGGGGGCGCCACAGCTGCCGATGGCGGCGCCTCTGGCGAGTGACGGCATCCGGTGATACCCGGAACAGCTGACCCCCCCCCCCCCCACCCTCCAAGCACCCCTCCACACACACTCACAGGCATACGTTAACCCTATACACGCACATTTGCACGCGCACACATGCGCGCACATGTGCACAGACGCGCGCACACGCGCACACACACGCCCACATGTGCACACACCACCGATGCACACCAACACGCACAACCACATTTCCACACGCGCATAGGCGTATGCACATATATCATCCATATACACATGCAAATGTATATACAGTAAAACCTCTCTAAATCGACCGACCGACTTTAAGTGGTCCATTTAGGAGGTGATCGGTTTAGGGAGTTAGAATGTGGTGTCAATGGTATTGTTTGGACCCAAATAAAGCTATCGATATAGGGGAGTGGTCGATCTGTGGATGTGGTGGCTTAGGGAGCTTTTACTGTATGTATATATGCGCGCGCACACATGTATGCGCACACACACACACGGACTCACACGCCCCCAACACACACACGCGCCCCTAACACACGCCCCCCAACTCCAAAACGCCCGGTGGGCGTTCCCGGCCCCGGGTTGAGTACCCGGTACTTGAGGCGGGCGGGTGGCAGGCGGCTGGCCAAAGGTGGACGGGGAGGAGGGGGAGGGGGAGGGGCCGGGGGTAGCGGGGGTGGCCGGGGGTGGCGCCCCGCACGTGTCGCCTCTTGATCCGGCGGTGTCTTTGTGGCGAGGCCCCACACACAATTGAGCACGTGATCGTCGTGCCTAATGGGGCGGCCACATGGGGGTGGGGGAGGGGAGTGGGAGAGGAGGTGAAATGGGGGGGGGGGGGAGTGGAGGGGCGGGGTGTAGCGAGACGGGGCGAGATGGGGCGGAGCGAGCGGGGCGGGGCGGGGCGGGGCGGGGCGGGGCGGGGCGGGGCGGGACGGGGCGGGGCGGGGCGGGGCGGGGCGGGCGGGGCGGGGCGGGGGCTCTTGTCAACGTCAGAGCACTGGTCTTCCAGCCATACAGTACAATTCCTTGATACATAAATGAGACTATCACTTGTAATAGTAACTGCATGCAAATCCTGTTCGATAATACAAGTACAGTAAAACCTTTTTAAATCGACCGACCTTGGGACTGACATTAAGTGGTCCATTTTATGTTGTCTTTTGAAAGAGACCACACCCCTATGGGTGTTATGGTATTGTGCTATATGATATGCAGTATGGAAGTTAGAACAGTTTGTATGTTATTGATGCACGGGCCGCTGCTTGACCGAATGGCACTAGTGCCATACAAAGTCACTTGAATATACAGTAAAACCTCTCTAAATCGACCGACCTTTGGACCGACTTTAAGTGGTCCATTTAGGGAGGTGGTCGGTTTAGGGTGTTAAAATATGGTTACAATGGTATTGTTGGGACCCACATAAAGCGAACAATATAGGGGAGTGGTCGATCTGTGGAGGTGGTCGGTTAAGGAGGTTTTACTGTATTATACATATTATAAAATTGACTATCATCTGTAGTACTAGTAGTAACTATATACAATTTCAGTTCGATAAAAGTATCATGCATTCAGTGAATATGCATTAAGCTAAGATTCCTTATACGTGGTACGCGGCATGTGGCATGCAAATGTGAATGTGGTATATGCGGCATAGATATATGCCAACCCCTAATTGCCGATGTTTACTTTTTGTGGTGGGTGATGGTTAAACAAATAAACACTAAAAAGTTACCCATGACATTTTTGGGGGGTTTTCCTCCAAATTTGTGAAGGAAGATCAAAGTTAGTATTGTTTTCTATGGCAAAACGTAGCAATATTCGCATTTGCATTCACACCGATCACTCCATGGGTCGATCCACTTGCCGCATTTGAATTTGCATTCGCATTCATATTCGCATTCGGACGTATGGAAGCACCACTACTCATTTACATGCTTTTCGATTTGTTGGCGCATTCGCATTCGTATGCCGCATACTGCATATAAGGAATCTTAGCTTTATATGGTATTGCATGGCTTTAGAATTTTCTTTAAACATACTATATAGTTTATGTAGTCCAGTTGATATATCATATTGCCGACTGCAGCACGATGCATTGCTTGTACATTGTATCATTCTCCTCTGCCAAGCAATGATAGCAAATTAGCCCAAGTCGCCCCCTCATCAAATTCAGAATTCCAGAACCAGCTTCTTTTGAAAAGAAACATGCAATTAATTTCTTTTTACATAAAGTTCTTTAATCTCATGAAATTATAACATTTTCTAAGCTCAAACACTTACCTAGATTTGATCATATATAGCCAAATTAGATATTAGTATACTTATTTTATAATTTAATTTGTAATGTTAAAACTCATTCACTTCAACATGACCTAGTTAATGTAGCAATGACATATTGCATTTGGCTTCAACCGGTGTGCACACACTAATTATGTTTGCATAATTAAACTCCAAATATCTCTAAAGTTAGTCAATTATCATAAAAGTTACCCCGATCTATATTAGAATATGTTACAATTATCAACCTCAGGTATTTAACTCATTTTAAAAAAAATGAAATTTTACTTAAATAAATTCTAAATCTGATGAATACATGTAATATGTTAATTGGGAACCTCATGTATATGCTAATTCCCTTACCCCAAACCGGAAGTTTAATGTACTGTCCACATTAGTGTAGGGAAGGGGGTTGAGTTGACCTGAAATAACACGAACAGGCTGTTGATTAGTAATTCTCAACGACCATTATTACCATATCGTCAATAGATCAATATAAATGCCGGGTTGGCAAGGTGCCAAACTACAAAGTCAATAAAACCGGCCGGGCTTCTTGTGAGTTACCCCTCAGTGAAATGTGTGTAACAGTTTGTGAAAAACAGTCATCTAATTCTACACAGACACACATTACGTATGTGAACAACCAGACCACGGAAAGAAAAGATTCAATTCTTTTAATATTTTTAATTTTTTTAATTTTTGTATTTGATTGTTTCGAAAGGAAATTCCAGATTTCATGCTTACCTCTTTTTTTCTTTTTTTGTTTATTACGTGAAAAAGAAAATGCTCCTTGTCTAAATTCCTTATAAGAATTTTAATTCTGTGTTTGATTATCGCAATGCATATTGGGAGTTGTCCTATCCTGCGTGTCGATACTGATAGTGATACGATAAGTTATACATATTTTCATTAGAATCTATTTTCTGTGTGACTATATATCCAGCGAATTCCACACAGAAATTAAATAGGTAAATTTTTAAAAAGGATTACATACAAGTATATTACTATTATTAGTCTTAACAGCTAAAATTTCACAAATTGCAGCTACATACAAATTTATATTTTATTGATAAAGTACCATCGGCTGATGGCTTTGAATTTCTGTCATTAACATTTCTTTTTACATATAAATATTATGTTGATGGGTATAATCTACATTACTTTAATTTGAAATAACCTTGATTACAAATGGTTAACTTTGGAGATATTTTAGGTGAAAACATGAAAATATAACTTTGGCATGTATGTCCAAATCCTGATAGCATAGGCTTTATCAGTAAAAGATTCTATCAAATTGACTTAATATTCCCTTCTATGTAGCAACAAATGCTTAATAAGTGCACCTATATCCAAGTTGGATATGGAGGATCAGATCTAGTAGGCGTCTTGGTTTCAACGATTTTATGTCATATATTTTATGTCATATATTTTAATCAGATAATGCAGCTTTAAACAACTTGATACGGAGAATAAGACATTAAAAGTAAGCCTATATTTTGAAGTACTAAGGCTCAAATTCAAATCTAATTTCTTTGCTTCGAGAAATTGTATTTAGACTTGTTCTCACCAATCAAGTCACTTACTTATATAGGGGTCTCAACAATCCGTCAAATTGGAATTCAGTGGATCTATTATTTAAGGCTTCGAATTGTGCGCATCAACATATAAGTAATCGATGTATTTAATTCAGTAACTGTCGTCAGTAGCTGTCAATGCTCTATAATTATATTACTTATTCATGGTTTCGCATTCCATTCCGGGGAATTTATCGCGGGTATTTCTAGATAAAAGATTCACCCGGAACTTGTAGTATACGGGTGAACGACAACACAGTCTAAATATGGGCGAAAATAGCTTTAGTATGGAACAGGGAGTAGAATGTCCGCCTCCAGTATCAAATGGATACTTATATAGGCACAGAGTTGGTGAAATGGGAGAGAATGCAAAAAGACAAGATGGCGGCCATAGAACGCCGTCGATTTCACTTTTAAATCTTATTAAACTAGATATTATATTATATTTTTCAACTCAAAGGTAGCGGGCTAATAATAAGACATATGTAAAGAATAATTACTGCTTCTTACATTGTGAAATTAGGCTCTCATTTCATCGACCCGCATTTTCGACCATTTTTATATAAGGTTGGTATTCACCCATGTACTGCGAGTACCGGGTGAATCCTTTATCTAGGGTATTTCATGCATGTCCCCAGGAATAAAGATGAATGTACTTTTTTTTTCTTTAAAGAAAATTATGTTGTCTTTTGAAGATCCCCACACCATTATGAGCGTTATGGTATTGTGCTATATAATAATTATTAATATGCAGTATAGAAGTTAGAACAGTTTGTATGTTATTGATGCATGGGCCGCTGCTTGACGGAATGGCACTAGTGCCATACAAAGTCACTTGAATATCGAGATAGGGGAGCAGTTGATCTGTGGAGGTGGTCGGTTATAGAGGTTTTACTGTATAGTGAATTAATTCGTTAATATTAGATTCATGGACGCTGGTGAGAATGAATACGAATGAGTAGTAAAGGAGTAAAGATGTACTCCCTCCACAAAGCCAGATTCGTTCAGTAATGCTTTGCTTTAACCAAACAGATATACTGGGAACCAGATTCGTTCAGCAATGCTGTGCTTTAACCAAACAGATATACTGGGAACCAGATTCGTTCAGCAATGCTGTGCTTTAACCAAACAGATATAGTCGGAACCAGATTCGTTCAGCAATGCTGTGCTTTAACCAAACAGATATACTGGGAACCAGATTCATTCAGCAATGCTTTGCTTTAACCAAACAGATATACACGGAACCAAATTTGGTCAGCAATGCTGTGCTTTAACCAAGCAGATATACACGGAACCAGATTCCTTCAGTGATGCTTTGCTTTAACCAAACAGATTTACACAGAACCAGATTCGTTCAGGAATGCTGTGTTTTAACCAAACAGATATACTGGGAACCAGATTCGTTCAGCAATGCTGTGCTTTAACCAAACAGATATAGTCAGAACCAGATTCGTTCAGCAATGCTGTGCTTTAACCAAACAGATATAGTCAGAACCAGATTCGTTCAGCAATGCTGTGCTTTAACCAAACAGATATAGTCAGAACCAGATTCGTTGCCAAACAGATATTCATGGAACCAGTTCGTTCAGTAATGCTTTGCTTTAACCAAACAGATATACACAGAACCAGATTCGTTCAGCAATGCTGTGCTTTAACCAAACAGATATAGTCAGAACCAGATTCGTTCAGCCAAACAGATATAGTCAGAACCAGATTCGTTCAGCAATGCTGTGCTTTAACCAAACAGATATTCATGGAACCAGTTCGTTCAGTAATGCTTTGCTTTAACCAAACAGATATACACAGAACCAGATTCGTTCAGCAATGCTGTGCTTTAACCAAACAGATATAGTCAGAATCAGATTCGTTCAGCAATGCTGTGCTTTAACCAAGCAGATATAGACTGAACCAGATTCGATCAGCAATGCTTTGCTTTAACCAAACAGGTATACACAGCAGCAGATTCGCTCAGTAATGCCCCACTTTAACCAGATCAGATTATGAGGAATGTCTAAAGGGCTTCAAACTCACTATCATTTAAAGTAGGTTTTATTTTCCTTTCCCATTATGGTGAACTGTGTCATTATAGCCTTTCTCTGTAATTAATAATCTCTGATGGGCGTAAACATGTTTCATTTCTATTTAAAGTTGCATAGTCCGATGAAACATCACATTTTCAAAACCAAGACACTCACCTAGATCAGATTGTGCATATCTAACTTAGATCCTGATGCACTTATGAAGCATTTGTTGCCACGTAGAAGGGCGCAATAAACCAATGTAGTAGAAACTGTTGCTGCTGAAGCCTATGGTGTCAGAGTTTTGCTGTGCTTGCCAAAATTAATTTACGAATGTTTGCGCTTCAAATATCTCCAAAGTTAGCCAATAAAAGTTACCACAAACTAAAGTAAGGTAGCTTTTAATAATCAATTCAATGTATTTATCTCAGAAATATGGCTGAATCTCAAAAGCAATAGACTATGCAACTTTAACAGAACAAGTGTATCCAACTGTGCAACTATTCCCTGTCCTGCATCACTCTGCCAGCTGAGGAGGGTTATTTGTGAAGACTGATCCGAATAGTCACAACTTGACGAGTGACCAGACGGGATGGCCGAATGAGTTAGCGCGTCCGTCTCCCATGCTGGTAGATCATTGGGGCGTGGGTTCAAATCGTGGTCGAGTCAAACCAATAACTTAAAAATTGATACTTGTCGCTTCCTAGCCAGGCGCTCGGCATTATTAGGACAGGGCAATGACTGGTGTGCTCAGTGGCAGGATAATGTGACTGAGTGGGATACCAGGTCATGCGTGCCAGCGGCCTGGTTTCCCAGAGGGACAGCACTATAAAGTTGCCATGAGTGCACACTGTCACAAGTCGATACCCATCCTGATATGACCTTAGATGTTGCTAGGACGTAAAACAACAACAAACAAACAACTTGACGATGCCAACCTTGATTGGACCATAAATAACTCCTAGGGAATCGGCTGTTTTAATATATGAAAACTATGAATAGTCAATATCATACTGGCGCATTTAATAAGTATGGTTATGTTTGTTGTTACTTTCTGTTTGAAGCATTATCAGCCAATCGTTTTGGTTAGAGTCCCGCATGAGGATGCGTCAGTTAGGGTTAGCCGAGTACAATGTGGACCCTCTACACACAAACAATGGTTCCCTCACCCACCACCAGGGTGAGGGAGGGGTGGGGTGCAATAGACAATACGGCCCTTATAATAATGCCATGCCTATGTGCTGCACCAACAAGTTTTTGGGTTAAATAAAATTAAAGACACCTTGCTCAAGTTATATATCAGCTAATTATATGTGAATCCATAGCATTTCTGTGGAATTAATTCCTGAATGTAACTATTATTATATAGTATGACTATGCAATAAATGTTATTTTTAATTTTTGGTGTGATAAAATCCGTGGATATCTCTGTACCGGTGTTCCAGTTGGTGAAACAATACTGACAGCGCTCCCCTGCGTAAATTACAGGTACTGACGGTGGTTCGACCGACGCCCGTTAGGTGTCACCTTGATCAAAGCGAGAGGGAGAAGAAGGCCCGGGGACCTGACAGGCCTAGGGGCAGGGTGCCAGGCAGAGCGCCAGGCAGAGCGGATGCGGCCACGCCATATTAGTTCAGGTATCACCGCGATGAATCCAAGTGACCAAGCCATTATTATTCAAATTGATGAATTAATGCGTTTAATTTCAGATAAGGCTGTTAGTTGATTAATGGATTGATTGCAAAACAAGTGATCCACCGTTGTAAAGTTCTCGGTCGTAGAGTGTGCAGGAAAGAGTTCTGGGCTGTCGGACGGAGGCTATTATAGGGCAGCGTAATATCGCAGTAATATATTACAGTAGCTGCTGCCACCGGCCAAAATTCAGTGAGCATCTTCATGACTCATATTCATACGGAGGATTTCTTTAGTCGGCCTGACATTTCTATTTTTCTTTTGAAAGCAGGCAGGTATTAATACTTTTTTTTTATTGAGCCTGTATTTATACTGTCCATAGCATGTAAGCCTGGGTACCCAGGCTTGTTTTCAATGCTGGCCAGCTGTAGTGTTGGCGTTGTCTTACCAAACAGTAGCTGCTGATAAGTTATTTGATTGTCTGCATTTCAGTAGCAGATAGATAGTCTGTTGGTACGTTTAGTAGCCTATGTTAGTTTTTTTGGGCCCTCTTGGCATTGTATTTTTGTTCTATTCTTGTTACTATGTTAGTTGTTTTCTTAAGGTTCTATGTTAGTGTTTTGGGGTTTTCTTGGGAAGTGTTTTGGGGTTTTCTTGGGAAGAGTTTTCCGCTTTTTTCTACTTAATTCTATACTAGCCTATTTTATTTACATGTCCATAGGCTTGTATGTAATAGGTGGTTGAGTTATGTTTGTTTGAATTTGATTTGATTTACATTGTTGTTGGATATGTTATCTGGCTTTTATATTTCCGGTTATCCCACCCTGGGCTGTCCAGTTGGTGGGCCGTGACATATCACCTGCCCCCTTGTGGTGCAGTTTAGTTGGGGTTCCCAGTTTTTATTTTGCACAGATATTTTTTGTACATTTTTAGGGCAGGGATGTCTTTCTTTCACCTTTTGCGCATTCCATGCCTTGGCGGCCATTTCCAGTGTGCTCCTTTCATGGGCTTTGATCTGGCTATTTAAGTAAAATCCATTTGTATAAGGAGTGTATTTAGGTAATATTCCTTCAATGGTGGTGGTGTAAATGAAAACTACTCTGAAAACAGGGTATTTGTAATGGACTCGCGCTGCCTTGCACTACATCGTAGGAGGTAATGGATGGCACCAGAAGAAGCGCAATGACCTCAGCTTTCTATCCATATATCAGGTATGATAGTGGTCTCCGGGGAAAAAAGTGGAAATGCTGATATTCTCCCATAGGTTTAACATTGTCAGGGAATCGCGGAAAATTCCCGGAAGTCGGGTTTCATATATATTGGTATATGCTGAAAGTGCTGCAATGCTTGGAGCATTTATTAATATTAGTAGTGTACGCTGATAGTGCTGCAGCGTCAGCACCATCAAAGAAGAGGATAATAATAATAATAATAATAATTAGTATACGCTGATGGTGCTGCGGGATTGAAAAATCCCGGAAATCCGCGGAAACGCGGAGATCTTTCATCCCTGATATATGGTTTGCCCTAGGTCAAAATGGTCAATCAGGTCAAATTCTGCAATTTAAATTATTTTGAAAGTTTAAAACCCATCTGCTGAATTAAAAATGATTTAAAACCTAATAAGATTTGGTATGGATAGATAGCCAATTTGTTTCCCTTTCCAATGATACCAGTCTTACTATAGTGCTAGTTAGTGCAAGGAGCTGCAACAGAATATTGACACCAACTTGTTTGGGGGCCATTGCTGACCACGCTAGTTTCACAATGGTAACACCCACGTAGAAACATGTAGATGACATTGATGTCTGTTGAGATATATTACAGAATATATAATCTATTATTGGACGAAATTTGGGGAAGATCCAACCATTGCTCTAGGCACAGTGAATAATTAAAGATTTATTTATATCATTATTTTTGGTTTCAGACACTTTTAATTTGTATTTACAATAAAGACGCACCTTTTGATATTTTTAGCTAAATTATTGTTAATTTAGCTAAATTATACTTCATTCAAATTTGGTGTTATTTAAACACACGGTGTTCCATATAAAGCTAAGATTCCTTATACTTGGAATGCGGCATGCGGCATGCGAATGTCATAGATATATGCCAACCCCCAACATTTTGTGGGTTTTTTCCTCCAAATTTGTGAAGGGGCAGTATTGTTTTCTATGGCAAGCGCAGGAGTATTCGCATTCGCATGCCACACCGATCGGTCCATGGGTCGATCCATTTGCTGCATTCGCATTCGCACATTTGGACGTATGGAAGCACCACTATTTATTTACATGCTTTTCGATTTGTATTCGCATTCGCATGCCGCATACCGAGTATAAGGAATCTTAGCTTTACACTGTTAATCCTCCCCTGCGTGTGGATCTATGGGATGGGTTTATAATGTTAATGATGTCTGTGACTAAAACTAAGTCTAGCGATGCACAGAAGCGGGTAACCTGAATGCATGTAATTACTAGGGGTTGTGGGTAATAACTCCTATGTAAGGATTGATAGACGCAAATTAAATGTTAATTGACATTATGTATTCATGGATTTTTATTAAGGTCTACTATTAGTAGTACTATCTGTTACCTAGACTAGACCCATTGCCTCAGCAGCCCAGCTGGAACCAATTTGTGTTATATAGAAAAAATCCTTCGGTGTGACTGACACTGGTCTACATCCCCTGGATGCGAGGAGGCCGCAGGTGGCGCCACCAGTACAGTGTTGGATCTTACAGTGTATAACAATAAGGATAATAATTCGCTTACATATCTTTATACTCGCATAATTTGTTATGCATCACATATATGTATATATATATATATATATATATATATAAGCAAAAGTGTGTGTTCCTTTGTATGTGTGTTCCTTACCGTAAATTTAGGCTACGGTAAGGAAAGAGAGAGAACAATGAGTAGTGGTGGGGAACCTTCTTTTATTTTTGTTTGAAGGTCCCTTGGCCGGGCAAAATAACAGCCCTACCTAAAGCTAAAAATAAGTGGTGCTCGGCGTGCAGTCAAGGCTGGACTGAGCCAAGCAGCAATGAGATGGCAGTCCCGGGGCAAAAGAGTGGCCCGGGGTGAATATACAGTGAAGAATAAATAAGAAATAAATAATAAATAATTAATTAAAGAAGAGAAGGGGGGAAACTCCGCCTCCTTTATATATATATAATAAATTATATTCTACATATATATATATAAGCAAAAGTGTGTGTTCCTTTGTATGTGTGTTCGCAAACAAACTATGTTGCTTTAAAATGGCGTGAAATTGATTGTGGTAGCTACATGTTATGGCGTTTATTATTTACTCCAATAAATTGCTTACTAATTAAAATTGTTATTATTAATCTAAACCCTTAGTTATATGGGCTGAAGGCCCTCCATAGGAGCAAGCTTTAAAATCCGTGCGGAGCGCGGCTTTTAAGCTTTTGTGTATTCACTATATGATGTATTATGTGGATATAAATAACGGCAGCCCCTTAATGTTTCTCTCTAACCAAAATAACCTCCCTGATATTCACTGTGGAGCGGGCATTCTCTCCTCCCTGCCTCCTTTACACCGTGAGCCAACTGTCACTCTGCTCATTTTCAAAACTACTGTATAATTTATATATACATATTTAACCATTCGGTTATTCCACCCTCGCCTAAGGCGAGCCTATGTGTTAATTTATGTAATTATTTCCATGTGAATTTCCTGGGCCTGCCGCGGGCTGCCGCCGCCTCTCCTCCTGTCTGCAGGTAGACCGTCTCCGTCGGTGTCATTCCCGGGCTAAGGGCGGACAGCCAGAGTATCCTAGAAATACAGTTTTGTCCCTTTCCCTGCATTTATAATAGAAAGGAGTTACTTATTGTTTTAACTAACTGGCTATCCTCCCCGCCATTCGGTGTGTGTTAATATGCTTGGATTAATCCAGAATTAAGCAGACACTCCCTGTGGTACTGCAGCTGTCACTGATAATCAACATACATTATTGTCCTATTTTCTGCCAAATATCACTACGTTAATTCTGTTAATATGTCTATTAATATCCTCGCAGAAGGGTGGATCGGCTGCATAAGGCCTATCAGGCATAAGGCCCTTAATTACATATAAAGCAATCAAATAGCGGTTAGTATACAAGAAGACTGGCGAATAGTAAAGAATGCAAGGAACGTTCGAATCCACTTTCCAAGAGCTCACGGCTTTATTCTTACGCTAACAGTACAATCCGTTTCTATAATTCCAATAAATACCCCTAGATACGTCCCTTCCCATCATGTTTACTTTAATACTCTTCCGAATTCCGACAATAAAAGCCTAAATCTCGTCTAAAACATCAGAGCGTGCATAAACACGTCCGATGGGTCTGAGCCCGAGCGCTCGACCTTCCACCGTTGCTAGGAAAGTCACAATTGACGTCTCCTAGCAATGCGTTACAGCAGGGAACCCAGCGCCCCGCAAATGGTGGCAAATGCGGGTCTGTCTTGGCGAGTAGCCCGCATTTCAGAATGTGAGCTAATCGGCCCAAGCCCGCAATTGTCACAGGACGAGTAGTCTCGCCCACTTCACATATATATATATATATTTATATATATATATGTGTGTGTGTGCCAATAGGCCGTTTGGTGATCTGGGTTGAGATTGTACAGTGTGGGTTCTGATAAGCTGCCGGTTGTTCTGTCACTATCAGTGTCTAAAGCACCAGTCATACCTATCCGGATGAGCCCCGGATTTTGAGCCGGAGCACCCCCGGACCAGTCACCCGGAGTGCCCCAGATAAAATCGCTGTTTTCGTCGTTTTTTGCCTCGCAGTCACACCTTCGCGGACGAGCCCCCAGACAAGACCCGGAACAGAGGCCGGATCGCCCCAGACCACCCCAGACTCCCCTGTGTAGCCACGGACTAGTCCCAGACGAGTGATCCGGGGTAAACTGGGCAGTCCGGGGTAATCCATGGCTGATCCATGGTGATCCGGGCTGATCCGGGTCTTATCCAGGCAGTCCGGGAGTGGTCCATGGCTACGCTGGGGGTAGTCCGGGGTTGGTCCGGGTTAAACTGTGGTTGAAACGTGGCTCATCCGGGTCGAAACAGCCGTGGACCATCCCCAGACCACCCCCGGACAGCCCGGACCGGCCTTGCTTCACCCCCAGTCCACCCCCGGACTACCTGGACCACCCTGGATCATGCCAGATCGAGCCCGGATGGCAAAATGCCCCGGACCGCCCCGGATGTTTTAAACATTTTAAAACATCCGGGGCGGACCCTGGACCAGCCACGGATCACGCCGGATCACCACGAACGAGCCATGGACGAGCCACGGATCACTCCGGATCGCCATGGACCACCCGGGATGACAGTCCGGGGCTCGTCCGGCCCCTGATCCGGGTAGGTGTGACTGGGGCTTAAGTGAAGTGCTTAATTAGGTGACAGCGTGGTGTAACTTGAACACTCTGCCTGCGGTTTGTGTGCGGAAGTGCCGGTGCACGATGACAGAAGGAATGGGCAGTGTGACAGCAGCCTGGTGGTGGGCAGTGGAAGGACAGCAATATGAGGGGGGTGAAAAGGGTGTGACAGCAGCCTGGTGGTGGGCAGTGGAAGGACAGCAATATGAGGGGGGTGAGAAGGGTGTGACAGCAGCCTGGTGGTGGGCTGTGGAAGGACAGCAATGGGGGGGGGGGGGTGGAAGGGTGTGACAGCAGCCTGGTGGTGGGGAATGGAATGACAGCAATATGAGAGGGGTGAGAAGGGTGTGACAGCAGCCTGGTGGTGGGGAATGGAATGACAGCAATATGAGGGGGGTGAGAAGGGTGTGACAGCAGCCTGATGGTGGGCAGTGGAATGACAGCAATGGGGGGGGGGGGGGGGTGTGACAGCAGCCTGGTGGTTGGCAGTGGAAGGACAGCAATATGAGGGGGGTGAGAAGGGTGTGACAGCAGCCTGGTGGTGGGGGTGGAAAGACAGCAATATGAGGGGGGTGAGAAGGGTGTGACAGCAGCCTGGTGGTGGGGAATGGAATGACAGCAATGGGGGGTGAGAAGGGTGTGACAGCAGCCTGGTGCTGGGCAGTGGAAGGACAGCAATAGAGGGGGGTGAGAGGGTGTGACAGCAGCCTGGTGGTGGGGAGTGGAAGGACAGCAATATGGGGGGGTGAGAAGGGTGTGACAGCAGCCTGGTGGTGGGGAGTGGAAGGACAGCAATATGAGGGGGGTGAGAAGGGGGTGACAGCAGCCTGGTGGTGGGGATGGAATGACAGCAATGAGGGGGTGAGAGGGTGTGAAGCGCCTGGTGGTGGGGAGTGGATGACAGCAATGGGTGGGGGGGGTGAGAAGGGTGTGACAGCAGCCTGGTGGTGGACAGTGGGATGACAGCAATGGGGAGGGGGGGTGAGAAGGGTGTGACAGCAGCCTGGTGGTGGAGAGTGGAAGGACAGCAATATGAGGGGGTGATAAGGGTGTGACAGCAGCCTGGTGGTGGGCAGTGGAATGACAGCAATGGCGGGATGAGAAGGGTGTGACAGCAGCCTGGTGGTGGAGAGTGGAAGGACAGCAATATGAGGGGGGGTGAGAAGGGTGTGACAGCAGCCTGGTGGTGGGGAGTGGGATGACAGCAATGGGGGGGGTGAGAAGGGTGTGACAGCAGCCTGGTGGTGGGGAGTGGAGGTGGTGTGACAGCAGAGTAGGTTGGTGTGACAGCAAGGTATGATGGTGTGCCAGCAGGGTAGAGTGATGTAACAGCAGGGTAATGGGTTGTGACAGTATGGTATTGGGGCGTGACAGCAGGGTAGGGTGGTGTGATAGCAGGGTAGAGTTGTATAACAGCATGGTATGTGGGTATGACAGCAGGGTAGAGTGGTGTGACAACAGGGTATGGGGGTGTGGCAGCAGGGTATGGGGGTGTGACAGCAGGCTATGGGGATGTGACAGCAGGGTATGGGGATGTGACAGCAGGGCATGGGTGGTGTGACACCAGGGTAGAGTCGTGTTACATGAGAGTTTGTAGGGAGGGATGATATGATAAGAGATGAATTTGGTGAGGTCTGACGATGTGTGACAGCATTGTATGACAGCAGGGTATGGGTGGTGTGACAAGAGAGGTTGTGCAGAAGAGATGTGGGGGAATAGTGCAGGGAGGTTCAATGTGACAGGAGAGGGGGGGGGGGTTGTGTGACAAGAGAGTGAATGGGCGTGGGAGGGAGGAGGGGGGAGAGGTGACAACATGTTGACAGAGCTCTCCAGAGACAGTCGGCCGCCTGTCTGCAAGGTCTCGCCGTGGTCTGCATTAGTACTTCAAAACCCCGCAAGATGGCGCGCCACCAATAGGCGGGGTCAGGTGTTGTGGGGGAAAGTTGGCACCGTTTAACTATTAAGGATGAGCATAAGCACTGACACCTGAGCCTCGCCGTGCTTATGTGGAAGTGTGTGTGTGTGTGTGTGTGTGTGTGTGTGTGTGTGTGTGTGTGTTTGGGGATGAGGTGGTGTTGGGGGAGGGTGGAGGAGGGGGGGGGGGGGGGGGGGGGGGGCAGGTGTGATTGGAGAGAGAAGAGAGGGAGGGCAGGGGGGGGGGGGGGATGTCCAAGTTGAGCTAATGGCGACGGACGGACAACTGGGGACGGTTGAGTTCGATCAGACTCTCTGAAGTGGGTCCAAGTTTTACATCATTGCAAGACACCTGACATAAAAACATAATATATCGTTGAACATATGCCCAACTGATATGGAAGGGAAAGTTTGGAATGCTCCGTAAGTGGGCATTCCTATTATGGAACTGAATTGACTTGCCACTTTTAAGGCTTTGGTGAAGAAAATACCAACTGAATTATCAAGTTCTCCTTGCATTTGGATTATTAATAATATAAAGATAGCTATTTATTCTTGCACCTCGAACACTACATGATTATTGACTCATTAAAACCTGGAATCCTGATTATGGATACCCCTAACTCTTGATTTAGAACCAATATTAAACAGCTCTTCTACTGGTGCATATTGATTTTATCTGAATTAATCCTAGATCAAACTCAGTTACTATTCATGGAACGGTGCCTCTGTAAATAAGCTTATTTTAATCAAGTAAATAGTAGATACATAAATAATAAATAGAAGCAAAAATCAATGGCCTGTGTCATTCAATCCCATTTTCGGCAATAAGTGTTTAATAAATATAAGTGTATACATCGGTCTAGTGACATTGCCAACATTGCCTGAGGTACTTGGTCTCAGCAAGCAGAGTTCTTCTAGCATGCCTGGTTTTAAAGTTGCAAGGTCCGATGGGTTGTGAGCTTTCCCAAACCTTTTGAGATAAATATATTAAATTGATCGGTATGATCTACTTACCATTACCCTGAAGTGGTTTTGATGACTGCAAACTTATTTTGAAGATATTTGAAGTAAATCCATTCAAAATAATTTCGGCAAACTTTCCGAAACTCCTGCGCTGGAATCCAAGGCTGTGACACCATTGCCAATCTCGCCATGCTCACGTGGTGTACTGACCTCATTACCATACTGAACTCACAACTTTGATGAATTTACTACTATGAAGCATAGCGGGAAAGTAGCATAGTGTAACATAACATACTGGCATTGGAGTACACATCCGGATTCCTACACTTTCAGTTCAATATCAGTGACACTTTATATGGTTAACTATCAAGTGAGTGAGATAACACAACTTATAATCTAGCTAATGTGAAGAAAAACAGATAACAGGAGCTCTGCTGACATAAACAAAACAGCCTGTTTCTGGAGAGTGCCTCTGTCTTGCTCAGGTTGATCGCATGGTGTGTGAAACTAGGCCATGACCACCGAGAGCCTCAGAGAGGTCAGGAGATTGACCTGCATTTTAGAGAGTGAGTTCTGAGATCACGGCTTCCTCTAGCAGTGGTGTGAACATACATTCTTGTCAAATCGGATGTATTCCATAAATACAGCCTCAATTGATTAGTGTGGGCACCAGTATCTAAGTTAGATATGTAGGATCAAATGTAGGTAAGTGTATTAGTTTTGGAAATATATTTATACCATCGGACCATGCAACTTTAATTCTGAATGCGGGCATTCTGAGTGCTGCTGGTCCCTCAGAGTCAGAGAGGACTGAAACTGAGACTCGGCAAGGTCATATCCCACCGGGCGCTGTCGCCTAATCTGTAGAGCGTGGGTCTCGTGTGCGGAAGGTCGGGCGTTCGGTTCCCAGTCGAGTCAAACCAATGACTTCAAAATTGATACTTGTCACTTCCTAGCCTGGTGCTCGGCATTAATAGGATAGGGCAAGGACTGGTTAGCTCAGTGTCAGGATAATGTGACTGAGTGGAATATCGAGTCAAAGTGCTGGCGGCCTGATTTCCCAGTTGGGCAGCACTATGAAGTTACCATGAGTGTGCACTGTCACAAGTCAGTACCCATCCTGATATGACCTTAGATGTTGCCAGGACGTAAAACTGCAACAATCAAGCAATCAATCGTCATATCCCAGACGAATTAATGGCTTAGACACCAGAAGAGCAGGGCAGTCCTGAATAGACATACACGAAGTGGTATCTAATGTAAAAATGTAAAATATTTGCTAGGAAAGTTTCACTGCAAAATACATTATAAATTGAAGCAAATGTATGGCAAGAACCCTACCAAGTTTGGTTACCGGGGGGAGGGGGGGGGGGGTATGGCGTCCGCCTCCCATGTTGCAAGTTAATGGATTGGTTCAATGGCCTGCAGAGTCAAACCTAAGACATGCAAAATTGTAATTGTCATGCACTTGCCTGGGGCTCGACATTATTAGTATCGCGCTATGACTGGTTGAGCTCAGTGTCAGGATAATGTGAGTAAGAGAGATATCAGGTAATGGTGCCAGTGTCGCAGTTTAATAGGGTACTCGGTTTAAAATGGGGCTTTTCACAATGTGCATGCACATGTGCATGCATTTCTGCCTGATTGAGATTGTACCAATGTTTAATAACTTGTTAATTGCTTGTTAATTTGTTAGTGCAGAGGATAATATATACTATCAAGCATAAAATATTCACTACAATGATTCCTGAAGGAATCTTTGCTTGAGCTCCTCCACAGACAGAAGCAAGCCAGAAATTCTGACAACATTTCAGGCTTGCTGTTCAACTTTGACACATGCGCATTGCGAAAAGACCCGTTTTAAACCGGGTACCCTTTAAAACTGCGACACCGGCACTGTATCTCAGTTGGGCAATATTCTCGAACTGCCATGAGCGTGCACTGTCCTAGGTCGTAGGTACACAGGCAACCGTCCTTGTTTGATCTAAGTTGCTAGAGACATAAAATACTAATCACTCAGGCATGCGCCCATCCAGAGACCCCCCCCCCCCCCACGCACCCCACACCATGTGACTGAGTCCTAGGCATGTCACGTGTCATTACGTCAGGTGAGAGCAGCTGGCAAGGTGTGCATACAAGGAGCCCTACACCGCCGACCCGCTCCACCACTGACATGGAGACGAGGCTGGGGTCGCCATTGGCCCGCTAGGTGGCAGCACTGTGGGGAAAAAACAAACCTACATGAAACAAACTGAACACTCATCTGATCCATATCTGAAGGTCATGCTGAAGGTCATGCCAGCACCCCCCTTCTCCTCCCCCCGCTCCCATCCCCCCTCTCTCACCCCCTCACCCCTCCTCTGCCAGCCTCCTCCCTCTCCTCCTCCTGCCTCCCCTACTCCTCGTCCCCTTTCTCTCATCCCACCTCTCCCCCTCCTCCACCAGCCTCCGCCCTCCCCTCTCCCCTCCTGCATTCCCTTCCTTCTGCACCCCCTCTCCCACCACCCATCTCTCCCTGCTCCGCCAGCCTCCTCCCTCTCCTCCTCCTGCATCTCCTCCTCCTCCAGCTCCTCCTCAGTGCCCCCCCTCCACCACCCTCCTCTCTCTTAAGTCCTACCCCTCCTTCCTACCCCCACGCCCCGCCACCTCTTCCTCTCCCCCTCCTCTTTTATAAATCGTCAAAGGATGGGTGTCGTTGCTCATTCATTGCGACTTTATAGTGTTGCCCCACTGAGGAACCATGCCGGCAGTACCATGACCCATGACCCAATATCACACTCAGTCACATTATCCTGATACTCAGCTAACCAATCCTTGCCCTCTCCTAGTAATGCCGAGTGCCAGAATGGGTAGTGACAAATATCAATTTTATAAATCAGTGGTTTGACTCAGCCGGGGATTGATCCCACGACCTCTCGCACGGGAAGCGGGTGCCAAAACTCCGCCATACAGAACAGAACTGGTCGTTGTAGTGAAGCACGAGCCCCTTTAATTAAAAGGACACCCACATTGTGGGAACCCGCCGAGAACAAAGCATGCACGGGAGTAAAGACTCGACTTAATTATCGCTCTGGCCTGATTAATGACCTCGTTACCATGTCGGTTTCGCCATGCATAAACTCTCATTGTTCGATCGCTGGTTTAGTGCCATGTTTCATTGATGCGAATCCTGAACCAGATTTTTGTCAGTGTAGCCGTATGTGTGTGTGTGTGTGGTGTGTGTGTGTGGTGTTTGTTTAGTATTAAATAAAGTAAACTTTGAATCGGTTCATCAGTTAAACGGTGTCAACCAGCCCTTGCATCACCATCAGCACTCCGCGGGGTCCCGGTCATTAAACCCCAGCCGGGACCCACAATTCCGCGCGGCGCATCTGAGTAGAAATCAATGTGTTTTATTGAATTCGCGCAGTGTTTTCCCACTTCGTGAATCGCCCTCTAAAATCGCCATTGTTGTCTTTGTTGTTGTTTTTAATTTTAGGGTGGCTTTTTTCAGGGGGAGCGAGGAGTTGGTGATTATTTAACGATTTTGTTCTATTTTCCCACGTTTAGGCGACGTTTATGGACACTCCTCGGCTACTGGCTGTTGCGACAGCCATTGTCTCTCTAAACCCCCACCCACCCCCACCCCACATCTCACATTATTCGCTATTATCGCCCATTCTCTAAACACGAGTGGGTCCTCGTCATTTTGTCACAGGTTATGACAGTAACGCCTGGCGAGGCGCCATATCTAAGTGATAACACAAGCCTCTCCTCATACCGTCTCCCCCCCCCCCTCCCCTCTCCTCCACTCCCCTCCCTCCGCCCCTCTCGCCCCTCTCCCCCATCCCATCCCTCTCCTCACCTCCACGCGGGTCCCCTTCCCCTGTCTCCTTATGCCCTCTCCTCGTCCCTTCCTAGACTCTTCCCTCTCCTCCAATCTCTTCCCTCTCCTCCAATCTCTTCCCTCCCCTCCCCTCCCTCTCTTACCCTCTCCTTCCCTCTCCTCCCTCTCCTCCCTCTCCTCCCCTCTCCTCCCTTCTCTTCCCTCTCCCCCAATCTCCTCCCCTCTCCTCCCTCTCCCTCCCTCCTCTCCCCCTCTCTTCCTCTCCCCCACTCTCCTCCTCCCCCTCTCCTCCTCCCCCTCTCCTCCCCTCCCCCTCTCCTCCCCTCCCACTCCCCTCCCCTCCCCTCTCCTCCCTTCTCTTCTCTCTCCCATTCACTTCCCCTCCCCTCTCCGCTCTCTCTTCTCCTCTCCTCTCCTCCCCTCCACTCTCCCCCCTCTCCTCTCTCTCCTCACTATCCCCTATCTCCTACCCTCTCCTCCCCTACCCTCTCCTACCCTCTCCTCCCTTCTCTTCCCCTCTGATCCCTTTTCTTCCCCTCTCCCCCTCTCCCCCTTCTCCTCTCCTCCCTTCTCTTCCCCTCTCCCCCATCTCCTCTCCTCTGCATTCCTCGTATATCTCCCCCATCTCCTCCCCTTCCTCCAACCCTCTCCCTTTTACCCTCTTCTCCCCCTCCTATCATCTTCTCCCCTCGTCTCCGCTCTCTTCCTTTCCGCTACCATCCCCTACCCTGCCTTCCCCAAACTTCCCCTCCCCCAACCATCACCTCACCATGCCTCCTCAGCCTTCCCTTCCCACCCGCTTCCCTTCCTTCTCCTCCCCTGCCTTCCCTCCCCTCCTCCTCGCCCTTCTCCATCGAAGTCTGGCGCCTCGCCTTCATCCTTCGCCTCCTTATCATTCCCCTTCTTTGCTTCCCTATGCTTCCCTTCTTCTCCCTTGTCCTCCTCTCATTCCCTTTTTTCTCCTCCTCCCTCCTCCCCTCTTCCTCCTTCCAATACACTTGTTCTTCCCGTGCCATCCCTTCTCCCCTTCTTTCCTTTTTCTCCTCTCCCTTGCTTTCCTCTTCTCCTTTCCTCCTCCTTCCACCTTCTGCTCCAATCTACTTCCACTTCTCTCTCCTTCCTGCCCCTTCTGTTCAATTCGATTACAACTTCTTTCCCATCTCCATCTACTTCCCCTTCCCCTTCCCCTTCCCCATCCCCTACCACTCGCGGTCCCCGCCCCTTCTGCTCTTCCCCCTCCCCTTCTCCTCCCATCGACTCATCCATCTCCTTTTCCCCGTTTCACCCTCTCCAGCCCCTCCCTTCCCCTTCCCCCTTCTCCTCCCATCGATTCAACCATCTCCTTTTCCACGCTTCACCCTCTCCTGCCCCTCCCTCCCTCGATTCTCCTCCCATCGACTCAACCATCTCCTTTTCCCCGCTTCACCCTCTCCTGCCCCTCCCTTCCCTCCCTCCCTCCTTTCTCCTCCCATCGACTTAACCATCTCCTTTTCCCCGCTTCATCTTATCCTGCCATCCCTTCCCTCCCTCCCTTCTCTCCTATCGATTCAACCATCTCCTTTTCCCCGTTTCACCCTCTTCGGTCACCTCCCTTCCCTCTCTCCCTCCCTCCGTTCTCCTCCCATCGACTCATCCATCTCCTTTTCCCCGCTTCACCCTCTCCAGCCCCTCCCTTCCCTCCCTCCCTTCCACCCTCTTTACCCTCATCATTCTACCCACATCCGATCTTCCATCCCCCACCCACCCCCAACCTGGACGCAATCACAATCACGATCACGATTATTCCCAGGGGTATATACGGCCTACCCCCGAAGCGTCATGCGCGGAAGCACGCGCTTGCGCTTGCGCTTGTGCTTGCGCATGCGCGTCGGCCATATGTATTGGTTTAATAATTAAGAGCATCTGATAATAAGTTAATGGTGAGTGGGTATTGGCGTGTCCCCGGGCTGAGAGAGTTAACGACGATACTGTTGGGTTGAAGCCTTTTGTTGTTCTGCATGAATAGGCCGGCTCGTCTCACTGGGGGGGACGGGGGACCGGGAAGGGGAGGTGACTGGGGGGTAGGGGGGAGGTGAAGAGTGGGCAGGGGGTGGGGGGAGGAAGGGTAGGGGAAGACGGCACCAACTGGTGGTGGGGAGTGGAATGACAGCAATGGGGGAGGGGGGGGGGGGGGGGGGGGGGGGGGGGGACAGGAACAAGAGGAGTTGAAGGCTGGTCAGGGGGAGATGGGGAAGGGCAGCGCAAGAGGCACCCGGGGGACAGGGCAGAGGGGGACAGGAAGGGGAGGATGTGAAGAAGGGGAAGGGGGGTGGAGGGTAGGAAGTGATGTGTGTGCGCATGCGCATTCACAAATGTCGCCAATCCCGAGTTGCGTCTTGAATTGCGGATGTTATGATATGCTGCCATTTTGTAGACATTTATTCTTGAATTATCTGCCATTGTTATTGTTAAAGCTGCATTGTCCGATGGTTGTGAGTTTGTAAATTGTATAACTTGCAGCAGGTTCCATTGAATTGATGTATTAAACGTTCCGTCTGTGCAGTGACAAATATTCAGCGAGTGAACCTATATCTAACATGCAGTCTGTAGGATCAAATGTGGGTAAATGCTTTTTTCTTTCTTTATTTTTTTCAAAATTTTTATTCCAGTTGAATAACATCTTTTTCATCACCGAGGCGCTAGTCTTCCGACCTTAACAAGTATGGTGCATATGAATTATTTATGGATGAGATGATGAGATGGTATGAACAATATAGACAATAGTAGGTTGAAATCCGGCATTACAAATATAGCGGGGATCTTACTTTGTGCATGTAAACTGGTACATGTAGACGTTGGTTGTGAAAATGTCATGATTTCATTGGAGTGTACAACTTTAATGAGATGAGTTTCGAAATGCACTGCTAAGCATGGAATTAATTCATCACCATCATCATCATCATTATTATCACCAACCCCTTTACTGTGAGGGTCATTGGGGGCCCACAGATGAATTTGCAACCAGTGATTCGTTAATTAAAGTTGCATAGTCCGATGGTTTTGGGTTTCTGTCATGTTTCTGGGATAATTATATTAAATTAATTGTTATAATCTACCTTACTTTATATATTAAATGGGTAACTTTTTGAGATATTTGAAGTCTAAACATGTCAAATTTATTTTGGCAAGCACACCAAAACTCTGACACCATAGCCTTCTGCAGAAACTGTTTCTATTAAGTTCACTCAGTATTCCCTTCTATGTACCAACAAATGTTTAATAGCGCATCAGTATCTAAGTTAGATATGTCAAATCAAATCTAGATAATTGCCTTGGATTTGAAAATGTGATGCTTCATGGGAGTATGCAGCTTTGAGAAATCAATTAATATCGAATAAATGCAGCTGGAATTTATTCTATTCCAAACTTGAATTTAGCCGGGTGTTTTGTATGCATGTCTCTACTTCCGGTATGTACTTCCGGTATGTACTTCCGGTAGCATCCCTTGATATCCAGTCCATGGGCGACCTCTTGGGACGCAGTAGGTCCAGCGAACACCAATCGTTTTCAAGATTATGTAGCGTCTGTAATTAATAAGACAACATCCCAACGACAAACTAGAAATTAGATGAGCCCGTAAAAAGTGTGGATAACATCTGCCCCTCCAGCATTGAAGAGCACAGAATTTGGAACTCTTCATTCATTATTGAAGAGTTCCATGGGTGAGGGTGTTTTTTTTGGGAGGGGGGGGTGACAGAGGAAAGCAGGATCTTTATGACAGTGCTGTTGGCGATCATCTGAAGATAGTGTTGCTGTAGTCGTTTGGTGACAGAGGCCTCAGCTGACCCTGTCAAGACACTGTCAGTCACCAGTCTTGTGTCCACCACTTGTGGATGACACGTCACTTTCTAAGAGAGTTTCACAAGAATGTGCTGACATTTTTCCTTGGTTAACATTTTTTTTTTCTTTACCCACATGACAGTTGTAATCTTTCGCAATGTGTCACCAGATGTCACATATTTAGCATAAGTGACCGTATATATATATATATCATATAGAGAGATATGGGTGAGAGGGAGAGGCTGTTTTCACTATGTGAAAAAAATGTATTCTAGTTGGAGAAATATCAATATATTTTGTACTAATTTTATTAAAAGCAATTGGCATTCTTTTCACAGCTGATACCAAGTCCGGCTGTGGTACATGCTGGCAGGGTGGATATTTACAGCCCTATAGGCGTTAGATATATCTATCGTGGACATATAGTCCCCCTGCTGCAGTAACTGTGTGACGGTCTCTACAGAATTATAGCTGAAGTTTGTCCTGCAGGACCTGGTGTGTTCGTTCACACAGAACCCAGTTGGGCTGGAGCAATCAACAATCGCTCTGAAGTCATCGTGCCCCTTTGGCACGGCCCCCAACGGGTGGACACATAAACATGGCTCATCGACTATGCACACCAGACCCGCAGCGATCTCCCTCTGCAGCCTATCGCTCATCAACTTACCCGTGGTACTCTTAGTTATAGATGAGTAGTTACCCTGAAAGTAACAACTAACACAATCCGGGTCGATTACCCGGTACCCGAAACATGAACCCCTGAGGATATACTCCCAGTCAGGGTCCGTGTCACCTCGGCACATCGCCTCGGCATAGATACGACACGGCTTTAACTGCGTGCAGGCACCCCCAATATCATGCCTACAGTCACAAGCGCCTTGCAAACATCTAGCAAAGACGCTGATACATTTATTAACTGAACTATCACCATCTTGGTCTTTGACCCACAAGGAACAGTGTAGGTCATCATTAGGTACACTTAAATTATCTGGCCCGACCACCCGCAACCAGTCGGTATTACCGTTGCCCATGCCCGGGTATTCAATGTCCGTGTACGCACTGTCCGAGTCCCCGCTGTTAACAACACAAATATTATTTTTTGCACAATCGACGGTAACATGGTCTGCAACACAAATTAGTACAGGCTCATCAAGCAAGGCGGTGCCTAAATTATTGGCACAGCCATCATCAACCATCTGCGGGACATTTTTGGAGCAAGGTGAATCGCGCGCCACATCTTGGCCGCCATCTTGGAAGCCGCTCATATCCGCGCGAAATTCAAAGTCAACTAGGTCAACGGTCCCCGACGCACCACTTTCAACAGGCGTGCACACAAGTCAATTCTTTTTATTTTTGCAATCATTTATCGGGTGGGAGCCTGATTTGCAGCTCAGGCACTTATGTTCGTACTCGCATCGGCGCACACTGCACCCATCCTTGTTGTAGTTGTACGCATAGCAGATCTTCCGGGAATTGTCATAGCTTTTACTAGCCTGTGTAGGTCTGGATGGTCGGCGTGCCTCTTTGTTGCTCCGCGTATTTTCCAAATTGAAGTACAGCAACGATAGTTCATGATCGCCCATGGTGAACGCCTTTAGCCCAACATCCTTTACCTTGTCCCTGATTGCCTTATCATAACCACGATAGGCCTGATCTGTATAGGTTGCTGTAGAGGCATGCATGCACATATAAGCCACATGCCCGATATATCGCTCCAGATCATCATATTCAAACCCGACTCGCCTCCCACGTTTCATGCCCCAGACCAGGGCCGTGTAGACGAGCTCCATCACCGAAAGTTTTTTTTAAACGCTTCTCGTTCATCGTGTATTTGTTTTAAAGCGAACTTACTGCGCTTACGCCTCCTCCTTCGCCTTCTGCCAGAGTCACTGTCTGACCCTGAGCCGTCCTCCGAGCTGCTGTCTGTAGGGGGAATCGTCCGGGTCCCCGGCCGCCTCTGCCTTTTTCTTCTTCCCGGACAGCTTCTTCTTCGTCGTCGGCACCGCCGTCACTGCCTCCTCCTCCGGCGATCCGGCGTCCAAGACCGCACGCAGCTCCTTCTTACGGCGCTCTCGCGCCCTCGCCGCCACCAGCCGCCTCAGCTCCCTCTCCTCGTCATCCTCCTCGTAGTCTTCCACCACGAGGCGCGAACCCTCACCGGCGCGCCGCGTCGAAGAAACCGGCGCCACCAACTTCTCACCCGCCTCCGCGGCATCCTCCTCGCCCGATGAAGGCAGCTCCGCCTTTACTGACCGCTTGCTAGTCCTTGTCCGCTTGCACTTACTGCCCCGGGGGGGCTCGTGCTCCTCCCCACATGCCGCACATATATCGACCGGCATCTCGCCCGATATGTAGGTAGGTACGCACGTAGGTACGTCAGCCTCAAGCTAGAACTCGCGTCGAAGAAACCGGCGCCACCAACTTCTCACCCGCCTCCGCGGCATCCTCCTCGCCCGATGAAGGCAGCTCCGCCTTTACTGACCGCTTGCTAGTCCTTGTCCGCTTGCACTTACTGCCCCGGGGGGGCTCGTGCTCCTCCCCACATGCCGCACATATATCGACCGGCATCTCGCCCGATATGTAGGTAGGTACGCACGTAGGTACGTCAGCCTCAAGCTAGAAGCTACCTTATCTTACACTCCCTATTAGCCCCTATCTATAGGGACGTTCCCATGTCTCCCAGCAGTCACACGTCACGACACTGACCCCCTCCTATACGCCACGCGCGTCACGTGACCGCACGCCCTGACATCACGTGATCTGATCCTTGACGTGACCCCGGTGACCTCCCTGGTTAGGGGTCGTGCGACCCGGTGACCGGGGTGAGGTGTGGTTGTCATGGACACGTATTGATGCTTTGTGCTAATGGTCAACGCACAGAACAATATTTTCGCGCGGCTTCAATTTTAAATTATTTATTTGTTAAGCAAATTATTGTTTTGCTCACATTGATAATTATAAATTGTTAGTGGGTGCTAAAGTAACTAAATATATGTTCATAGCTATTTATTTTCAATCATATTGCCATGTTTCAAATGGGTAACTATGGCGCGATTAATCAAATTTAAAAATAAAGTTATTTTCACCAAATAATTGTGTTTGCTTCCTCATCCTCCCCTGGGCGACGACCGTGGGAGCCTTGGGTGGACAAGGAGAGGCAGAGATAGTCAGTGTTAGTAAGTGGGGGGTGTTGGTGCGCGTGTACTTTATGTAGCAAGGTGCACAGGTATAAACACAGACCAGGCCTTACTAAGCAATACACCAACATATTCCGCCGAATATTCTCTATGGAAACCAATAGACTTTCAAATTTACACTCAGTTAATCTATGCTCTGATATAGTTATTTTACTCAACATCCTCCCCTGCCCCCTTCCCCTTTCTCCCTTCCCGCTGCCCCCTTCCCCCCTGCCCCCTGCCCCCTTTCCCCTTTCCCCTCCCCCTTCCCCTCCCCCTTCCCCTTTCCCCCTCCCCCCTTCCCTCTCCACTCCATAAACTGTATTTACAGATATTGCATTCTTAGGATTTTTAGATTTTTTTTTGTTCTTGGTATTTTCAGTTAAACCTTAGGCGAGTCAAACCAATGACTTGAAAATGTATACTTGTGGCAACATTCAGTATTACTAGGGGAGGAAAAGACGCAGTGGAATGAGGAAGACGAATTGTCCGTGATTGAAATTTCCTTGCTTAATCAACGCTTGCAACAAACAAACAATCACAAAAATGTTGTTTTGTTGGCACTTTCACTCAGTTATTTATTAGCTAAGTGGGCCCGTGTGCGGAGAGAAGGGAGGGTGTGTATATGTATATGTGTGTGGGGGGGGGGGGGGGGGGGGAGATGACATGCCCCCGAGCGCCGAGCAATCTGCGCTGATTGCTGAGATTGGTGATGAGCAGTAATCTGGCCGGGAGGCACTAGTTACCGGCCGGGCTTGTGTCGCTGATGAAGGGGGTGTCTGCCCCGGCCCGTTTTGTCACCTCCCGATCAGCCATGGGGGACTCCAGCCTAGTTAGGCTGGGCTGGCCCGCCTAGTTAGGCAGAGCTGCCCCGCCTAGTTAGGCAGAGCTGCCCCGCCTAGTTACAAGTTAGGCGGTGGTGATCATCCTAGTTGTCAACAATGCTAGGTGGCGCTGATCAGCCTAGTTAGGTAGGCTAACTCGTATATGTAGGCTGACTCACATATCTAGGCCGGGCTGACCCACCTAGTTTGTGTGTTTGTTGTTTGTTGTTGTTCTACCCACCGAGTTAGGCGGCGTTGTTCAGCGTAGTTGTCAACATGGGGGCAGCTAAGCTAGGTGCATCTGACCAACCTAGTTAGGCAAGTCTGAGTATCACAGATAGGCAGGGCCCATTAGCCTAGTTTGGAGGTGTGACAAGCCTAATTAGGTGGCATTAGGCAGCTCAGGTAGGTGGTGCTGGCCACCCGAGTTAAGTAGGGCTGAGCAGCCTAGGTAGGCAGTGTGACACTAGGCAGCCTAGATAGGCGGTGTGACAAGCCTTATTAGGTGATACTAGATAGGCGGTGTGACAAGCCTTATTAGGTGATACCAGGCAGCCTAGATAGGCGGTGTGACAAGCCTTATTAGGTGATACTAGATAGGCGGTGTGACAAGCCTTATTAGGTGATACCAGGCAGCCTAAGTAGGCAGTGTGACAAGCCTTATTAGGTGATACTAGGCAGCCTAGATAGGCAGTGTGACAAGCCTTATTAGGTGATACCAGGCAGCCTAGATAGGCAGTGTGACAAGCCTTATTAGGTGATACTAGGCAGCCTAGATAGGCAGTGTGACAAGCCTTATTAGGTGATACCAGGCAGCCTAGATAGGCAGTGTGACAAGCCTTATTAGGTGATACTAGGCAGCCTAAGTAGGCAGTGTGACAAGCCTTATTATGTGATACTAGGCAGCCAAGATAGGCAGTGTGACAAGCCTTATTAGGTGATACTAGGCAGCCTAGATAGGCAGTGTGACAAGCCTTATTAGGTGATACTAGGCAGCCTAGATAGGCAGTGTGACAAGCCTTATTAGGTGATACTAAGCAGTCTAGATAGGCAGAGTTACAAGCCTTATTAGGTCATACTAGGCAGCCTAATTAGGTTATACTAGGCAGCCTAGATAGGCAGTGAGACAAGCCTTATTAGGTCATACTAGGCAGCCTAGCTAGGCAGTGTGACAAGCCGTATTAGGTCATATTGGCAGCCTAGATAGGTGACACTGACCAGCCTATCTCGGTGGTGTTGACCAGCCTAGTCAGGTGTGGTTGATCATGCTAGTTAGGTGCTGTTGACCAGCCTAGTTAGGCGTGGTTGATCATCCTAGTTAAGTGGTGTTGACCAGCCTAGTCAGGCGTGGTTGATCATCCTAGTTAGATGGTGTTGACAAGCCTAGTCAGGCGTGGTTGATCATCCTAGTTAGGTGGTGTTGACCAGCCTAGTTAGGCATGGTTGACCAGCCTAGTTAGCTGTTGTTGACCAACCTAGTCAGGCGTGGTTGATCATCCTAGTTAGGTGGTGTTGACCAGCCTAGTGAGGTGGTATTGACCAGCCTAGATAGGTGGTATTGACCAGCCTAGTTAGGTGGTGTTGACCAGCCTAGCTAGATGGTGTTAACCAGCCAAGTTAGGCATGGTTGACCATCCTAGATAGGTGGTGTTAACCAGCCTAGTTAGGCATGGTTTACCAGCCTACTTAGCGTGGTTGACCAGGCTAGTTAGGCATGGTTGATCATCTTAGTTAGGTGGTGTTGACCAGCCTAGATAGGTGGTGTTGACCAGCCTAGTTAGGTGGTGCTGACCAGCCTAGTTAGGCGTGGTTGACCAGCCTAGTTAGGTGGTGTTGACCAGCCTAGTTACGCGTGGTTGACCAGCCAAGTTAGGGGGTGTTGACAAGCCTAGGTAGGCATGGTTTACCAGCCTAGTTAGGTGGTGTTGACCAGCCTAGTTAGACGTGGTTGACCAGCCTAGTTAGGTGGTGTTGACCAGCCTAGTTAGGTGTGGTTGACCAGCCTAGTTAGGCATTGTTGACCAGCCTAGTTAGGTGGTGTTGACCAGCCTAGTTAGGCGTGGTTGACCAGCCTAGTTAGGCATTGTTGACCAGCCTAGTTAGGCGTGGTTGACCAGCCTAGTTATGTGGGGTTGACCAGCCTAGTTAGGCGTGGTTGACCAGCCTAGTTAGGCGTGGTTGACCAGCCTAGTTATGTGGGGTTGACCAGCCTAGTTAGGCGTGGTTGACCAGCCTAGCTAGGTGGTGTTGAACAGCCAAGTTAGGTGATGTTGACCAGCCTAATTAGGTGGTGTTGACCAGCCTAGTGAGGTGGTATTGACCAGCCTAGATAGGTGGTGTTGACCAGCCTAGTTAGGCGTGGTTGACCAGCCTAGTTAGGCGTGGTTGACCAGCCTAGTTAGGCGTGGTTGACCAGCCTAGTCAGGCGTGGTTGACCAGCCTAGTTAGGTGTGGTTGACCAGCCTAGTTCGGTGGTGCTGACCAGCCTAGTTAGGCGTGTTGACCAGCCTAGTTAGGTGCGGTTGACCAGCCTAGTTAGGTGTGGTTGATCAGCCTAGTTCGGTGGTGCTGACCAGCCTAGTTAGGTGTGGTTGACCAGCCTAGTTCGGTCGTGCTGACCAGCCTAGTTAGGCGTGGTTGACCAGCCTAGTTAAGTGGTGTTGACCAGCCTAGTTAGGCGTGGTTGACCAGCCTAGTTAGGCGTGGTTGACCAGCCTAGTCAGGCGTGGTTGACCAGCCTAGTTCGGTGTGGTTGACCAGCCTAGTTCGGTGGTGCTGACCAGCCTAGTTAGGCGTGGTTGACCAGCCTAGTTAGGTGTGGTTGACCAGCCTAGTTCGGTGGTGCTGACCAGCCTAGTTAGGCGTGGTTGACCAGCCTAGTTAGGTGCGGTTGACCATCCTAGTTAGGTGTGGTTGATTAGCCTAGTTAGGTGGTGTTGACCAGCCTAGTTAGGTGGTGTTGAACAGCCTAGTTAGGTGGTGTTGACCAGCCTAGTTAGGTGGTGTTGACCAGCCTAGTTAGGTGGGGTTGACCAGCCTAGTTAGGCGTGGTTGACTAGCCTAGTTAGGCATGGTTGACCAGCGTCATTAGGCATTGTTGACCAGCCTAGTTAGGCGTGGTTGACCAGCCTAGTTAGGTGGGGTTGACCAGCTTAGTTAGGCGTGGTTGACCAGCCTAGATAGGCATGGTTGACCAGCCTCGTTAGGCATTGTTGACCAGCCTAGTTAGGCGTGGTTGACCAGCCTAGTTAGGCATTGTTGACCAGCCTAGTTAGGCATGGTTGACCAGCCTAGTTTGGTGGGGTTGACCAGCCTAGTTAGGCGTGGTTCACTAGCCTAGTTAGGCATTGTTGACCAGCCTAGTTAGGCATTGTTGACCAGCCTAGTTAGGCATGGTTGACCAGCCTCATTAGGCATTGTTGACCAGCCTAGTTAGGCGTGGTTGACCAGCCTAGTTAGGCATTGTTGACCAGCCTAGTTAGGCATTGTTGACCAGCCTAGTTAGGCGTGGTTGACCAGCCTAGTTAGGCATTGTTGACCAGCCTAGTTAGGTGTGGTTGACCAGCCTAGTTAGGCATGGTTGACTAGCCTAGTTAGGCATTGTTGACCAGCCTAGTTAGGCGTGGTTGACCAGCCTAGTTAGGCGTGGTTGACCAGCCTAGTTAGGCATTGTTGACCAGCCTAGTTAGGCGTGGTTGACCAGCCTAGTTAGGTGTGGTTGACTAGCCTAGTTAGGTGGGGTTGACCAGCCTAGTTAGGCATGGTTCACTAGCCTAGTTAGGCGTGGTTGACTAGCCTAGTTAGGCATTGTTGACCAGCCTAGTTAGGCGTGGTTGAGCAGCATAACTAGGCACCGCTGACCTGACGGTGTGGACACATGTGGGACGGCTCCTGTTGGTGTGTACTGTGGTTAATTAGGTGTTGTTATTTTATATATACTGCGATATATATTATATATAATTGATGTTGTCCGTGTGTTTATATGCTTAAATACTGGTGCACTTATTAAGCAGTTTTTCCTATTTAGAAGCGGATACTAAATCAATGTAATACAAGATGTTATTATTTAAGTCAGAATGTTGACATGCAATTCAAAATTTATTTTGTATGGTTTTAATTCAAATATCTTCAACAATATAACGCTTATTCAAAGTTACTTTCAACGAAATTAACATGCATTATAACAATCAGTCTGAATTAATTATCTCAGAATATGGCAGAAACTCAAAACCAGGTCTGTCCATTGCCTGATGTCTTCCCACCTCTTCCTTTGTCCGCCTTGTTTTCCTTCCCCTTTCACTGAGCCTTGCACAGTGTTGCAAAATGCTTTTGATCAAACCCTTAATTAGTATATTGGTTGTCAATTAATCTATAAAACTATAGAAAATCACTTGCAAGGCACCCATCCAATTTTCTAATGGGTTCCCCTATATGTGATTTTGCATGTGTAGCGGACCATTGAAATTTAATCTAAATTGTACTTTTTTTTTTTTTTTTTTTGGTGACAAGTTTTTTATTCTGCCCATAACGTATAAGCTCCCGTGAGGGTGCTTGTTTTCAACGCTGGACAGCTATGATACTGGATTGGTCTGGTCCCGCATTCAGGAGTCTTTACCTGATCTTTCTCGGGCCAACCTTTGCGGTTTTGGGTGTTAGTAGTTTCTATATTAGTTTTTTGTTTTTTTTTTCAAGTTTTTTCCTAACCTGTATATGATAACTTAACCTACTATGTACATCTATGCAGATGACATACAGGCCTGTGGGAGAGGATCCCATCCCATTGTGGTTTGTTACAGCATCCTTTCACCCATGCTCTGTCCTTAGATAGTACACCAGTGTGCCAGAACACCCCTGGACCCTTCAGTACATCTTGACAAGAGTAATTCATTCCTCGGACAGGCATCCTTTCTCCCCCACCCACCCCTACATCACACCCACACTCTCCTCACCCACACACCCATACACACGCTACTTCACTCCCACCCCCACCTCAACCCCACCCCAACCCCCAACCCGAGACCCCCATTTTAACTACCGTTATCCTTCTCATTGTGCACACTGCTCGTACAAAAGAACAAACCCGAATCATTGTAATTTGAATCAATTTCACGTTTTCGCTCGCTGTCCACAGCAACGGGCAAGTCCAGGGAAGACAATCCACGAAGCGAACTCAGGCACCTGTCCACCTAGATCAAATATTCACCCACACACACAGTAGGAGTAGGTATCCCAAGTGCCTTGCCAATCCACCAATAATCTGTGTGTGGAGCCTTAAATTTCATCATTTTCAATCTGTTGGTGTGTTCTAAGTTGTTCACCAATTGAAATAAAATTCAAACCAAAATAAAGCTTTATATTTCTTCTTTCTAATAGTACCATCCACATTAGGAGTGAGTGATGATCATGTCTAAATCCGATCAAAAACCATTTTGGTTAGAATCTGTTGTAAACAAGCTCTGGAAGTCCTAGTTCCAGAGTGCAGTGTTTAGCTATATTGGCATAGAGTTGCTGAACCGGGAGAGAATGACCCGCCCCCCCCCCCAAATATTAAAAAAAACACCAAGATGTTGATCAGTGGATGGTCTCATTCGACATTTAAAGTTGATTAATAAATCATTTCATCAATTCTCCATTTCACCTGCAGTCAGATATGATGGATAAGTATTTGAGTAATATATGTAGCATATTATTATTAGACTCCAAATTCAGTTGGCTATGTCCATAACCCAGCCTTCTAGTTCTAGCACTTTTTCTATTGGATTATTATTTAACAGCCCTGTCGACCGTCAGTAGTCAATTGTCATTATGTAGTCAGTCAGTAGTCAGTCAGTAGTCAATCAGTCGTCAATTGGTAGTCAATCTGTAGTCAAACACTAGTCAATCAGTAGTCAATCGGTAGTTAATCTGTAGTCAATCAGTAGACAAGCAGTAGTCAATCGGTAGTCAATCGGTAGTCAATCGGTAGTCAATTAGTAATCAATCAGTAGACAATCAGTAGTCAATCGGTAGTCGATCAGTAGTCAATCAGTAGTCAATCAGTAGACGATCAGTAGTCAATCGGTAGTCAATCGGTAGTCAATCGGTAGTCAAGGAGTAATCAATCGGCAGACAACAGTAGTTACTCAGTATTTAATCAGTCAATCAGTAGTTAATCGTTAGGCAGTAGTCAATCAGTAGTCAATTAGTATTTAATCAGTCAATCAGTAGTTAGTCGCTAGGCAGTAGTCAATCAGTAGTCAATTAGTATTTAATCAGTCAATCAGTAGTTAGTCGCTAGGCAGTAGTCAATCAGTAATCAATTAGTATTTAATCAGTCAATCAGTAGTTAGTCGTTAGGCAGTAGTCAGTCAGTAGTGACTAGTCAATAGTCAGTAGTCGGTAGTCACTCAGTGCTTCATGGATGGGTCAGTGAGTCGGCAGTCAGGGGTTGGGGGCGGGGGGGGGGGGGGGGGGGGGGGGGCAGTCTGCTGCCCTTCGGCCCTCATGGCACCTGTTGGTCCCTCGTTCACTGACCACTGTCCACTGCATGCAACGCTTCGCACCAACACACCAGCGGCAGGAAACCATCACGCACACCGCCTTAACAATTAACAGCCACTTTCTATCGGTGAAATTAAACACATGCTTTCCTCCACCACCACCACCCCCCATCCCCACCCGTCCCCCACTGTATCCTTGCGTATGGTTGGATTAAAGCTAGATATTTTAAGTTCGCATCCAATAACAGTCTCGATAGCGTAGCAATGAAAAGAAAGTGTGTTTCAATTAGTTGTTAGTTGCGAAAGAAAGTGAGTGCATTGGGCTGCTGTCCCCGTGCACAACCTGACCCCTGACCTTCCCAATGACCCCCCTGCTGACCACTGACCGCGACGACACCTGTAATTACACCTGTCCTGATTGTGTGCGCCTCCCACGCTCACCTGACGTCGTGTGAGTGACCGGACAGTGGCGTGTGGTCAGTACTGACATGTCACCTCCCCATTGACCACGACTGACCACAGCTCACCCCACATCCACCCACAGCACCCACACCCTCACCCGCACCCTCACCCACACCCTCACCCACACTCAGCCTCGTTCCCGTATGGTTCCCAGCGTGTCATGTCCCGTTCTCTTTCACACACGGATTAGAGTTGCATAATTGATGGTTTGGGGTTTCTGCCTTATTTAAAAACATATAAATATATGTATGTATATATGTGTATATATATGTATATGTATATATATGTATATGTATATATATGAATATATGTATATATATGCATATATACATATATATACATATATATATACATATATATACATACATATATTTATATATACATATGTATATATATATATATACATATGTATATATATATATATACATATGTATATACCGGCTCGGTCGTCGCCCGGGTTACCAAGGACCACGCTGCTCGATCTCATCTTCCGTCGACTGTGGAAAATCAACTACGAAGAATACAACACAACACAACTATTGACAATTGCTCAATGGAACATCAGGACTCTCCTCGACCGAGAAGCAGCTGACCGACCAGAAAGTCGTACGGCACTAGTAGCAATGGAACTAGCAAAATACAACATCGACATCGCAGACCTATGCGAAACAAGAGTTCTCAGAGTCTGGTAGTCTCAATGACTTGGAATACTCTTTCTTCTGGAGTGGCAAACCCCAAGGAGAGAGAAGGGAGGCCGTAGTGAGCTTTGCTATCAAAAAGGACATCATCACAAAGCTGACATAAATGCCACGGCCAGTAAGTGACAGAATCACGATGATGAGACTACCTTTGAGCAAGGACAACTTTGCTACAATTATGCTCCAACAATGACAAACCCAGATGATAACACGGAGGCCTTCTACAACCAGCTGGCAAGTGCGCTCAGTGGTATCCCTTGTACCGATAAGCTACTGCTGATAGGAGACTTCAATGCAAGGATAGAAAGAGACAATGACAAGTTGCCCTTGGTCATGGACAAACATGGAATCGGGAAACGCAACTCCAATGGCGAGCTTCTACTGGCTGTGTGCTCTGAGTTCGAACTGATAGTGTCAAACACCATGTTCAAGCAGAAGGATGAATGCAAGACCACTTGGATGCATCCTCGTTCCAGACACTGGCATATGATTGACTTCAGCATCACAAGGTGTCGGGATAAGATGGAGATCCACAGTACTCGAGTCATGTGTGGAGCTAACTGCTGGACCGATCACCAGATGCTGAGGTCAAAAGTGGCATTCAGAATACGACAAAAGCACAACAGGCAAGGGACAAGAAAACCGACCAAGCTCAACACAGCAAAGCTAAGTACCATCAGTCACAGGGAGAGCTTCGAGTGGGAGATTGACAGCGCTCTCGCCCAATGGGAGGAGAAGGAAAGCTCAACACCAGACGAGGAATGGGCAACTTTGCAGTCGGTCATATACAACACAGCAAAGATATATCTCGGCAAGCCAGACAGAAAACACCAGGACTGGTTTGACCCCAACGATCAGGAGCTACAGAATCTTATGAGCAGAACAGACCAAGCCCACCAGAGAGTATTGCAGACCAGGAGCACTAGATCCACCACTGCAGCATACAAAGATGCCTGCAGATTACGACAAAAATGCACCCGTGCACTGAAGTCAGACTGGTGGGAAATGAAGGCAGAGGAGCTGCAGAGAGCTGCAGATAGAAATAACATGAAGGGCTTCTACAATGGACTGAAGGAAGTGTGGGGACCTGTAAAGAAGGGACCTGTTCACCTGAAATCAACAGATGGAATAGAGACCTTTTCTGACAGCAAGAGAGTTGTGGCAAGATGGAGCGAACCCTTCCAGAAGCTACTCAACATCCCTGCTGACATAGATCATGAAGCTCTGACAACATCCAGCGGTGCATTACCAAAATATGCCTCAATGAGATTCCAACCATGGATGAGATGGCTAAAGCAATCGCCAGCCTGAAAGATGGCAAAGCACCTGGGGGTGATGGAATTCTTGCTGAAGTATGGAAGCACGGAGGAGACAATCTGTTCAACAGACTCCGCCAACTAATCACCAATGCCTGGGAGGAGGGTTCTGTACCCCAAGCATGGAAGGATGCCAGCATTGTAACCATCTACAAGAAAGGTGATCGAACAGACTGTGGGAACTATAGAGGAATCTCTCTTCTTTCCATAGGAGGCAAGATCTTCCCCAGGATCCTCCTCAACAGACTGTCTTTTCACATAACACCTGATGTAGTTCCGGAGACACAGTGTGGCTTCAGAGGTAACCGGAGCACCATGGATATGATATTTTGTCTCCGACAGCTACAAGAAAAGTGCATTGAACAGGACCGATCACTGTACATGGTATTTGTCGATTTCACTAAGGCGTTCGATACTGTCGGGAGAACCGGGCTATGTCAACTCCTGAGGAAGTATGGATGCCCAGAGAAGTTCACAACTATGATCGAGGCTCTACATACGGGAATGATGACGAATGTTAGTGTTGGAGGGGAAGTCTCTGAATCGTTCCGTGTTACCAATGGTGTCAAGCAAGGTTGTGTACTGGCCCCCACGCTCTTCTCCATCTTTCCTATCAGCAATGCTCAACGAGGCTTTCCGAGCAATGGGGGATGGTGTCTATATACAGTCCAGACAGAGCGCTGACCTATTCAACGTCGCACACTTTAGAGCGAAGACCAAGACTACTCGGATACTCGTGAGAGAGCTGCTATTCGCAGATGACAGTGCACTGGTTGCCCACTCTGCTGAAGAGATCCAGAAAATAGTGGACGCTTTCTCCGATGCATCAAAGAAGTTTGGCCTGAAGATTAACATCAAGAAGACAGAGGTGCTGTACCAACCCAACTCTACAAGAACCCGAGAGGAGGATATCATGGTTGACGGAAACACGCTGAACTCTGTTCCGGAATTCACCTACCCCGGAAGCACTATATCAAGTGATGGACGCATACAGAGGAGGATGGCCAAGGCTAGCGCATCTTTTGGCCGACAATGCCAGAGATTCTGGAACAACCACCATGAGTCCATGAGGGTCAAAGGCAAGATCTAACATGCAATCGTGCTATCCACCCTACTATACGGAGCCGAGGCCAGGACAGTGTACAGCTCATTGCTGTCCACTCAGTGATGTTGTCCATCCATGTTGTTCTCCTTCTCCCTCTTGGTCTTTTCCCTTCTATCTCCCCTTCCAGTATTCTTCTCTGTGATTCCTGGTGTCGTATCATGTGGCCAAAGTATTAAATTTTTCTGTTTTTGATCGTTTGTATTATCTGTCTCTTTATTTTAATTCTTGTTAGGACCTCCACGTTGCTTATCATTGCTGTCCATGGAATTTTTAACATTCTTCTCTATTGCCACATTTCAAATGCCTCAAGCTTTGTTGTTATTGCTTTATTCAAAGTCCATGTCTGGCAGCAATATAAAAGTGTAGACCACACATAGCATTTTAGCAGTCGGAGTCTTCTTTTTATATTTATGTCTCTAGATGTTAGTACTTTCTGCATCTTTAGAAATGTTGTTTTGGCAATGTTTATTCTCCGTTTAATCTCTCTTTCACATCCGCCATCACTAGTTATTAAATGGCCCAGATACACAAATGACTCTACCTGCTCCAAGATTACACCATTAACTTTTATCTCTGCTCTTGGTTTGTATTCCTTTCTGCTGACAACCATGGATTTTGTCTTCTTTACATTCATTTTGAGGCCACACCACTCACTTTTTTCTTTTACTTCATACACTATATCTTGTAGTCGATTTGACGTTAAGGCTAGCAGTGCTGTATCGTCTGTGTATCTTGTGTTATTGATATTTCCACCTCCAACATTTATTCCTATGATGTCATCTATTTCTCTGAAAATCATTTCCGTATAAATGTTGAAACGACTAGGTGATAGAACACATCCTTGTCGCACTCCACATTTGATCTTCACTTCTGGTGTCAATGAGTCTCCAATTCTTACAGCAGCATACTGTTCCCAGTAGAGGTTGGCCACAAGCCAACGTCCTTACAGTCTAGACCGATTTTTTGTAGAGCTTCTATGAGTTTCTTATGATGTACTTTGTCAAATGCTTTAGCGTAGTCTATATAACATACGTATATATCCTTATCTACTTCTAGGTGTCTCTCAATTATTGTTCTCATGTTAAAAATGGCTTCCCTTGTTCCACTGTTTGGTCTGAATCCAAATTGCTCTTCTGATGCCTCTCGATTAATATTTTTTTTAATCCTTTCTAGTAGTATTTTGAGTAAAGCTTTAATAACATGGCTCATGAGGCTTATTGTTCTGAAATCCGAGCATTCCACCACTTTTGGTTTCTTAGGAAGGGCAATAAATATAGATTTTATTAAGTCTGATGGAATATATCCAGTGTTATATATGTCATTAAAAAGAGCAGTTATCCTTGTGATGCTAGCTCCCTCCAAAGCTTTTAACATTTCAGAAGAGATATCGTCTGTTCCTACTGCTTTCCCATTCCGAAGTTGCCCAATGGCTCTTATTACTTCGCTCTCCAGAATAGGAAGCCCATCAGTATTCCTCATCTCAGGTATTTCCTCTCTCTGCCCGTCAAAAAGTTCTTCGATATATTCAGACCATCTATGAGAGACTTCCTCTTCATCAAAAAGTAGTTGTCCTTTCTTATTCTTGATACATCCTCTTTGTTTTGAAGACTGCTTATTATTTGTCATTTCTCTGACCCTTTCGTACATATCCCTTGTCTGATGATTGTTTTCAAGGGTTTCTATTTCCTCATATTTCGATCTCAGCCATGACACAATATACATATAATATTCTTATCGTTACTTTGTTTTTTACCAACTGTGACAAGACACATCAGTATCTCATCATAATCATGAGTTAAAAATGTAGCTTAAGTTTAAACATCTGTTATTGTCATCACTTGTTCATTCACATCATGGGACATGGAGACCACCAGCTAGATAAGCATCGCTTTTCTGGGATCCTTTCTGTTTGTAAGGAATTTTTATGCGTTTATCGTATCACCTCAGTTTATTGTAAACATACCCTGCAGGGAGTGAAAATAAAAGAATTGAATTGAATTAAAATAAAAGTTATTTCAAACTAAATCAAGGTATACAATAGTATAACAGTCAAGTTAATATATTTATCTCAGAAGAATTACAGAAATTCAAAACCATCGGACTATGCAACTTAAATGAAAGCATTGAATTTTCAATTTTAAAATTATTTGTAATGGACATACCCACATTAGATCTTAACTACCCAACGTAGATACAGGTAAAATTATTAAGCACTTCCTTCTACAAAGAAGGAATATTAAGTCAATTTAATATAACCGATCAAGCATTTTATTTGCACTTCAAATGTCTTCAAAGTTAACCCTATTTCTGTTTTGATTTAAGGTTATTGCGAATTAAAGACAAGCAGATTATTATGATCAATCTTATATATATATATATTGATATATATATATTGATATATATATATTAGATTGGTATAAAATATATATATTATAGTATGGCAGATACTCTAAATCTTGTGATCATATCTTGTATTATATATATATATATGAAGTGGGCGTGCCTATTCGCCTAAGCCATTTGCGCGCGCGCAAATTGCGCGCGCGCAAATTGCGCGCGCGCAAATTGCTGCGCGCGCAAAATTGCTAAACACTTGTGCACGCGAGGGTTCTCGGTGGTAAAGCGTTGCTTAGCGACTAGCTAAGCAACGATCAGGGGGTCGGGCGTTCGGGGCCAGACCCGGCGGACGTGTTTCTACACGCTCCGTCGTTTTCCACCGATATATTTGGCTTTTTAGGGTTAAAAATTCTAAACTAAATTATAGAAACAACACGGGAGGGAACGGGAGACCTGCGTTACTATTTATGTTGGTATCCTTGTTAGTCTTTGGTTAAGAATAAATCGTGAGCTCTTGTAAAGGTGAATCAGGACGTTCCTTGCATTCTTTCCTATCCTCCAGTCTTATTGTAGATTAACCGCTATGGAACCTTATATTCGATTGCTTTCTCTGAACTGAGAGGCCTTAAGCCTAAGTCGGCCTTCTGCAAGTAATGCACCCCTCTGCGGGAATCTAATAACTGACGCATTTACAGAATTAACGTAGTGTTACTTTTAGGCTAGAACCACGACACATAAGGTAAATTAAACAGTAGAGACAGCGGCAGCAACTCGTGCTGGACTGCGCATATTTGGATTCATTTAGTAACATTCATAATATCTCTAACGACGAAGGGGGCAGCCAGTAGTTGAAATAACCTAATATAAATACACTTTAGGCCGATAAATGCGCACGGTGGCAAATCTAGTATTTAGACGATACTCTGGCTGGCGCCTACAGTACGGGACGGACACCGACGACGGGAATACGCGCAGGCGGGCGGTAAGGCTACGACGGCGGCGGCGGGCCCAAGGAAATTCACATGGAAACAATTAATTATATTAACACGTTAGGCTCGCCTTAAGCGGGGGTGGAATAGCCCGACGGTTAAATATATATATATATATATATATATATATATATATATCTTGTATTTATTAAGCGTGTGGCACAGGCAACAGGCTGAGTCATGACAGCTGAATAGGCCAGGTGGCAGCACCAGGCAAGGCAGAGAGCCTGTCCATTCGCCTGAGTTGTTAAATGTCAATAGTTGTGAGGTGTCCAGACAAGGTGCCAAGCAGAGGCACCATTTAAGGATAATCAGTTTACTGATAATTATACTCGCATAATGCTTATACAGCACATATATTAGATTGATATAAAAATTTATATTATAGTACAGCAGAAACTCTAAAGTTGTGATGATGTAACTTTAACTTTGTCACTCCTGGTCCATATAGCATTGTTGCCTTTCACTGTGCGCATGCGCACACAGCACATCGTGATAGACTAGTGATCAGCCAATCTGAGCACAGCAACGGAGAGGGTAAGTAGGGGGCGCCAGCAGTCGGCAGCGAGCGCCGTGAATAACGGGGGGTTCTCGTTGATGGTCACGTGACTCTGAGATAAACGCAGCCGAAGGAAAGTTGCCAGTCTACGTTCGTGTGACGTTGTACTCAGTGCACCATATGCACGCGTTTCAATCTACTAACAAATCACTAACTTTTGAGACTTTGGGGCAAATATGTTAGTTAATTTTATTTATGAAGCCACTTTGATAATTGATCATTCTTGTGGTTACAAAGGAGAACCATTGCATCCAACCCTCGACTAGAGGACGGAACTATTGATTGATTGATTTGATCATTATTATTAGGCACATGTTGCAAAGTCTGGTTTGAGTTGTTGTATATTTTTGTTGGTAGATTCATTCGAGTTCAGCTAAAGTCGTCTGCTATGTGAGGTATTTAGTAAACCCCGGTTGTCATGGTGACTACTACTTGACCGCTACACGCTACTTGACCAGTACCCCTGACCTTACAAGTTACAAGAGGCGTGAGAACGAGGCTCATGTACGTGAGCACCACCCGCACAGGTTGTTTCATTAACACGAGTCGTGTTCTCCCCATTGATGGTCAATTCATGAAGAAGACTGGACTTTCGGAATGGGTCATGTACCAGTCAAGGTCAACATTAGATGTTTGTTTTAAAGTTGAACAATGTGATGGTTTCGAGTATCTGCATGATTTAAGTATATCTGGCCGAATAGCTAAGAGAGCATTTGCTGGCTTCCCAGGCGGAAGGTCATAGGTTCAAACCCCGGCCGAGTCAAACCAATGACTTAATAAAAAAAAACTTGTTCCTACCTAGTCTGGCACTCGGCATTTCTGAGTGGGATATCAGGTCATGGTGCCAACGGCCTGGTTTCCCAGTGGGGCAGCACTATGCAGTCATCATGAATGCGCACTGCCACCAGTTTGTACCCGTCCTTATATGATCTTGGGTGTTACTAGGGTGTAAAACTCCAACAAACAAACATTAGAGTAACTTTATAATCTGCTTTATTTTAGTTAGGAGTAACTTTTATATGCTTAAAATTTAAATAGTTGAGTTTGGACATATTTGAAGTGAAAAGGTGAAAAATATAATGTTTGGTGTGCAAATCGAAATTCTGGTTGTCATAGGGCTGCATGACTTTAAGCAGTGACAGTTCTTTCAAATTGACTTCACATTCTTTCAATTACAGCAAAGGAAATGATGCACTGTCCAGCGTTGAAAGCAAGCACCTTCACAGGAGCTTATACGTTATGGGCAGAATAAAAAACTTGTTACACAAAAAGAAATGCTTAATAAATTCAGCAATGTCGAAACTCAATCAAAAATAGGATCAAATGTAGGTAATTGTTATGCTTTGATATGATTATGTATTTTTAAATGTTTTAATCGAATGATAGTTGCTTAGGTAAGTTTTATTCCCAGCTGCTGAAATCAAAGACTTTTTCTTCCTTTTTTTAAGTGGATATTCTTCCTCACCGCGCCGAGTGTAGTGCATTAATTACTAGGATAGCGTAAGGACTGGTTCACATTTGTATCAGAATAATGTGACTGAGTTGGATATCGTGGTGTCGATTTCACTGAATTTCAGTGGGATACAGAGGTCAGTAGCAAGTGAAACCCTAACACATCAACTGATTTTTCCTACAGTAACTGTAAGTACAATAAAACCTTTCTATACCGACCCCTCCACAGATCGACCACTCCCATATATCGATCGCTTTATTTGGGTCCCAACAATACCATTGTAAGGATATTGTAATTCTCTAAACCGACCACCTCCCTAAATGGACCATTTGAAATCGGTCCCTTGGTCGGTCGAGTTATGAAGGTTTTACTGTATTTGCGCATTCACTTATTAGTATTACCAACATTGCCCAGACAAATCTTGTGGTTGTTGTCGTTGGTTCTTGGAGTTTTACGTCCTAGCAACATCTATGGTCATATCAGGATTGGTACCGACTTGTGACTGTGCACACTCACGGTGACTTTATAGTGCTCCCCCACTGGGAAATCAGGCCACTGGCACCATGACCCAATACCCCACTAAGTCACATTATCCAGACACTGAGCAAACCAGTCCTTGCCCTATCCTATTAATGCCGAGCACGAGGCTAGGAAGCGACAAGTATCAATATTTAAGTCATTGGTTTGACTCGACCGAGAACCAAACTCCCGACCTTCCACACGCGAGGCCCGTGCTCTGCCGATTAGGCCACTGTGCCCGGTTGGTTATTGTTGTAAAAATGCAATTAAATTAAATATTGTGTATAAAGATCTTTAAAGGAGGGGAACAAATAAATAACCTATCCCCCCAACATCCCTTCAGAATGACCTATTTTTCAGCCTGCCCCCGCCCCCCCCCCTCTCCCTCCTCACTCTGATTCACTTGATGCATGATCTGCCAGCTCCTGACGAACATAGTTACGGGTTTTCCGTAACATATGCGGCCAGACATTAATTTTTGAGCCGGGGACCTGTGTTTGTCGCTTTGAGGTGGAAGTTCGTCTGCCAACTCGGCGTATAATAAAAGTTGACGCACCTGAACACTCCTTAGATCTGTGTGCGCAGGCGCGGGCGGCTGCGTACGCATGCGCACCTGACTCGGCTCACCGAAGGGCGCGTCTCATCAACTGTGCAACAGACGCCGCTCGTCAAAGAGGGTTTTATCAACAAATCAATATTGTGTAAGTGAACCAGATTCGCAGTGTTTCATAGAAGAAGTATCCATGGTGATGGAATGTGGTTCTTGGTGATTAATGTCGAGGAAACTGTAATTTATTGATGGCTTTCTATATATATATATATATATATATATATATATAGTCCGTTCTTTGTTACTTACTGTAAAGCAACACACGCGCGCACGCGCACCAACATGCGCGCACATCGCCTCCGTCCGCGACCCAAGTACAATCACTGATCAGCCTCATTGATCTCCAAACACATGAGGCCGATCGCTACACTCTCCGGCCACAACCTGCCTCTAAAGCACCGGATGCCTTCTGTGAGTGTATGTACATACACTATGTGTCTGACTGAAGGTCGCGCCCAAGTCACTATGAGGTCACGCCAAGGTCACACCAAGGTCACCATGGCCATGACGCCGGTCTCTCCGATTGGCAGGTGTGTGTAAGGGGGGCGGGGACTAGGAAGGAGGTGGAGGGCGGGGGGGGGGGGGAGGGGGGTCTTTGTCTGTGAGCCTCAGAGCTGAGAAAAGGTGGTGCCATAGAAGTATACGTCGATGGGTGAAGGGTGGTCTGGGGAGAGGTAGTGGTGGCGGAGGATGAGGGGGGAGGGGGAGGAGGAGGGGAGGTGGGGAGGAGGGGAGGTGGGAGGGGTGGGGAGGTGGCAAGGGAGAGGGGAGGAGGAGGGGGGAAGGAGGAGGAGGGGAGGAGGAGGGGGCGAGGGGAGGAGGAGGGAGGGAAGGAGGTGGGAGGGGAGGAGGAGGAATAGGTGCAGGGGGAAGAAGAAGAGGGAAGGGTGGAGGAGCGGGAGGAGGGAAGGCAGAGGAGGAGGGAAGGCAGGGGAGGGGCGGGGAAGGGGGCATGGGAAGGGGGCAGGGGGCAGGGGGCAGGGGGCAGGGAGGGTAGGGCAGGGGGAGGGGGGGGGGGGGGCAAGGTGTGGTCGGGCGCTGCTTGACATTGGCGCATGCGTCATAACTATTCCTCCTAAGATAAACAAAAATCGATGCAAATTCCAGCGTTGCACGCAGACGAAATACAAATAGGCCACGCCTTAATCAGCCGCCAGTGAGCGCCACAAGTTCGCTCTGAGCGCAGGAATCTACTGAGTCAGCATTAAAGTTTGTGGACTTTTATTGGGGTTTTTTTGTTGGAATTATCAACGGTGTGGTACGACAGACAATCCGTGTCTAATGGAAGGTCCGCACCGTCACCACTCACCTTCAACTTCACTTACGCTCACCCTCACTCACCCTCACCTTCACTATCACCTTCACTCACCCCTTCACTCACCCTCACTCACCCTTAACCTCTCTCACCCTCACCCTTACTCACCCTCACTCTCACCCTCACTCACCCTCATCCTCACTCACTCACACTCACTCACCCTCACTCACCCTCAACCTCTCTCACCTTCACCCTTACTCACCCTCACTCTCACTCATTCTCACTCACCCTCACACTCTCTCACCCTCACCCTCACTCACTCACTCACCCTCACTCACCATCACACTCACTCACCATCACCCTCACTCACCCTCACCCTCACCCTCACTCACTCACCCTCTCCCTCACTCACACTCACTCACCCTCACCCTCACTCACTCACTCACTCACCCTCACTCACCATCACCCTCACTCACCCTCACCCTCACCCTCCCTCACTCACCCTCACCTTCACTCACTCACACTCACTCACCCTCAACCTCACTCACCCTCACTCACTCATCCTCACTCACCCTCACCCTCATTCACCCTCACCCTCACCCTCCCTCACTCACCCTCACCCTCACTCACTCACACTCACTCACCCTCAACCTCACTCACCCTCACTCACTCACCCTCACTCACCCTCACCCTCACTCACCCTCACCCACCCTCACCCTCACCCTCCATCACTCCCTCACCCTCACTCACTCTCACCCACACCCTCACTCACCCTCACCCTCACTCACCCTCACCATCCCTCACACACTCCCCCCACCCTCATCATCACTGACCCTCACCCTCACTCGCCATCATCCTCACTGACCCTCACACACCCTCACCCTCACTCACCCTCACCCTCATTCACTCTCACTCACCCTCACTCACCATCACTCACCCTCACACTCACCTTCACCCTCATTCACTATCACTCACCCTCACTCACCATCGCTCACCCTCACTCACCCTCACACTTACCCTCACACTCACCCTCACCCTCACTCATTCTCACTCACACTGACACTCACTCACCCTCACTCACCCTCACTCACCCTCACTCACCCTCACTCACCCTCACTCACCCTCACGCACCCTCACCCTCACCCTCACTCACCCTCACACTCATCCTCACTTACTCACCATGACTGCACTCACTGCTTCAACATGTGTCATGTGTTTTGCACGAGTTTATTTTGCTTTGACGTATTCCACAATGCACTGCGCGGCTGGAATTACGAACTCGTCTATTACACTGACCTTGCCACTCGGAAGGATCGGCAGGAGGTGGCGCATACTAGCAAGAACGGTCCCTATGGTGGACCGTTCTACCTATTGTCACTAGCCATCTCCCACCGGGCGCGGCGGCCTAATCGGTAAACCGCGGGTCTTATGTGCGGAAGGTCGGGAGTTCGGTTCTCAGTCAAGTCAAACCAATGACTTTAAAATTGATATTTGTCGCTTCCTAGCTTGATATCTGGCGCTCAGCATTAATAGGATAGGGCAAGGACTGGTTAGCTCAGTGTCAGGATAATATGACTGACTGGGATATCGGGTCAGCACTATAAAGTCACCAAGAGTGTGCACTGTCACAAGTCGGTACCCATCCTGATATGACCTTAGATGTTGCTAGGACGTAAAACAACAGCAAACAAACAAAGCCATCTCCCAGCGGAGGTTCCGTGTCACCTGGCAGGTCACCTCACCAGTCCATTATAATTATTACATCGGAAAAATGCACTAGAAAATAGCACTTGGTGCAACACTCAGTGCCAGCACATAGGTCAGGAGAGAGACGCCCGAATTGTATATCGGCGCCACCTAGCGACTGATTTGTAAATCTGGAACCCAATTGCTTACAGTACTGAACTAGCAAAGAATGGTCGCCAGGGATGGCAGAATACGTGCAGAGCGTCGTGGGTTCGATCCCCGATCGAGTCAAATATATAGCACTTATTTCCACCAAAAGTAGGCCTCCCCTTTTAAACAGCGCGTCTTGTCGGTTGCCTCGCGACCTTCACTTCCGGTTTGTTGGTATGAATGGGGTTCATTGAACATGCTTTCCAAATTCTAATTTCAGATGCAACTGGAAACAGAACAGACGCGTCATCTGTTACAGTGTTAGAGCAGCGAGAGGTTCTTTTTGGTAAAGTGTTTATTCATCTGAATATGACATTTGTCAGCACTGGAGCATAGGTCTTCCGGCCATCTTACAATTGGAAATTGACAGTCTATATAATCTAAGTTTGATCAGTGCTGTATTAGTTACAGCGTGATCCTGTAGAATTAAGGTACTGGCTCCTGATGTGTAATCTACAGCACTAGTCACTCTAGTTCATGCAAAAATGGGGAGCAGCACCGAGTAGAAAGTGTATACTCGGGGCAACTCAAGTAATCGTTGAGGGTTAAATTTGTCCTCTTATAAAAAGTGGTAAGTTTCTAATGATCAGTTGGGTTTGGTTTACTGGGTCTTTGCATTCTTTTAGGCCACACCAGAATGCCTACTGACTCTTCAATAATGTGTAGCCTTCTATCTGACTGACATTGAGCCAACCAGTTTGATTTGCTTTGCTTGTTGGAGTTTTACGTCCTACCAACGCATAAGGTCATATCAGAACGGGTGAGTCAACCAGTAGTTGTTTTGTTGTAGTGATGACTCGCAGACAAGTTCAGTTTTGTAAGCGTTGGATCCTTTCTCTTGTCATATAGAAAGTGAGTGTTCTGCCCAGTAACCCAAGCCTCTCCAGTCAGCACCAATAGATTGGTTGGTTGGTTGCTGGAGTTTGACGTCCTGGCAACATCTAAGGTCATATCAGGACGGGTACTGACTTGTGACAGTGTGCACACTCATGGTGACTCTATAGTGCTGCCCCACTGGAATACCAGGCCACCAGCACTATGACCTGATATCCCACTCAGTCACATTATCCTGACACAGAGCTAACCAGTCCTTGCCCTATCCTATTAATGCCGAGTGCCAGGCTAGGAAGCGACAAGTATCAATTTTATAAGTCATTGGTTTGACTCGACCGGGAACTGAACTCATGGCCTACCGCATGCGAGGCAGGCGCTTTACCGATTCGGCTAACCCGCCCAGTGGCAACACCAGTAGAAATCATATCTGTGAATAGTCAGTCGTTTCACAACGAATGTTTGGGATATTTTCTCGCCTTTTGCTTATTTATTTGTTTCTTTATTTGTTGTGGGGTTTTTCAAACTCTCCCTTTCTCTCCTCTTTTCTTTGTCGCCTTTATCTCATTGCCCCTTTTTCATTTAAGAACTGCAATCTCTAAATAGATCGTGGCACACAGGAAGCCGACCTTGGCCCGACCTTCCCCCAGGGAGAATTTGGATGTTTTGAGATTTTGCCAAAATAATTCGAGTTGGAGGACTGAGGTGGAGCAGGGCCGAGGTGGAGGAGGACTGCGGTGGAGGAGGGCCGAGGTGGAGGGCAGAGGTGGAGCAGGGTGGAGGTGGAGGACTGAGATGGAGGATTGAGGTGGAGGAGGGTGGAGGTGGATGGCAGAGGTGGAGGATTGAGGTGGAGGAGGGTGTAGGTGGAGGGCAGAGGTGGAGCAGGGTGGAGGTGGAGGATTGAGATGGAGGATTGAGATGGAGGAGGGTGGAGGTGGAGGGCAGAGGTGGAGGATTGAGGTGGAGGAGGGTGGAGGTGGAGGGCAGAGGTGGAGGATTGAGGTGGAGGAGGGTGGAGGTGGAGGGAAGAGGTGGAGCAGGGTGGAGGTGGAGGACTGAGATGGAGGATTGAGATGGAGGAGGGCCGAGGTGGAGGGCAGAGGTGGAGCAGGGTGGCGGTGGAGGACTGAGGTGGAGGAGGACAGAGGTGGAGGACTGAGGTGGAGGAGGGTGATGGTGGAGGACTGGGGTGGAGGAGGGTGGAGGTGGAGGACTGAGATGGAGGAGGACAGAGGTGGAGGGCGGAGGTCAGTGGTAGCGTCTGTGCGCGTAGACAGTGCGCACATGTAGACGCTGCGTCTCCTGCTATTATTATTCCTGTGTGGGGTTTGTTATTTTAGTTGTTTGATTTGTTTATTTTAGTTCGCGACATCCAGCTCTGCCTCCAGCTATTTCCTGCAGGTGTCAGACAGTCTCTGGTGTCTCAAGTTAGGTTCTCAAGTTAGGGGTCAGTGATGGAAGTACATAAAAACAGGGGCGTAGCCAGGTTTTCAAGTTATGGACGTTGTGTGATAGAAGTAGATAGAGGCAGGGGTGTAGCCAGGCTTTAAAGGTATGGATGATTGTGTGATAGAAGTAGATAGAAGCAGGGGCGTAGCCAGATTCTAAAGTTAAGACTCTCATTGTCTGATAGAAGTTGATAGAGACAGGGGCGTAGCAAGGTTTTAAAGTTATGGACGGTTATGTGATAGAAGTAGATAGAGGCAGGGGCATAGCCAGGTTTCAAAGGTATGGATAGTTGTGTGAGAGAAGTTGATAGAGACAGGGGCGTAGCAAGGTTTTAAAGTTATGGATATTTGTGTGATAGAAGTAGATAGCTGAAGGGGCGTAGCCAGATTCTAAAGTTAAGTTTCTCATTGTCTGATAGAAGTTGATAGAGACAGGGGCGTAGCAAGGTTTTAAAGTTATGGACGGTTGTGTGATAGAAGTATATAGAGGCAGGGGCGTAGCAAGGTTTTAAAGTTATGGGGTTGTGGTGTGATAGAAGTAGATAGCTGCAGGGGCGTAGCCAGGTTTTAAAGTTAAGATTCTCATTGTCTGATATATGTTGCTAGAGACAGGGGCGTAGCAAGGTTTTAAAGTTAAGGACAGTTGTGTGATATAAGTAGATAGAGGCAGGGGCATAGCCAGGTTTTAAAGGTATGGATGTTTGTATGATAGAAGTAGATAGACAGAGGGGCGTAGCAAGGTTTTAAAGTTATGGATGTTTGTGTGATAGAAGTAGATAGAAGCAGGGGCGTATCAAGGTTTTAACGTTATGGAGAGTTGTGTGATAGAAGTAGATAGCTCATTGTCTGATATACGTTGCTAGAGACAAGGGCGTAGCAAGGTTTTAAAGTTGCGGATAATTGTGTGATAGAAGTAGATAGAGGCAGGGGCGTAGCCAGATTCTAAAGTTAAGATTCTCATTGTCTGATAGAAATTGATAGAGACAGGGGTGTAGCAAGGTTCTAAAGTTAGGAATAATTGTGTGATAGAAGTATGTAAAGGCAGGGGCATAGCCAGATTCTCGGCATGTTAGCTCTAACGGCAACACAAGTCGGTAACCATGGCGAGTGGCTTACCACGAAACTCTCAACCCAGATTAGATGTTTGTTTGTTGTAGTTTTACGTCCTGGGAATGCATAAGGTCATATCAGGATGGGTACCGATTTGTGACAATATCCACTCATGGTGACTTTATAGTGCTTCCCCACTGGGAGACTAGGCTGCCAGCAGCATGACCCAATTTACCACTCAGTCACATTATCCTGATACTGACCTAACCAGTCCTTTCCTTATCCTAGTAATGCTGAGCGCCAGGCTAGGTAGATCAGAATCAGTCGTGCATTACCTGTCAATGTTAGATTAACAAAATATACTACAGTAAAACCTCCCTAACTGACCACCTCCACAGATCCACCACTCCCCTATCGATTGCTTTATTTGGGTCCCAACTACACCCCGTCCTGATATGAGCTTAGATGTTGCTAGGACGTAAAACAACAACAAACAAACAAACACGATTGTAACCATGTTTTGACTCCCTAAACCGACCACCTCCCTAAATGGACCACCTACAGTCGGTCCCAAGGTCATTTAGAGAGGTTTGACTGTAATTCCACAATGGTGTTATCATCACAGTGCTAACAGTCGCCACAGTCGGAAGGTGTGTGTTGGGCATGATGCACGCCCGACAACTGAAATGAAATAGTTGCAAGCACTCCCTTATCGACGATTGGGGAAAAGCCTCGTAAGCCCAGAAGTCTCATGAACCCAAATGGCGTAAACCCAGACAATCCGTAATTCAAGGCTTCTTTGACAAGTTTGTTTTTGGAAAATAAAATACAGTTCTGTGGTTGCTAAGCTCTGTCGGACATTGCCTCGTCCGGGGTGTGTATGGCGGGCTTAATTCAATACTCAGATGACGCGGTTAAACAAAGTCACATGGTACACTGTTAGTATTGTTGTATCCCGTACATGAGCTCCACCACCACACAGTGGCTGCAGGGACTACACCGTCTCGTGTCGCAGTTCTTCTGCATCAGGTGGCGGAACGCTAGCCGGTGGGCAGGTCTCCATGTGGACTGCCCAGACTGCATCCGGCTAGTGGCTGCTGCTACTGTAAGAGGCTACCCGCGACCAGGCTGGTCAGGGGGCGAGTCACTTGGTCTAGTGACAACGTGGTGGGCGGAGTGAGGAATAAATGTGGGAAGCGTATGGTTCCGCCTTATCGTCGTTCTTCCGTGTGCGACTATATTCAGGGACCAGAGAGGAACCAGCTACACGCAGCCTATCACAGTATTAGTTCCTTCAGCAATCGCTTCCCTAACTCGAACTAAATGTTCTTTCGAACATCAGTTTTAAGGTATTGATGCAAAGGGTGTTAGTCTAAAATCCGATTATAATAACCCCCACCTTCACCCACCCGACCGGATACCCTGTCATAACATATTTGTTTGTAAGGGTTCTATATCCTGGCAATATCTACTAATAAAAAGCATTACCAGGAGTATTAATGTATATAATATAGGCATAATAAAAAGTGCCTGTCACAAATAGCAGATTTACAATTAACTTCATGAAGATTCTTAATGAAAATGCTTATAAAGTTATAGAAAATAAAGTACCACTCCACCCTGATCCGCATATATATACATATATGTGTTTCTATGTCTTTTAATACATTTATTTATATATTACGTGTATATAGTTATATATTTATTTATATATATATATTTATATAATGTTATATATATATCTGTATTTATATATTTATTTTTCATTTATATATTTATATAATTTTTCTATATTTATATGAATTAATATATTTATGTATATTTTTATATTTTTATTTATATATATTCATACATATTTTTATATATTTTATTGTATGTGTATTTGTAGCTATGTATTTATTTGTTCTTAGATGTACTATTTATTATGTATAGTGTGTATATATATTTATAAACATGGCTCTATTCAGAAAAGGGCAGTGAGTTGGGACTTGTAGTTATTATTCAATTTTATAATCTTAATAGGTTAAAAAATACATTTTACATTGTGAAATAAATTGTTTGCAGCGTTTGAATAATTTTATGAACCATTTTGGACTATAATTAAGCAACATTGAACTGATCTGAATCATTATCGTGGTGGTTTCATAATGTTAATGACTTCTCTGTGGTCCGGTTTCTTTGTTGCGATTTTATGTCTGTGGTGGGTGCGGGATATGATAAGTTTACCTGGGCGTGTTGGCATGTGTGCTAGTGTAGATACGGTGTGTATTAGTGTAGATGTGGTGTGTGCTAGTGTAGATGTTGTGTGTGCTAGTGTAGATGTGGTGTGTATTAGTGTAGATGTGGTGTGTTTTAGTGTAGATACGGTGTGTATTAGTGTAGATGCTGTGTGCATTAGTGTAGATGTGGTGTGTTAGTGTAGATGTGGTGTGTATTAGTGTAGATGTGGTGTGTTAGTGTAGATGTGGTGTGTATGAGTGTAGATGTGGTGTGCATTAATGTAGATGTGTGCTAGTTTAGATGTGATTCGTATTAGTGTAGATGTGGTGTGTATTATGGTATATGTGGTGTGTGTTAGGGTAGATGCAATGTGTATTAGTGTAGATGCCGTGTCTGCCAGTGTAGATGGGGTGTGTATTAGTGTAGATGGGGTGTGTATTAGTGTAACTGTGGTGTGTATTAGTGCAGATGTAGTGTGTATTTGTGTAGATGTAGTGTAAGTTAGTGTAGATACAGTGTGTGTTAGTGTAGATGTGGTATATCTTAGTGTAGATGCAGTGTCTATTAGTGTAGAAGTGGTGTGTTAGAGTAGATGTGGTGTGTGTTAGTGTAGATATATTGTGTGTTAGTGTAGATGTGGTGTGTGTTAGTGTAGATGTGGTGTGTTACTGTAGATGCAGTGTGTGTTGGTGTAGATGTGGTGTGCACTAGAGTAGGTGTTGTGTGAGTTAGTGTAAATGTGGTGTACGTTAGTGTAGATGTTGTGTGCGTATGTGTATGTGTAGTGTCTGTTAGTGTAGATGTGCTGTGCATTAGTGTAGATGTGGTGTGACTCAGTGTAGATGTTGTGTGTATTAGTGTAGGTGTGGTGTGCGTTAGTGTAGATGTGGTGTGTTATTGTAGATGTGGTGTGTATTAGTGTAGATGCAGTGTGTATTAGTGTAGATGTGATGTGTATTAGTGTAGATGCGGTGTGTGTTAGTGTAGATGTGGTGTGTATTGGAGACTATGTGGTGTCTAATAGTGTAGATGTGGTGTGCATTGATGTACATGTGGTGTGCATTAATGTAGATGTGGTGTGTATTAGTGTAGATGTGGTGTGCATTAATGTAGATGTGGTGTGTATTAGTGTAGATGCGGTGTGTTAGTGTAGATGTGGTGTGTATTAGTGTAGAGGCGGTGTGCATTAGTTTAGATGTAGTGTGCATAAGTGTAGATGCAGTGTGTGTTATTGTAGATGTGGTGTGTATTAGTGTAGATGTGTGTATTAGTGCGGATGTAGTGTGCATTAGTGTAGATGTGTTTCTCCTGTGTGCTTTTCAGAAAGTACAGGTGTAGCTAGAACTATTAATACCAAAGTGTGTGCAACGCTTTCATCATTTCCGAATTTAGATACAACTACTATATATTTTATTTCTCCATTCCCCCACTCGCTGGCCCTCTCATAAACTTCATAACACAGGTATTCATAAAACAATTATTCATAATACAAATATTCATAATACAAATATTCATAATGCAAATATTCATAATACAAATATTCAAAATATAAATATTCACAATACAAATATTCATAATACAAATATGCATTATGCAAATATGCATAGTAATCTTATTCAGTCAAATATATGAATATTATGATTAGAGTCCAAACCCTTCTCTCCGCGCACACAGATTATTCATAATTGTCTTATTCTTTAAGATTGCCTGCCTAACACAAACCCTCCACACACATCTATATAACCCCACCCACACTCCACACCACACACCCCACACCCCACACCACACACCACACACCCTCACCCCACACCCCACACCCCACACCCCACACCCCACACCCCACACCCCACACCTCGCACCCATACCCCACACCTCGTACTCACACCCTACACCCAAACTCCATACCTCACACCCTACACCCACACTCCACACCACACACCTCAGCCGATACCTCACAGCCCATGCCCCACATCCCACACCCCACACCCCACACCCCACACCCCACACCCCACACCCCACACCCCACACCCCACACCCCACACCCCACACCCCACACCCCACACCCACACCCCACACCCCACACCCCATACCCGACACCACAAGACCCACCCACCCTACAGGATAATTTGACTGAGTGAGAAATTGGGCCATGTTGTTGGCAGCCTGGTCTCCTAGTGGGACAGCACTAGAAAAATCGCCATGAGTGCGCAGTCACAAGTATGTACCCATCCTGACATGACCTTAGCTGTTGCTAGGACATAAAACCCCAATAAACAAACAAACTCACCGTCCCACACCTCCGTCTAGATACACACATCCTATCTCATCCTCCATCCTCACCTCGCCACAGTTTAAGCACCCAATAATCGATGAGTCGTGCAAATGATGAAAACGTTGCGCCCCCCCCCCCCCACACACACACAACACCCCACCCCCACCCCCATCGACAACGCATTGTGACGTCATCAGCGCAGACGAAACCACGTCCCTCGTCTCTGCCACGGAACCTCATTGATTATCGCCCTGCTTCCTCTCGGGTCGCGTCAGAAGCCGCTCGTCTTGTCCGACAGATGTAAAGGCTGTGAAATGTCACACTTTGAAGGTCGCTGCAGTGAGAGGGGCGTGGCTCACCACTGCCGCCTGGCGAGTGCCGAAGTATTGGGATCTGTAACTGCAGATCGAACTGAAACGGCGGCGCCGTGACTTTGTCGGGCGCAGCCAGCCAAACAAAAGTCGTCTGCTTTTCAAAGTCAAGGAGAGTGGCGTCAAAAAAAAGTTCGATGAAAGCTTTTAGTCATTAATTTGACACACACACACACTCAGACACACACATAAAACACACACATAACGCCGAACCCGACGTGTGTCGATTGGCAAAGCCCAATGCTTTTTGACTGACACACATCAAACAGAGCGTCCGTCTGTCTGCGCAGGCGCGTGAATCACGTGGGAGGGTGGGAGTGGTGGGTGGGGGGTGAGGTGGGGGTGTTAGGAGGAGGGAGCGGGGATCTTTGGTTGGTTTGGCATCACCGTTTCTGTAAAGCGATGCAAGAATGCATTAAGTTATGATTCCATAAGCATGTGTTCATTGGGCGTCATTCTTATCTTTTATTTTATTTTTATTTTGTTTAGATCGAAATGTTAGTTGGGTCTATGAGAACGGTTCTATCATTATCCGTGCACTATGTACCTTTTCGGCGGAACATGCACAGTGAGCTGATAGAGCCACGCGCAAAATTAGTTTTTGATACTGCCACTAGAGGGTAAGTTAGTTGTGGAAAGCCTCAAAAGGACCTTTTCCACAAGCATTCTACACAATGAGCTGCTACCCACAACATTAAGCTAGGATTCCTTACATGCGGTATGCGGAATGCGGCATGCGGCATGCGGCATGCGGCATGCGGCATGTGGCGTGCTTACGGGATGGGTCCTTTCACCCACACCCACACCCACACCCACACCCACACACAGTGTCAGGTTTCCTCACCACTGTTCTCTATGGCAAACGCAGCAGCATTCGCATTCGCATTCGCATGCCGCACCGATCGCTACATGGACTAAAGCTGGGATTCCTTCTACGCGGTATGCGGCATGCAGCATGCGGCATGCGGTATGCGGTATGCGAATGGGAAGATTCCTTCTACACGGTATGCGGCATGCGGCAGACGGCACATGACTGGCTATATTTAAAAAATAAAAATAAACAAGTATACTCCATACTGCACTGTATATGGCCTAATATGGCATGTATATCCATGTACCTCTTGGTACTGCACATGGAGGTTCCTACCTTTATAATTACCAAATTATAGATAAGTATTCATATTTTTGTGGCTCTGGTAGCATTTTTACCAACCCGAACCCCCACCACAACCACTACCATATGTTTCCACTCAGCAGCCTTGACAACCCCCCTCCCTGACCCTTGTCCCGGCTGTCAGTAATTATCAGACGCCTCCTCCAGCCTTATATCAATGGACAAATGCGACTGATGCTTTTCTATTCGCACCCCCTGTCGCATGCCGCATGCCGGACCGATCGCTACAGGGACCGATCGAGTTGTCGCATTCGCATTCGCATTCGCATTCGCATTCGCATTCGCATACCGCGTGTAAGGGTTGCAGCCCATTGACTTCAAGGCGTTTTGATTTTTTGCCGCATTCGCATTCGCATACGCCTAACGCATACCGCGTGTAAGGAATCCTAGCTTGATTCAGTATTTGCATGCCACATGCTTCATACCGCATACCGCGTGTAAGGAATCACCCCCATTGATTTAGATGCTTTTCGATTTTTTGCTGCATTCGCATACCGCATACCGCGTGTAAGGAATGCACGCTTTAGTCTTTACCACTGCCGCCAGAGGGCAGGTTGGCAGTGGAAATAGTATAACAGAGTTTTCGCTAAGCCTTTGATAGTGTAAAATCAGCAAAAAGTACAATTTACACATTTTGTCACATGCGGAAATGCGCGTTTACTGTGGAAGTACTTATAAACAATGCATGATCTGTTGTATCGCCATTAAAAAGCCCCGGTGTAAAGATTTCAAATTCCCCCCATATTCAAGTTCCCCCCCAGGAACTTGAAAACGTTTTCAAATTCCTCCCAGGGGAATTTGAAAACGTTTTCAAGTTCCCTCCCTCGTTTTAACTTTCCCTCCTCTTGGGGATTATAATCCACACCATCTTAAATAAAATAAAAATGAACTACGGACTGACATACACACACAGACATACAAAAATCTCTTATTTTGTGAAATTTCATGAAATATTAGATTTTTCGTGAACTTTAATTTTTTTCGTTAAATTCGTTATTTTTCTGGAAATTGTCTGGACATTTTTTATTTTCCGTGAAATTTTCGATTTGTTTAACTCTTCAATTTGTTGTGCTTTTTTGAATAATTAAAAAAATATAGAATTTTTGTGTGAAATTCTTTATTTTCGTGAAATATACATTTTGTTGGTGAATTTTTTGCGTGAAATTGTTCGATTAACAAAAACCTTTTTTGGGAAATTTTGGTGACTACAATTACTATTTTTCATAAATTTCTGATCTTTTTAAAACTTTTACATTTTTGTGGAATTTTCTTTATTTTTAAACAATTTTAAATTCCCAGAGGGGGGTTAATTTGAAAATAGGGGGAGGAATCTGAAAACTGTTTTTAATTTCCCCCGGGAATCTGAAAACGTTTTTAATTTCCACAGAGGGAAGTTAAGAACGTTTTCAGATTCCCGGGGGGTAACTTGGGAAGGGGGGAAGTTGAAATTGTATTCCTGTAGGGGGGGATTTGAAAATAGGGGGAGGAATCTGAAAACTGTTTTTAATTCCCCCCCCCCTGGGAATCTGAAAACATTTTTAATTTACCTGGAGGGAAGTTAAGAACGTTTTCAGATTCCCGGGGGGGGGGGGGGGTAACTTAGGAAGGGGGAAGTTGAAATTGTATTCCTGGAGGGGGGAATTTGAAAATAGGGGGAGGAATCTGAAAACTGTTTTTATGTTCCCCCCCAGGAATCTGAAAACGTTTTTAAGTTCCCGGAGGGAAGTTGAAAACGTTTTCAGATTCCCGGGGGGGAACTTGAGAAGGGGGGAAGTTGAAATCGTTACACCGGGAACCCGAAGTCTGGCAGGAACTTGGAACTGACGTCACCGACTGGTTCCAAATGCGCATTTGTGTACACTAGTAGTACCGCGGGGGGAGCGGGCGGATGGAGCGTGAGCAGAGAGCGGGGGAGCGGGCGGATGGAGCGTGAGCGGAGGGCGGGGGAGCGGGTGGAAGGAGCATGAGCGGAGGGCGGGGGGAGCGGGCGGAGGAGCGTGAGCAGAGAGCGGGGGAGCGGGCGGATGGAGCATGAGTGGAGGCGCGGGGGAGCGGGCGGATGGAGCGTGAGCAGAGAGGCGGGGGCAGCGGGCGGATGGAGCGTGAGCAGAGAGCGGGGGGAGCGGGCGAATGGAGCGTGAGCGGAGGGCGGGGGAGCGGGCGGAAGGAGCATGAGCGGAGGGCGGGGGAGCGGGCAGACGGAGCGTGAGCGGAGGGTGGGGGGAGCGGGCGGAGGAGCGTGAGCAGAGAGCGGGGGAGCGGGCGGATGGAGCATGAGTGGAGGGTGGGGGAGCGGGCGGATGGAGCGTGAGCAGAGGGCGGGGGAGCGGGCGGATGGAACATGAGTGGAGGGTGGGGGAGCGGGCGGATGGAGTGTGAGCGGAGGGCGAGGGGAGTGGGCGGATGGAGCGTGAGCAGAGGGCGGGGGGAGCGGGCGGATGGAGCGTGAGTGGAGGGTGGGGGAGCGGGCGGATGGAGTGTGAGCGGAGGGCGGGGCAGCGGGCGGATGGAGCGTGAGTGGAGGGTGGGGGAGCGGGCGGATGGAGCGTGAGCAGAGGGCGGGGGGAGCGGGCAGAAAGAAGCGTGAGTGGAGGGCAGGGGAGCGGGCGGACGGAGCGTGAGCGGAGGGCGGAGGGAGCGGGCGGACGGAGGGTGAGCGGAGGGTGGGGAGAGCGGGCAGACGGAGCGTGAGCGGGGGGAGTGGGCAGACGGAGCGTGAGCAGAGGGCGGGGAGAGTGGGCGGACGGAGCGTGAGCTGAGGGCGGGGGTAGTGGGCAGAAGGAGGGTGAGCGGAGGGCGGGGGGAGTGGCCGGACAGAAGGTGAGCGGAGGGCGGGGGAGCAGGCGGATGGAGCGTGAGTGGAGGGCGGGGGAGCAGGCGCACAGAGCGTGAGCGGAGGGCGGGGGGAGCGGGCAGACGGAGGGTGAGCGGAGGGTGGGGAGAGCGGGCGGACAGAGCGTGAGCGGAGGGCGGGGGGAGTTGGCGGACGGAGGGTGAGAGGAGGGCGGGCATAGAATTAGAAGCTGGGGTTGCAGAAGGGAAGACGGTGGAAGGAGATGGAGACTGGAAGGGAGAAGGTAGATGATAGTACTGAATAATAATAGTACCTCTTTTCAAAGGTCAACTCTGTATCCAGACCAATGTTGTCCTGACCGACAGAGCAAGTGTCCTGTCATGGCGGGGACAGTCAAGGCAGATAAGCATAGTTTGTACAGAAAAGAACAGAATTTTGCTCGCCAAAAGCAGGGTCGCTGAAGACACATTCTACTGTAGTTGCGCTGGTATTTATGTATGAGGGGGTGGTGGAACAAGCAGGTCGCCAGTGCGGGTGGATTTGAGATGTCCGTGAAAGCTGAGATGAAATTTGGATAAATTGTATTTTGGAATTCGATTATTACCTATTACAGTATTACTACTGTTAGATCTAGCGAAATATTGTTGATATTTGTAAATACACATTTCAACTTAATTGTCCTACTATAATGGCTTAGTTAATGCTCCACACACACACACCTCCATCCACCTCCACCGTCACTTTCACATTGTCATCCCATGACACGTACATACACTGATACAGTCAACCTTCGTTAATTCGACCCCGTTTTATACAGAAATCTAAACTATCCGATCCGAAACATCTATGGAACAGATTTCCACCTTTTGTTCGTATCAATCTTATTCAGCTCCGACGTAGCAAATGCAGTAAAGAACATGGAGTAAAACTAGGCTATCCTGGCGCATTATCCTGGTACCAGACCACTGCAACCTTGTAATCACTACATCCTAGTAATACCACGATTTTTAGTGTGCACCTGGATTTTATGAGCGTGTGTATTTAATTCAAAGGGATTATCAGTTCTAAATGTGGTGAAAACATCGATTTGTTTCTACATATCCAACCATTTAATTGATGGTACATTAACTAAAGCCCCAGTCACACCTACCCGGATCAGAGGCCGGACGAGCCCCGGACCGTCATCCGGGGTGGTCCGTGGCGATCCGGGGTGATCCGTGGCTCGTCCATAGCTCATCCCTGGCGATCCGGCGTCATCCGGCGTCATCCGGGATGATTCGTGGCTGGTCCGGGGTCCGCTCCGTATGTTTTAAAATGTCTTAAACATCCGGGGAGGTCCGGGGCATCCGGGTTCGATCCGGCATGGTAGTAGTAGTATTAGTATTAGTAGTAACGAAACTGCCCCAGACCACCCCCGGACAGCCCGGACAGGCCCCGGTTCACCCCCGGACTACCAGGACCACCCCCGCACCACCCCCGGATCGCACCGACCGGGTAGCTGTGACTGCGAGACAAAAAAAGACAAAAACAGCCATTTTATCCAGGGCGGTCCGGGACAGTCCGGGCGACTGGTCCGGGGGTGGTCCGGGTCAAAATCAGGGGCTTGTCCAGGTAGGTGTGACTGGGGCTTAAGCAGTTGTTGATGCATTAAAGGGATATTGAGCCAATTTACTCGAACCTGTTCCTGCTGAAACCTATGATGGCAAGATTGTGACATGCTTACCCACATTAATTTAGCATCTCTTCACTTCATGCAAAGTTAGCCATTTAAATAAAAGGCATTTCAAACTTATACTTTGCCCTTTACTGTACCTTATATTGGTTATGATTATATGTGCATAGACAATTGTGTTAAAATATCTTTAAATATGATAATTATATATCTAAGGCGACTAAAAAGAGCATAAATGGCTTCAGCATACGCACAAACATACAAATAGACGCCAATATCACTCAAATTGAACAAATCTCAGCAAAGTTATGTATAAAAGTGCAAAAGTGGCTGCCATCTTGGAAAAAGTGGCCGCCATCTTGGATTTTCAAAAGTTCACTTATTTGGATTTGAAGAATGCCTCAAAAAATGTGTGTGACCCAATTAGCAGGCTTCTGCTGCAACTATAAACTACTTAGGCAAATAAACTTGTGAAAATGGCATTTTTTACCTTAGTGACATTTATGACCTTGAAAATGACCTTGAAACTCAAGATTGACAATGACATCCACCCACGTCATTTTTGTTATCCTATGAATGATTGATTCCACGTGGATGTCTGCTATTAACAAACGATGCCATCAAATATTTTATTAAGGCTTTGGCTGGTCCATTATAAAGTAATGTAGATTATAAAGACCAAATCTAATAATTGTATCGGTAGACACTCTAAACCATCACACTGTGCAACTTTAGTGATCTCACAAGTCACTTAATTAATAATGTTATGCCAATATTCATTTCCTGAAAACCTCGCTAATCTAAGAGTGGGAAGCCAGGTGGAAACAAAGGGGTTCGAATTAACGGCGGTTGACTGTATACGCATACAATGTAAAGCTTATGTGACTATGAATAATATAGGTGGCCATCAATCTTACTATTATTCTATTTCGCCTATGTCTGTTCCTCCAGTTATGTACTCATGGCGCCACCTGGTGTCAGTTCCTCCCACTATCTCCGCTCTCGACCTGCTCAGTCCGGCTATATATAATATATCAAATATAACATATAACATATAATACATAATATATTATATATATTATACCTCACTGTGTATATATACATATATTATATATTTACCAGACGAGACGCCGAATGAGTTGAGCGTCCGTCTCCCGTTTTGGTGGATCTTGGGATTCGGGTTCGAATCCTAGTCGAGTCAAACCAATGACTTAAAAATGTCTACTAATACTTGTTACTTCCTAGCCAGGCACCCCGTATTATTAGGACAGAGCAAGGACTGGTTGGTTCAATGTCAGGGTTGTGTGACTGAGTGGGATATCAGGTCATGGTGCTGGAGACATAGTCTCCCAGTGAGGCAGCACTATAAAGTCGCACACTGTCACAAGTCAGTACTCATCCTGATATGACCATACATGTTGCCAGGACGTAAAACTCTAACAACCAACCAACCTACGTATATAATAATATATTAATATATATATATGTGTGTGATGTATAAGGTACTATGCGAGTATAAAGATTCGCAAGATAATATTACTTATTATTATTATTATTGCTATCCTTCATAAGAAACAACACTGTACCGGTGGCGCCATCTCGCAAACCTCACCTGTTCCGGATGTTGACCAGTGTCAGTCGCACCAGAGGATTTCTTTCTTTTTTTACAGGCAAGAGCATAATTTATAATCCCTTGCCAGAGATTAAATTACTCAACCCACTACCTTATTTGTCTCTCTTGTCAATGGTACTGTAGGTAGATTTAGATAAATATTATATATATATATATATATATATATATATATATATATATACGGTGAGGTGGCTTGACGATCGGCGAGCCATGGAGTCGGGGTGGGTCGGTGCATAGATGTGTCAGACAGTTGCGTATGTGTGGGGGAGGGGGTGATGGAGGAGGTGATGGAGGCAGACGTGGGGGGGGGGGGGGGGGGGGGGGACCACACCCCAGGCTTGGTGCCAAGCGTAACAGGTCTAGGGCGTACTTTTCGTCGCGAAACATTCTGAATATTTTATAAGTGATCGCCTCATTGTCTCGCATTCTGTTCTGGTTCACGAACCTAGCCACCCCTCCCCTTCCTCTCCCTCCCGCCTCCTCTCCCCTCTCCCGCCCTCTTCTCGGTCACCCCTCCCCTTCCTCCCCCTCCCTCTCCTCCCCCCCCCCTCATTACCCCTCCCTCTCATTCCCTAATCCCCTCTCCCTCTCAGCCCCCCTTTCTCTCCCTCCCTCTCCTCCCCTTCCCTCTCCCTCCCTCTCACTCCCTCATCCTCTCTCCCTCTCCACCCCTCCCCTTCCTCATCCTCCCTCTCCTCCCCCCTCACTACCCCTCCCTCTCAGCCCCTCCCCTTCCTCTCCCTCCCTCTCCTCCTCCTCACTATCCCTCCCTCTCACTCCCTCATCCTCTCTCCCTCTCCATCCCTCGCCTTCCTCTCCCTCCCCCCCCCTCACTATCCCTCCTCTCACTCCCTCATCCTCTCTCCCTCTCAACCCCTCCCGTTCCTCTCCCTCCCTCTCCTCCCCTTCAATATCCCTCCCTCTCACTCTCTCTTCCTCCCTCTCCACCCATCGCTCTGTCTCCCTCCTCTCTCCCTCCTTCTTTCGCCCTGATTCTCCCCCCGCCCCCTCCCTCCTCCTATGGGATCTGGGATAGACACAGACGGAAGCAAAGCTAAAGTTGATGTACATTCCAGACAGCACATCTAGTTAGAGCAGTCGATAATTTAAACACAGGACCTGGTTGCCGAATCATTAAAGTGCAGGCTTCCTGTGTAGAAGTCCTGGAGTTAGAATCCCGGTCGAGTCAAACCAATGACTTACAAAAATGTATACTTGTCGCTACCTAGCCTGGCGCTCAGCATTTCTATGATAGGGCAAGGACTGGTTGGCTCAGTATCAGAATAATGTGACTGAGTGGGAAATCGGGTCATGGTGGGGCACCATTATAAAGTCACCACGAGTGCACACTGTCACAAGTCCGTACCCGTCCTGATATGACCTTAGATGTTGCCAGGAAGTAAAATTCCAATAAACAACAAACAACGACGATTTAAACAGCACCGTCCTTACTTGCCGCGCTTCCGCCGCTGCCTCCCGGGCGACACGCGCTGAAAGATGCCCAGCCTGCCGGAAGCCCGGCCTCATGTCCCGGTGACGGTGAGTGGGTAGAGGCCGGTCTCCGCCACCACCGCCGCCCGGCCGGGTCCTGCCGCCGCGCCCCGCGCGTCGCCCGTCAATCACCCCCGCGTCGGCCCGGTCTCCTGTCGCAGTCAATGTAGTTCCCGGCGCGAAGTTTACACTGTTTTTGGAGGTTTGGTTTATTGGACTTTTGCGTCCTAGGAACATCTAAGGTCATATCAGAAATGGTGCCAACATGACGACAACTTTATAGAGTTGCCCCACTGGGATACCATGCTGCTGGTAGCACAGCGGATATCCCACTGAGTGGCGTTATTCTGATGATTGCCCCTACTACTAAAGCCGAACATTAGACAATGTAGTGACATGTATCGACTTTCTAAGTCTTTGGTTTGATCCTATTAGCTCCGGGATGGAAGGCATGTGCTTTACCCACTTTCCTATCCCGTCAGGTCACATTATGTTCTGGTTTGAAAATGTATTCTCTTATGTGAATGCTTTGCTTAGACATGTAATATGATGTAAATTCATCATTTTTAATATGAGAAATCCTTGGAATTAAAAGCACAATGAATTTAAAACAATGAATTAATTTGTTCATTACATAGTTGACATTACATAGATGATCTTCGACGGAGTGCATAGTTAGATTATGTAGTAAAGAAATCAAATAAAATGTCGTCACTCAACATTAAGAGGTAGATAATTAAATGCCAATGTTACCTGTTTACAAATGCCCATGAGGGTGTAAGTTCGAATCCTTTACCGGAACAACGCTTCTTTTCTATTTAATTTATTGTTTTAGATATAACGAGTCTACCATAACGAGGCTACTTATTCCAGAGATATGTAGGACACCAATTCCATATTTAAAGTTGCATAGTCCGATGGTTTTGAGTTTCTGTCATTTTCTGAGATAAATATATTAGATTGACCATTATTATATACTTTACTTTAGGTTGAAGTAAATTTTATGTTAAATGGCTAACTTTTGAAATATTTGAAGTGCAAACATGTCAAATTAGTTTTGGCAGGCATGCCAAAACTCTGACTCCATAGGCTTCTGCAGTGAAAGGTTCTATTAAATTGACTTGGTATCAAGTGCATCGGTGTCTAAGTTAGATATGTAGAATCAAATGTAGATAACGGCTTTGGTTTTGAAATGTTGATGCTTCATCGGACTCTGCAGCTTTACGTGATAAAGTCTTCTTTATTCAATTACTTTCGCTTTACAACAATAGCGATGTGAATCTGTACGAGATAAGTGCATCTTAACATATTGAACGTTACTTTATAGATAAGTGTAATAGTTTGATCGTTATTATCTACCTTACATTAATTTGAAGTATATTTTATTATAAATTGCTAACCTTGAAGATATTTCAAGTGAAAATGTACTAAAATAATGTATGCGTGTATGTCGAAATTCTAGACGCCATAAGGCTTCAGCCTTAACAGATTCTATTAAAGTGATTTATTATCTGGAATAGCAGAGGATTCAGCATTAACAGGTTATATTAAATTGATTTATTATCTGGCATAGCAGAGGAGTTCAGCATTAACAGGTTATATTAAATTGATTTATTACACCATTTTTAACCAATCAAGGACAGGTTCCTATAGGAACCCCGTAAGGATGTGAACCTGTCATTGATTGGTTTAAACAGCTAGATGATTATAAACAACACCTTCATTTAGGCATTTAATAAAAGTATGGTTATTGTATACATTAGTCTACATATTTCGCTTTGTGGCTAAGTTGTACGCAGCATATGCTAAGCTATTCCCTCTATTTGCAACATGTTTCTGACCAGTGTCGCTGTTTGAAAGAGTACATGGTTTAAAACGGGCATTTTCACAATGCGCATGCGTCAAAGTCAAACGGCATTTCCACCTGATCGAGACTGTACCCATGGTTAATAACTCCACAGACAGAAGCAAGCCAGAAATTCAGACAAGATTTCAGGCTTTCGATTCGAAAAGCCCCGTCTTAAACCGGGTACCCTCTCAAACTGCAACACGGTGTGAAGCATTACACAGAATTAGTAACAGACACCTCCGTGTGAGGTACTAGAATGTCACACCAGGCTTGTTAATCATGTAGGCTCCAAGCACCTTGCAAGTATGCGCCAACATCCCACTGTGTGTACGGGCGCTGCATGGTAACCCTTCGCCAGATAGGATCGCCCAATTAAGCCGCTTAATAATACACAGTGCATTGTGGGTATATCAGTAGAAGCAGATCCTGCCCCTGTCCCGTGATTGCAGTTTCCGCGGTATGCCAGTTTGCGAGGGACACATACATTCAAATGCATTGTCAATGGTCGTGAGCAAATCTTCATACAGAAAAAGTCAAATATCTCTCAAATTACACCACCTAGAAACAAACCGCTTGGCACACATACAGAAAACATATTCAACAAACAGATTATATTAAATTTATAAGGTTAGGGTTGTTGATTTCTATTAATTTTGAATAAAACTAATGTTTTGCACTGCAAGTACCATCAAACTCAAGGCATTGTCAATGGTCATGAGCAATCTTCATACAAAAAAGTGAAATATCTCTAAAACCACACCACCTAGAAACAAATTGCCTCGAACACATATAGAAAACATTTTTACCAAAAACATATTAAATTTATAAGGGTAGTGATGATGCTGTTCGATTTTGACGCATGCACAGACGCGATGTGTCCCTCGCGAACTGGTGTACCGCGGAAACTGCAACACCGGCTTCACGCTGGTCTCTCACACTGTTACAGTAGAAGATGGAACCATGGTGTGTGTGTTGGGTTCCATTTAGCTGGGTGTAGATACTGCCCCATAATGATGACACCCGGGTCGGTTCCTGATAATTCCTCCCACCTCGTCGTGGTGTGTAGTTGGTTGTTGGAGTTTTACATCCTGCCAACATCTAAGGTCATATCAGGATGGGGACCGACATGTGACAATGTGCACTCATGGCGACTTTATAGTGCTGCCCCACCGGGAAATAAGGTCACCAGCACCATGACCCGATATCCCACTCAGTCACATTATCTTTACACCAGTCCTTGCCCTATCCTATTAATGCTGAGCACCAGGCAAGGAAGCGACAAGTATCAATTTTATAAGTCATTGGTTTGCCTCGACCGGGAACCGAACTCCCGATCTCCCACACACAAGGCCCGCGCTCTACCAATTCGGCCACCACGCCCAGTCATGGGGTGTGTGAGGCGAGTGGGCTCAAATGTCTATTAAAGTCCTGTTGATCGCAAATAGTTTGTGCCTGTCTTGACATGTTCTTGCCGGTGTGAGACCTCTATTTGCTCCCTGAGAGAGTGCCGCGAGCCAGCAGCACTTCAACACTTTGCAAGCAGCGTTTATGAAATGTACAACCACACAAAGTGGCGGTTAAGTAATGAAAGTAGAGGCGGGCAAGGGGCAGGTGGGGAAATGGGATAGAGGGCTGTGGCACTTATTGTTGACACCAGTGCCACTACAAACAACATATGAAAGTAGATGGTGTTGTGGTTTTGTCTCAGTGAGAAACAGGTGAGTAGTTGATACAACGCGCATGCGCATGCATCGTTGATGACCGCTCGTAAAACGGTGCAGGTGCGTTGTTAGGTTGAGGGAGGGGGGGGGGGGGGTTGATTGGGGGGCCAGGGGGAGAGGTAGAGCTGTAGGGGGCTGCAACGACCCCTGCAGTATGTATGAAGTGTCTGGGAGTGTGTGTGTGCTTGTTTGTTGTTCGTTTAGGTCCTAGCAACATCTAAGGTCATATCAGGACGACTTGTGACAGTGCGCACTCAGGACGACTTTATAGTGCTGCCCCACTGGAAGACGAGGCCGCCATGACCTGATATCCCACTCAGTCACATTATGCTGACACTGAGCCAACCAGTCCTTGCCCTGTCCTAATAACGCCAAACGCCGGGCTATGAAGCGACAAGTATCAATTTTTAAGTAATTGGTTTGACTCGACCAGGGTTCGAACCCACGATCACACGATCTACCAACACAGAAGACGGACGCTCTAACTCATTCGGCCATCCCGTCTGGTTGTGTGTGTGTGTGTGTGTTGCCTGCTTGCCTACTTCCTGCTTGCCTGCTTGCCTGCTTGCCTGCTTGCCTGCTTGCCTGCTTGACGCTCAGACCGAGCTCTCTCTCTCTCTCTCTATCGTCACCCGCCCGTGCTTTGGTTCATGTTGAATGTGTGAGTCCCTCGTTATTAATTCAAGTGTTTCGTGCAAACAAATAAAAGTCACCCCCTTCCCCACCCCATTCCTATAACACCGCCCATCCACCCCTCACACACAAACACACACACGCCTCCTCCACGTGTTCAGACATAGATATCCGAGCAGACGTTCTCGTCCCGAGTCGCTCGGCTAAAAACTCAGGGGACCGTTTTGTAACAAACCATCGCGCATTTACACACACACATACCACATATTTGAACGCACACAAGACGCACAATGCACACAACATGCACAGCATGTGGAACATGCACAACACACAACACACGACACAACAACATACATGGCAACCACAACATGAAAATCACACACACAATATGAACAACATGCACAATAGGCACAACACACACAACATGCACAACACACTCAATATGCACAACATGCACAACACAAACAACACACACAGCATGTATACACACACCATGCACAACACACACAACACGCACACGATATGCACAACATACACAAACAACACACACAGCATGTATAACACACACAATGTGCACAACACACACAACATGCATAACACGCATGGCACACACAACACACACAACATGAACAACATGGATGACATGCACAACACGCACAGTATGCACAACACACACAACATGCACAACACACACAACATGCACAACACACACATCATGTACAACATGCATGGCATGTGTGATATGCACAACATGCACGACACAAACACACACAACATGCACAATGCACACAATATGCACAACATGCACAATATGCTCAACACGTACAACATGAACACACACAACATGCACACCCACACAACACGCACAAAACACACAACACGCCCAGCACGCCCAACACACACAACACACAGCGACCCTGCCGACATCCAATGCCCATGCGCGCAACAGACTTAATTACGTCACTTTCTATTTTTAGCGCCAACAGGCCGGAAGCAGCTTCCAGAAGTTGGCCTATGTTACCATTCCCCTTGGGGCACGTTCGCTTGTTTTCTCCTATTTGTGTGTGCTTTGTTTGTTGTTGTTCTGGAGATGGTGGTCGGGTGAGTGTTGGTAACGCTGACTCGGCTGACATTTGTGAAGTGCCACTTCTGCCGCGTTTGTTAAACGGCCGTATACGTGTCTGTGTCTATATTAGGCGAGTGCAGGTGGCCATCATAACGTATTAATTACCATGGTGTCATCATAAACTAACACCACCAGAGGGCCGTGTGTGTGCGTGTGTGCGTGTGTGTGTGTATGTGTGTGTGTGTGTGTGTGAAGGGTGGGTGGGGGTCTGGGAAGGCTTTGTTTGTTTGTTTGTTTGTTGTTTTACGTCCTAGCAACATCTAAGGTCATATCAGGACGGGTACCGACTTGTGACAGTGTGCACTCATGGCAACTTTATAGTGCTGTCCCACTGGGAAACCAGGCCGCCGGCACCATGACCCGATATCCCACTCAGTCACATTATCCTGACACTGAGCCAACCAGTCCTTGCCCTATCCTAGGTAGGTGGGAATTTGGGTGGTGACCTCCAGTAATCCTTGCAGGCGTGTGTAATTAGGGTGGTGGACGTACACGGGCCACATTCCAGCCAATATATTGGATTGGGGTGTAACTTTTTTTTCTCTCTCCGGAAATCCATATGAAGAGCTCTTTTCTAAAACGCCATAAGCGCCAATCAAAAAAGTTTACAATGCCTATGCCATGTTTGTAGATCGTGTTTTGGAAAAGAGTTCTTCCTATATATATATAAATATATATATTTATTGATATATATATTTATTGATATATATATATATATATATATATATATATATATATGGGTCAGGATCACGAAAAGAGGCCAATTGGTGGAAGTTGTCGGCGTCGATCATTGGATGTCGGCATCGATCGGTATAATTATAGTTTAGCATTGACAGAGATATTGGAAAGTCTTTAAATTTATCCTGAATGTAAAGGTCGAGAAAATATTTGTTTCTAGGATAATTTAATATGAAACAAAGAAATGCACTACACTTTTAAGAATTGCGACGCCGACATCTTCACTTGACTACCGACTGGCCCGTTTTCATGAGGCTGACTCATATATATATATATATATATATATATATATATATATATATATATATATATACATACATACATATATATATATGTATATATAGGGGGGTTATCGTGCCAACAACAAAAAAGTCATACCAGGACGGGCAACGACTTGTGCGGTCATGGCGCGTTTATAGTTTATAGTGCTGCCCCACTGGGATAATATGCCACCAGCACCATGACTTGACTGCTAATCAGTCACACTATCCTAACACTGAGTCAGTCAGTGTATGTTGTATATGTACTGCGTCGTGTACTAGAAGGTACTGCCAAGTAGGCTAATAATTGTGTAAGTTTTTGTTTTGACTCTCCCGGGATCTAATCCTTTACTTTTTTACGCACGAAACCGAGCTATTATTGTATTAAGCCAAATACCTATACTACTAAGATGGCTCACTCAGCCTGTACTGTGTAATCAAAATGATCAAACCCACCACTTGGTGTGCTGGCTGTTCTCTTGGTTAAACAGGTGCTATATTATATGTATAAATGTATATATGAACGTGAAAGATGTGTGATGACGGTGATGCTGGTGGTGATGTGTATTTGTTTATAGCAATTTCATATTGATGTGTATTCATACTTACCTATCTCATGTATATAATTGTATGTGTTTACATGTGAAACACCAACCAGCAGATGGGCTGATCAAACCTACCACAAGGTGGCACTGCGAAATTTACATTACCATGGGAGAGATAAGGAGTGAGCCATCTTAGTATTATAGGGTCTTTGATTAAGCTATCTCGTCATGTCACGCACACATATATAGACATTCGTTTTTGGAGTTTTATGCCCTGGCAACATCTACGGTCATATTAGAACAGGTTCCGACTTATGATAGTGCGTACTCATGACTTTATAGTGCTGCCCCACTTGGAGACCAGACAAGCACCATGACCTGATGCTCAGTCACATAATCCTTAGACTGAGCCAACCAGTCCTTGCCCTGTCCTAATAATGCATAGTGCCTGGCTAGGAAGGAACAAGTATACATCCTTAAGTCATTGGTTTGACTCGACCGTGTGTTCGAATACCACGATTTAGCAAAACGGGAGACGGACGATCAACTCATTCGGCCATCCCGTCTGGTCCCAGTTGTTATTGGTGCAAAACAAACTGCCGAGTTAATTCGGATATGTCTCTAATTTTCTTTGGTATCTTTGATAACTCCGCCTATCTGTTGGCCCAATAAACAGTCAATATTTATCTGAACAATACCGAGCAAACTATTCCATGAACACGTTGATTAGAATTCACACTATTCACGGGTGACCTAATTCGTCATCAGAACGAGGTTGATTACGTGTCGGGTATTGGAAATTGCCATAAGACACTGCTTTGTGCCGATCTGTATGAACTACTACAGAAATTAAAGGAGTAAAATTTGAAGATATTAACTTTTGAAACTATCAGAATCATTTTTGCTTACTTTTTTTTCTATTTATTGGTCAATTTTCATGAAGATTGAGTGATGATCAGATGCATTTCAGTAGGCAATGTCAACAAAGTCGCTCACCTTGGCTGCCAATCGTTTCTTAAATTCAAAATTGCAAAACTTTCTTAATATATATATATTTAACAAATATATTTTAACCCTTTTAAAGCCTTTATTAATTTGTAATTATTAAGACTAGTTGTTTAACTGTGTTGCACAGATAACTACACTGACAGTGTTGCATTACATGATACCACCATAACTATGCAGATTTGAAGTTGACGGTCACATTGTAGTTAAAGAATGGGAAAATAACCATGCAAGGGTCACCCAATCTTCGTCAAAATTGGTCAATAAATAGAAAACAGGTATGCAAAGATGAATATGGTAGTTTCAAAAATGAATACCCTCAGATGTGAGTGATTTCGAGAGGTATTGGTCGACGAAAAAGTATTCACATTACTTTTCATACACCGGCCCCTCACAGATGCGTCAGTGCCCTCGGTCTGGTTTCAACATGGCCGCGGCGTGAATAGTGTATATAAGCGAGTTCAGCATCTCGGGCGCGCGGTGGTTGATGGGAAGACATCGGGATAAACAAACCCACGTGCATGACAGTGATGACTACGCGCAGTGCAAAACGTTAGTTTTATTCCAAATTAATCGAAATCCAGAACCCTAACCATATCAATTTAATATAATCTTCTTGGTAAACATGTTTTCTATATGTGTACCAAGCGATTTGTCTCTAGGTGGTGTGGTTTTAGAGATATTTAACTTTTTCTGGAAGAAGATTGCTCACGGCCATTGAGTTTGCCTGTGACACCTGTCCGCGCAGTGCGAAACGTTCGTTTTATTCAAAATTAATAGAAATCCAGAACCCTAACCTTATCAATTTAATATAATCTTCTTGGTAAACATGTTTTTTATATGTGTACCAAGCGATTTGTTTCTAGGTCGTATGGTTTTAGAGATTTTTGACTTTTTCTGTAAGAAGATTGCTCAAGACCATTGAGTTTGCTGGTACAGGCAGTGCGAAATGTTAGTTTTATTCAAAATTTATAGAAATCCAAAACCCTAACCGCATCAATTTAATATAATCTTGGTAAACATGTTTTCTATATGTGTACCAAGCGATTTGTGTCTAGGTGGTGTGGTTTTAGAGATATTTCACTTTTTCTGTAAGAAGATTGCTCACGGCCATAGGCGCAATGCAAAACGTGGCTTTGTTTATCCCGACAGAGACGCCCGGAAGTCGCCCTCGCACATGCGCGCGGACAATGCTGAACTCGCTTATACAGCTGCATTCTGTTGTTGTTCTTGTTCTACAGGTTATTTTGGCAACTCGTCCTTTGCCGAGAGGTTACTTCGCTTGTTTAATCTCATCTCAAGTTAAGCTATTAATCCCCAGTTGGTGTCACATGCTCTACTTCTTTTGGTGCAATAGATCTGGTTTTTATTTCAGAGTAATAATCGTTGAGTGTTGACAGTGGCAGGCGGAGATAGTTAAACGTGCTGCCACCTAGTATATAAAACCCGAATTACATTTGCGTTGTGAAGTTAGTTTCCGTTAGATGGCGCCACAATGGTGTAGATATTTACTAGCCTCCTCTGGCCTTTGTTTCAACAGAGGTCGCCACTGTGGTTGTTTCAAAGGGTGGATGCACTTAAGACACCACCAAGCGGCAACTATTGGAACTGGAACCTGACTACCATTCCCTCCTGTAAATATAGTTATTTATCTGGAGTATTGTGATGTCACAAACCGCAGTAGATTTAGCAACAAGATTAGTACTGCAAACGCATTAACATCTGGTGGGTGTTTTAAATTATATTATATTATATTGCAAAAGAAAGTTTGTTAACGCCTAAAAATAACTGATGTGAATTTTAATTGAATAAATTAGTCCCAAATCAATTCATGTATATGCACTAATAATATGTACTGGATGTTTAATGCACTACGTTCAAAGCATATTCTACTTCATTACGTACATTAAGGTCTGGTGTAATTATAAATTGTTCAATCAGTTAGACAAGTGTGTAGTGTAAAATAAGATGCAATAACCAATAAAATGGTAGCATCTCTTTGTCTGAACCTCATTCTAAATGCTAATCGGGAAAATGTTTATAATTTTATGTTAATACTTTCAGTGGGAAGTTAACTAGAGCGATAGATTAGACATTCCCATTGCTGTCACTGGGAATTTTATTTTATTTTAATATGTGCATAGCTAAATCGGGTAAGTGTATTATGAATAGGGGTACATGCACAGCATTATTGTCACAAGAAAAAGGTTTTAAATTGTATTATGGGCATAGCTAGATCGGGTAAGGTATTATTGCAATGCATTATGAATAGTGCCACATTATACACTAACCATTATGTAATCACTGGAGAAACATGTTCTCATTAGCAGGGTCGGTACACATGGGAAGATGTGGAATTCAAGGCTATTTCAAGGTTATGTTTGATAGGAATTCAAGACTATTTTCATTTGGATGTCAGGAAGAAAAAACAATGGTGAATAGCAATTTCAGACTAATTTCAATCAGTGGGGAGAGTTTAATGGAATTCAAGGCTTTTCAAGACTAATTACTCAAAATAGGTTAAATTCAAGGCTTTGAAATGGAGTAAATGACGTTAATACTTTTCATGACTTTCAAGGCCCCGTACAGACCCTGCCATTCGGATGTAACTTTCCAGAAAAAAGTTAACGAATGAAATAATGACAAAGATAAAACATACAACAGAGATACATATTATACATGTTTACTGACTGACTACATCATATATATATATACACATGTCATGACTGTAGGCCGCCTGTGGCTGTTGGGCAGAGAAGTCTTCACTTCTGTGCGTCTGTCTGCATAACCCACGGTCCATTGGGGAGAGAATACAACAGTTAAATCCACACGTGTATGCAGAAACCTACCAAGTATTGCCACTTCAGTACATTTACATCATTTCAAAGTGAATACAATAATATTTCATTTAGCAACATTCGTTTCCAGTCACCATGTCCGATATTTCAGTTAATTTCATGTAGTTTTTTTCTTCTTCAGATTTTTGTTTTTCAGATTCCCAAATGCCAGCCCATTATAATTAATACCGCCATGGGGGTGTGTTTGGCAGAATCACCTTTTTATCCTACAGTTCATGTCTGTGTATTTCAAAGTTAATGTCTATTTTAATATGGGTTTTGATCACTCCTAAGTATGATCAGCTAAAATTATAAACCACTATCGTAAGTTGCATAGTCCGATGAAAACATCAAACTTTCAAAACCATACAACTTATCGAGATTAGACTCTACATATCTAACTTATAGGGATGAAAGTGGTCTCCGGGAAAAAAAGCGGAAATGCTGATATTCTCCCATAGGCTTAGCCTTGTCAGGGAATCGCGGAAAATTCCCGGAAGTCGGGTTTCATATATATTGGTATACGTTGATAGTGCTGCGCCATTTGAAGCATTTATTAGTTGTATATGCTGATAGTGCTGCGCCACATTAGTATACACTGATGGTGCTGCAGGATTGAAAAATCCCGGAAATCCGCGGAATCGCGGAGATCTTTCATCCCTGAACTTAGATACTGTTGCACTTAAACATTTGTTGCTGCATAAAAGCGCGTAATAAGTCAATTTAATAGAACCTGTTACTACTAAAGCCTATGATGTCAGAATTTTTGGATGCTTGCCAAAATTAATTTGGCATGTTTTTGCATCAAATATCTCCAAGGTTAGTCATTGAAATTAAACGTTACTTCAAACTAAAGTAAAGTAGAATATAATTATTAAAGATACATAGTCCGATGGTTTTGAATTTCTGTATTTTTTCTGAGATAAATATATTAGACCGATCACTAGTATCTACTTTACATTAGTTCAAAGTTACCTTTATTTTAGATGGTAAACTTTTTAGATATTTTGAGTGCAAACATGGAAAATTAGTTTTGGCAAGCTTGCCAAAACTCTGACACCATAGACTTCTGCAGTAACAGGTTCTGTTAAATTGACTCAGTATTGCCTTCTATGCAGAAACAAATGCTTAATAAGTGCATTGGTATCTAAGTTAGATATGGAAAATCAAATTTAGATAATTGGCTTGGTTTTGCAAATTTGATATTTCATGGGACTATGCAGCTTTAAATTAATGCATTTATCTCAGAAAATGGCAAAAAAATTAAAACCATCGGACTATGCAGCTTTAATAATACTAGACAAGAAATTGCCATCCCAGCCACTCTTCACCCAAAACACCATTTCACTTCCAGTTCCAGACAGCAGCAAATATTTGTAGATTGACCAATAAGTTGTTTTACATCTTAACAACATTTAAGGTCATATCTGGGCGGGTGATAAATAAGAGGTAGCATGCTTTCTTTGCAAATTTGCATCCTTATTGAAATGTACTTAAAATTGTATTCATTATTTGTGTTTATTATTTCAAGAGGGCGTCAATACTTTAAGGTAATTGTCACACCCCCCCCCCCACCCCATTTTAAACGCTGGCCTATTTTGGGTTTTCATGTATTTACTGCTGACGCTTACAATGGCACAATTAATTTTATTTCAGGTAATCGTCCAACAGTTTCCAGCCATTGATTGGTTTAAAATAGATCCAGTCTGTTCTGGTAAAAACACACAAAACTCCCTTCCAAATGATATCAAATGATAACAAATAAAACAAAAATTAATTTAATTAAGAAACGTAGCGTCTTAATGAAAAATTACCATCGGGTTGATTTGAAATACTATTGCATTTACAACAAATTGCAATGTCTTACTATAAACACACATGCATCTCAAGTCTTTAATTAATATGATTTTTAACGGACATCAGACTCTTGTCCTGTAAATACATTACAAGTTGTAAAGGTCTGGTCAAATCAATTAGAATTTAATGTATTTTATATATACAGTAAAACCTTTCTAACCGACCACCTCCATAGATACCACTCCCCGATATCAATCGTTTTCATTTGGGTCCCAAACGATCGCCCGTACAATACCATTGTAACGATTTTAAAAAACCTCCCTAAACCCCCCCACCTCCCTAAATGGACCATTTAAAGTTGGTCCCATGGTCTGTCGATTTAGAGAGGGTTTACTGTGTGTATGTATGTATTGTATATACAGTACAACCCCGTTAAACCAAGCTCGGTTAAACCAAACGATTGGTTAATCCAAACTTCTTCCAGCAACCCAGCAAAATACTACCATTTATCATATAAAAAAGTTGGTTAAACCAAAGTCGGTTAATCCGAATTATCGGTTAATCCGAACAAAATTGTCAGGCCCCAGGCCACTTCCGGTATGGTTAAACCAAACTTTCTTGTGGTTATAAGGTCATCTGAGACTTTTTTTTATATGATAAAGGGTAGTATTTTGCCGGGCCACCGAAAAAGGTTTGAATTAACTGATCGTTTGGTTTAAACGAGCTTGGTTTAATGGGGTTATACTGTATATACATAAAAACAATAATGAAAGTGTCCACACACAGTGTATATTACATTCATAATGCACCCGTGTTTTTGCCAACGTCAAAGACAAAGCTCGGTTAAACCAATGATCAGTTAATCCAAACAAATTTCTAGGGTCCCTTCAAGTTTGGTTTAACGGGGTTATACTGTATATATACATATATGGAAAAAATACTTAAAACAGATGACCAAAAAAAAGCGATAGCAAAAATAAGAGGTAAAGCCTATACTGTAACTGCAAGTCTCATCACGATATTCAGACTTGCATTTCCCTGTAGTGCACTGCCACGATTGACTACATCACGGGTCCGACTGCGCATGCGCTGAAAACGGCGTTGGGAGCAAAGCAAAGGCGTACAGCCATTGAGTTTGCCAATACACGCAGTGAAAAACATCAGTTTTATTCAAAATTAGTAGAAATCCCAACCTTATTATTTTAATATAATCTTTTTGTTAAACATGTTTTCTATATGTGTTCCAAGCGGTTTGTGCCTAGGTTGTGTGGATATAAATAAAAACATGAATAAAATAAGTAAAACTGACTCTGGCTATGGCTCTAACACTAGTTTGAGTGCCTAGATTTTTCTAAATCTAAATGCACATGGCATAAGATGTGCTGATTATATTGATGTAAATGCAATGCTGGATAAAAGATTAATATCTTAATTTATTATATATATTTTTTTAGTTGGTATTCTATGTTTCAAACAAGAGCTGAGATGAGCTGAAACTAGCACATTTCATAGCTGCACCCAGTGTAATTAGCATGTGCCATGTGCTTCTGGGGGGGGGGGGGGGGTTTGCTCTGATGCATCCCACAATGCACCCCGCCGCTGGAACCATGATGTAGTCTATACAAGATACCAGTTTAGTCTCACCTGAGGGCAATAATGTTCAGCAGGAAGACCAATAGATCTATGCGAAGCTTGCACAGTGAACTGCTATTCATATTAGTTCTTCCCAATGCCGTCAGAGGGTATATTAGCAGCGAAAATCGTCTATAACTGAATACCTTTTCCACAGAGCATGCTGTTACCCACAACTTATTATTCCACTGCCATCACAGGGTGGTGGTGCAAATCGTCTATTAGTCTAAGCTGATAAAACAGCCCGTCCACCCTCCCACCCACCCGACCCATCACTTATGAAGTTTGATCAAACTCGCAATTATTTGCACTTAAAAATAAAAATGTATGCTTATATAAAAAAACTAAATTTTTAAATGGTAGCAATCACGTAAATGAACTCACACCACCTAACTTACAATTTTTTGTTTTTAACCCTTTGCGGCCGGAACCACCCTGGTGTACCCGTGGGTTTTCTGCGCTTAGCCCAGAAGTGTCAATGCACATGAAATCAGGTAGCACTGTATTTCTGATATGATCTACAAATTTTTAGGAAAACATTTCTAGAAATGCAATTCAACCACAGGCATACTCAGGCTGTAAGCGCATGGAAGTTGCGGGCACACATGAGCGCTCCTGGCCCCAAAGGGTTAAGAATGCTTCAAAGTTCATTCCAAGTCTCAGCATTTACCTCCCTATTTTCTCACAGTACTGGCACCAGGCATCAAGGCAGATAAGAAGCAAACAGGTAAACCTTTGGGTTAACCTTCAGGCTATATATACATATATATACACACCTATATATGTATAAATTTATTTATTTAAATTACCATTCTTAAAAAAAATAAAAATCTGAAGATGTGCATTCCAGTTACTATAACATACTCCACTGGGGAATCTCTACACCACCTAGCAGAAACATTCCATATATGGACATGCAATACGTTGTGACGTCATGACATTCTTAATATACATAAGCTTTTGCTAACTCACTTCAAGCGGATGCAAATGTTGCCCATGAACATGCTCCCCATGCAAACTGAATCAGACTAGTCAATTAGTCGAAAAAAATATTCAAAAAAATTAAGGACAATTTTAGTTAACTTTTAAAGCACAATATTTTTGACACATTTCCCTGATTCAAATTAACCGACATAGATGGCTGACTCCCAACATGCTTAAAACACGGATGTGACGTCATGACAGTGCTGCCCCCTGAAACTGCTCGGCAAGCTTTTAGTGGTCGGTTGGTTGTTTTACGTCCTGGCAATATCTAAGGTCATATCAGGACGGGCACCGACTTATGACAGTGCGCACTCATGGCAACATTTATAGTGCTGCCCCACTGGAAGACCAGGCCAACAGCAGCATGACCTGATATCCCACTCAGTCACATTATCCTAACACTGAGCCAACCAGTCCTTGCTTGCCCTATCCTAATAATGCTGAGCGCCTGGCTAGGAAGCAACGCGTACCAATTCTGTAAGTCGTTGGCTTGACTCGACTGGGAATCGAACTCCCGACCTGCCGCACGAGAAGCCTGCGCTCTACCGATTAGGCCACCACGTCCGGTCCGAGCTGTTAGTGAGTGAGACATGACCCCTCACAGCCCTGCCCGGCTCGCCCTACGATGGTTCACTCACCGCACCTTTTATCGCCCGGCCGGCCCAACCAGGATCGGGGAACTGATGGTAAAGTAGCAATTATGTAGAACTCTCATTCCAAACGCAGACTGCATAACCATGTCCCAACCTGTGGCTGCAGGTGGCTATGAAATGAGCCTTAACTTAAAGTTGCATGGTCCGATGGCGTTTGAATTTTTATTTTATTTTTTAGATAAATATATCAAATTGATCGGCCCAACCTTTTAATCATAAATCCGGAGTCATTTTGATTAAAAATGGCTAGTTTTGAAGCAATTTGAGCTGAAAGAAATCAATATACTTTCGGCAAGCTTGTCAAAATCCCTGTAGCTATGACCCAGACTCCCCATCTCGCGATGACCACGTGATATGAGCTGACCTATTAATCCTGGAATCAAACGTGAACGTAGCTAGGAATTCTTGTTTTGGGGTGGGCCATTTTTGGAATACATGAATATTATCATTTCTATGTATCTTGAGACCCAAATTTCATCACAGTGCCACCTGCAGGATTAGTTCTTATGGTATCCCCAATAACTCAACAGGATATTGAAGCACAATTCACAGGGCGAGTGAGGCTGAAACAATCCCACAGAGCAATATATAAGACTTCTCCCAGTGACAGTACCGGGGTAAATGGATTGGAGCCCCACAATGAATACCAGAGGGCCGCTGAGTCTCCCAACACCAATTACAGGAAACCTTTATTTCCGCCCTTTCTATACTTGTATAAATATTATATTACACATAATATTATGATGCGGTGGGGGGGGGGGGGCTAGTGATAGATTAACGCTTTAGTACTGTGGTTGCTGCGGGTTGTAGTTGTACTGCGGTGGCTGTGGCTGCTGTTGTCGCTGAAGTTGGGATGCGGCCGCCACAAGGGCAGCCGTCTGCTGAGTTTGTGGTTGAGAATGCTGCTGTTGTTGTTGCTGTTGTTGCTGCTGTTGCTGTTGTTGTTGCTGTTGCTGTTGCTGCTGTTGTATTGCCATCAACTGCTGCTGTTGCTGCTGTCTAATTTGCTGCTGAATGCGCGGGTTCATATTCTGCTGGTATGGAATGAACATTGACATGAACATTAACAGCATAATGACTCAGCTTTTGATGAGTTCTAAAACTCGCATTTAAGCCGAGTTGCTACATAAGAAAATATTTGTATAAAAGCAAGCCGTCCTAGCATTATTATTTCAGAATGAAAGCAAATATTTTATTTAAGTGAATTACCTTTTTTTTTTAAGAGACAAATTCCAAAACAGACATAGAATACAGTTAATGAAATAATACCACTGGTCTTCAGAAAATTCACTGAAAAAGCTAGAATTCAATCGAGTCTACATCCACAAGTTACCACTTCAGTTTCATAAACAGATTTTTTTGTATTTTCATACCAATGTCTAATGTCAGTGAGTTAAAAAGGTAATGATTTAAATGTGAATTGCAAAAAACACACAAAAAACAACAATAAATCCGCTGAATAGTTGTTTTTCAAACAATATCGGAGATATAAAAACAAAAGGAAGAAAGATAGAAAGATAGAAAGCAAGAAGAAAGAACAGAAAAGAAAAAGAGGAAAAAAGAATATAAGGAAGGGAAGGAGGGAAAGAAAAAGTTTTATTTAATGACCCCTCTAGAGCACATTAAAGACAGAAAGAAAGAAAGAAAGAAAGAAAGAAAGAAAGAAAGAAAGAAAAGGAAGAAAAGGAAGAAAGAAAGAAAAGGAAGAAAGAAAAAAAGGGGCAAAAAAAGGTTGTTCAGTCCTAAGCAGCACTTGCTAACTACACAAATACAGTACAACCCTGTTAAACCAAGCTCGGTTAAACCAAACGATCGGTTAATCCTAACTTTTTCGGCGCCACAGCAAAATACTACTTTTATCATAAAAAAAGTTGGTTAAACCGAAGTTGGTTAATCCAAACAAAATTGTCGGGCCCCAGGCCACTTCCGGTATGGTTAAACCAAACTTTCATGTGGTATAAGGTCATCTGAGACCCCACCAACTGAGCTTGGTTTAACTCGGTTATACTGTATAGAAATAAAAAAACAATAATCAAAGCGTCCACATACATTGCATATTACATTCATAGTGCACCCGCATTTTTGCCAAAGCCAAAGCCAAAGCTCGGTTAAACAAATGATCGGTTAATCGAAACAAATTTCTAGGGTCCCTTCAACTTTGGTTTAACAGGGTTATACTGTACATAGAATAGAGTAGACACTGTCACTGACCTGCATGTAGCCGGGCGCTGGAGGCTGGCCCGCCTGCGGCCCCTGAGGCCCCTGAGGCCCCAGCTGGTTGTACCCCGACATGGACCCCATCTGGCCTATCTGGCCCTGGATTGGCCCGCTCCCCATCGTTGGCTGCATCGTGCCGCCACTGATGTTATTGAACCTGCAACACACAGACACACATCATGTCAGTCAGGTTTTATTACTACGGTCGTACTGCTGCCAAGCGCACTGGACTGAACTGATCCGCTCACCGGGTTCAGCGAGTCGAAGGGAGGCTTCATGCGCTCACATGGGGTTGTCAAGCCTGCAATGCAATATGGGAATACAATAGTTGTGAGCCTTGAGCCACTGCACAGAGTATTAGTTACTTACCTTACACTGCTATGTTATATGTACATAAATTGGAGATTTCATCAATATGGAGCACGGCAAGCACACAAGAACATAGCGTCTGAAAACTTCCTTTTCTTCTGGTTTTATTTATTTGTTTGTTTGCACTTCTTTATTGGACATATCAAATATGTAATTTTTTAAATGATTAACCTAATAATTAATTCTGTTTAACGGAACAAATTCCTAAAATAAACCTCATGAGGGCTGGAGAACGAAATAAGTAAGCACACCAGCACATAGATCCTGAAAACTTCTTTTTTGTCAAATTTTATATTTCTTTTATTTTCGTCTTGGTTAAAAGAACAAAATCCGAACTGAACATACAAAATATGTTATTTTGCAACAATTAACACAATAAAAAGCAATTACACAAATGATTAAAATAGACAACCTGAGGATTACTGCAGGAACAAAATAATTAAGTACACAGGTATCTAGTTAAAAAAATAAAATTCACTGCATTTGGTTTCATTTGTACTTCCTTGTTTTTCTTTAGTTAAGGGAAATCTTATCTGATCATAATGAATGTGCAATTTTGCAATCATTAACACAATAACAAAATCGAATTAAGTTTAATGTGAAACAAATTATTAAAATAGCTGCTGAAAGGATTACTGGAAAAAAAATTTTTTAAAGCACACAAGCAGCCAGCTTCCGAAAATAACTAGCTATTTGTTTACTTCTTTGCTAAACAGACAAATTCTTATCTCAACATTTCAAATGTGTACTTTTGTAGATATTAACACAACAATTCTAATGCCAACTAAATTGTGACTATAGACACCCTGAGGATTACTGCAGAAACAAATAATGCTGTGAAACAAAAACCTTCTTGTCTTTGTTTTCTCAAGGACAAAACAGGCAACAATTCTTTCTTACCTGAACTGAGCAAATGGGTCATTTTTCAAACAAAACAGAACTAGTATCAACTGAACTAGAATCAGTATGAATCAAATAATATATACACAAATGTTTTTTTTGGTAACATGGTTGGTTGGTTGTTGGAAATTTTACGTCCTGGCAACATTTAAGGTAATATCAGGACGGGTACCGACTAGTGACTGCACAGTCATGGCGAGATTGTAGTACTGCCCCACTGGGAAATCAAGCCACTCAGTCACATTATCCTGACACTGAGCCAACCAGTCCTTGCCCTATCCTATTAATGCCGAGGCCCAGGCTAGGAAGCGACAAGTATACATTTTATAAGTCATTGGTTTGATTCAACCGGGAACAGAACTCCCGCTCCTCCAACCAAAAAAACCTACTCAGCAATATCTGAGCTGTTAATTAACTGATAAGAAACAATAAAAGGGAATCTTATTTGGCTATGGTTTTGAGATGAAGTATACTTATATATGCACTTAGTAAATGCCAGATCTTCAAACCAGGGCCACGTTCAAGGTACACCTCGGAGCCACCTCACAGATATTCCAGATGTTGTGCTAGTCTGAATGACTTTAGCTATCCGGTGCTTCGGAAATGGCAGCCTCCATAGGGTGCAGTCATTTGCAATTGAAAGAACAGCTCTGATTGGTTGAAACCACGGAATCCGACGACCAGTTTGGAGGAGCTTTTTGCCTCCTATCTGAAAAGTGTGACGTCTCAGAGTCGACTACAAGTGTACCATGAACACAAATTGGTCAAAAAGATGTCGCGGAGCCGTCGGTGAGGCATCTCCGAGGCGTACCCTGAATGCGGCCCGGGTCCCCCCTGCGCCTCCCCCCCCCCATGTCAAAGTCTTTCATGAATATAAATTGTGTGGCCATAAACATCTGAATAGCAGGTAATGAAAGATAAAATCCAAACAATCAAATAATGACACTGCTTTGGGCCAGCAAAGCAACTGTGTTTGCTTACCAGGCGTCGTTATGTGTCCTGAAATGTAACCATATAGAACACGCAGTCACTTCCAAACTAGGGGCAATAATGTACAAGTGGGCATGCAGTACACTGCTCATACCTTTGGTTAGCTTTTGTTGCCAGGGATGAAAGTGGTCTCCAGCAAAAAAAAGCGGAAATGCAGAAATTCTCCATAGGTTTAGCATTGTCAGGGAATCACGGACAATTCCCGGAAGTCAGGTCTCATACATATTGGTATACGCTTGTTGTGCTGCGGCATTTGAAGCACATATTAGGAGTATACGCTGATAGCACTGTGGTGTCTGCACCATGTATTAGTATACACTGATGGTGCTGCAGCGCTTAACAACGTATTAGTATACAATCATAGTACTTCGGCATTGCCAGCGGGGCCTACAGGAAAAATCCCGGGAATCCGCAAAATCGCAGAAAATCTTTCATCCCTGTGTTGCATATCCATTGATTAAGCGGTGTAAATTTGAACCGCGGACAACTGGTCTTCCTCATTGCACTGCTCCTTGCCCTATCCTACTAATGCTGTGTGCCAAGCTAGTCTTTTAAGTCACCCGCTTGACATGGCTGGTGGTCGAACCCAGGTTTCGAATCCCATCACTTACTATATGGGAAGCGAGTGCTGAACTCATTCAGCCATCCTGTCTGGTGTTACTTGTGGACTTACTAGATTTTTATTGTTAGTCCTGGAGGGATTGCTTATTGAGCTTTTCTAAATTGCTTCACATTTTCTTCTTTTCTTGTCTGCTCCACCATTTTCCCCATATTGGGAAGGGTAGATATTGGGATGGGGCTGAGGTAATCACGCAATCTATATTTTAGTCAAAGCTACAATGACTGACATTAAAGCAGCTTAATCTTGAAGCGCAAACTTACGTCATCTAATTTTCCCTAGACTTAATTTTGAAGTGTAATATTAATTCATTCACTCATTACAAACTTTTCCAATTAAAACAGATGAAATTAGCAAAAGTAGACAGTTAGTTGAAATACTTTTCATGGATTTGAGTAGTTCAAATCTAAGTGTAAATTGAATTAATCCAATTTTTTTCAATTCAAAGATCTTAACTTTGAATTACCGCTTTTAGTGAAGTGTTTTATTACACAATGAATAAGAATGTTGCGAATTATTGTACTTATCATACCTTTACACCTAACACTACAACCACCATTGCGAAAATAGATAAATAAAGCCGGAGAGGAGGTGGTGGTCGTCTTTCTGTTATAAACAAATTACTGAACTTACTATGGCTAACCCATTAACACCCCTCCATAATCTACTAATATGCCCTACTTAAGTACCCGCTGATCTACCTATTTACAATGTAATGTAAACGGCCGGAAGACCAGTGCCTTAGTGCTGAAAAAATGTATATTCTGATAAATAAACTGTTTTACCAACAACAAAATATTGTTAATTGTGATGCCTAACGAATTATGCGACTATTCAGGCGTGGAAGGGAATTATTTGATTATGTATATTATTATCCTGATTCAATGTACTGCCTCCTTGGCCCCCCTGACTGGTGGCGCAGCCACTGGCGCTTGTCGTCCCTACTGGACGCGCCAAACCCCACTCGCACACTACATGTGCTGTTCAAAGTGTTGTGGGTGACAGTTTGCATGGACTGGTGGCGAACCGGTCCTGTATGTATTATGTATGCATGGACTTACTGTTGTGCTGTACCGGGGTTAGAAAACTGACGCTGAGGTGGCTGGGGGCCCGCCTGGGGTCTGTAACACAATAAAACACACACTTAACGCGCTAAATGGTGGCTAGCAACACAACACGAGAGGAACTCAAATAAGCAGGACACCAAACACGAGTAGCTGCACACGCTGGATGCATAGGGCATGCCAAGTTGGAGGAGGAGGGGGGAGGGGCAGGGGGAAGAAGGAAGGGTGGGAGGGGGAGGGGAGCAGGGGAGGAGGAGGGGAGGGCGAGGAGAGGAGGGGCAGGAGGGAAGGGGAGAGGGGAGTGGAGGCTGAGGAGGACGAGCAGGCGGACGGTGAAGGGGGAGGGGGAGGGGGAGGGAGACGGGGGGAGGGGGAGGGAGACGGGGGGAGGGGGAGGTGGGGGGGGGAGGGGGAGGGAGGGAGGGAGGGAGGGGAGGGAGGGAGGGGGGGGAGGGAGGGAGGGAGGGAGGGAGGGAGGGTAGGGAGGGGAGGGAGGGAGGGGAGGGAGGGAGGGAGGGAGGGAGGGAGGGAGGGAGGGGAGGGAGGGAGGGAGGGAGGGAGGGAGGGAGGGAGGGAGGGGAGGAGAGCACATCGAGGTCACCCTCCTATCGGTTAGAAAGTACACACCAGCAACCAGCTCGAGGTTACATCCGGTGAGTTGAGTGGTAGTGACCCCAAATAGGAGGAAGACAATTACATATCGGCCATCACAAGCAGGGCACTACTGGGTTTTTAATTTTTGGTGTCATGCTTTAACAAATCAAGTGTCAAACTAGGTTTTACTTAACAGAGAAAAAAGCATAAATGTACTAATACATAATCATAGACATTATGAACAGAGTAAAACAATAACTCAACACGTGAAAAAGGACACATGGCATATAAACTGATTTAAAATAAAATAAACTGTAAAACTGCCAGTGGGTTTGATATGTCAGCTAGATCACTGATCGATGGTCGGCTTGACCTAGTTTCTATTAAAATCTCTTGGTAGCATCTATCGGCATCTGGTGAAGCCTAATTCAAAAGGTATGAAGAAACAAGACTGTTTCCTATGCTTGGTTTGGTTGTTGGTCTTTTATGTCCTGGCAACATCTAAGGTCATATCAGGACGGGTATCGACTTGAGACAGTGCACACTCATGGCAACTTAATAGTGCTGCCCCACTGGGAAATCAGACCACTGGCACTATGACCTGATATCCCACTCAGTCACATTATCCGGACACTGAGCTAATCAGTCCTTGGTCTATTCTATTAATGTTCAGCGCCTGGCTAGGAAGCGACATGTATCAATTTTTAAGTCATTGGTTTGACTCGACGGGGAACCGAAGTCCTGACCTTCCGCACGCGAAGCCTGCGCTCTACTGATTAGGACACCACATCCGGTGATTTTGAGTGTCTATTACAGTGTCTTGAGTGTCTATTAAAGTGTTTTCAGTGTATATTACAATGTTTTGTGTGTCTATTACAGTATTTTGAGTGTCTATTACAGTGATTTGAGTGTACATTAGTGTTTTGAGTGTCTATTACAGTGGTTGGGTATCTATTAGTGTTTTGAGTGTCTATTAATGTTTCCAGTGTCTATTAGTGCTTCCAGTGTCTATTACCCTGTGTTCGCTATGTTTTGAGAGTTTATTAAATGGGAATATCTAGTAGAAAATAACACAATGTCAGTCAGTCATCGAACCGACAATTGTACATTCCTACACAATCGTGAACATCTGGCTTCAAAATGATTTATACTTGAAATAATTCACCATTCCCACAGATCTGATTCCCACTGATGATAGTTTAATGTCACATTTCACACCTCTACCTCAGACATCCAATCACCGACCAAAGTTGCAGAGTCCGATGGTTTTGAATTTCTGCCATGTTTTTAAGATAAATATAGGAGGTTGATTAATATAATCTACCTTTCTTTTAGTTTGAAGTAACTTTTATTGTGACTTTAGAGATATTTGCAGTGAAAACATGCTAACTTAATTTTGGCATGCTCATCGAAATTCTGACACCATAGGCTTCAGCACTAACAGGTTTGATTAAATTGACTCAGTGTGCCCTTCTATGCAGCAACGAATGTTTAATAAGTGAACCAGTATCTAAGTTGAATATGTAGGATCAGTAGTGTTTTGGTTGTGAAAATGTGGACTATGCAACTCAAAGTAGTGACAATTGTGCACTCCAATGCCATTCATTAGGCACCTAGTTATATTGAACCGTGGCACAAGTTAACAGAGTCTGCCTCAACTACAGTTTGTTTGTCCGAGTTTTACGTCCTGGCAATATCTGAAGTCATATCAGGACGTGCACCGACTTGTGACAGTGCACACTCACAGCGACTTTTATAGGTCTACCCCACTGGAGACCTGGCCACTGGCACCATGACCCGATATCCCAGTCACATTATCCTGACACTGAGCCAACCAGTCCTTGTCCTATCCAAATAATGCCAAGCGCCAGGCTAGGAAGCAACAAGTATCAATTTTATAAGTCATTGATTTGACTCGACCGGGAATCGAACCCCAAAATCCCAGACGGGAAGCCTGCGCTCTACCGATTAGGCCACTGCGTCCGGTGCCTCAACTACATTCCAGCTAGGGTAATGTTCCCTACACAATGGGAGATATGGCAGAAGGCGGAAGCGGGGAGTGTCAGACTGCTGCCATGGCCTCCTTTTATAGTCTGGCCTGTAACAGGCATGTGATTGGGTGCAGGGGAAAAAAACCCTGAAAATTTGTTTAGGTTATCATGGGGCACATAGCATCCCACTGAGTCACGAGAGGAATGCAAATAGTGTATTTCAGAGGTGTTTTGGTGGGCAGTAAAATATCGGAATTCCGGTTAAAACTGGAATTCCGGTTTCGTCGGCCAAAGAAAACCTGGAATTCCGGTTGAAACCAGAGAAATCACATGCCTGCTGTAATAACACTGCTCAAAAATAGAACTGAAAAAATAGCCCAAACATATAAGTGAAAATAATAGATTAAAGCACCAGCGCCCCCTCCTCCAAAAGAACACCCATTAAAACATCTCAACACAACAAAAGACACAAGGGTTGTGTTGACAAAGCAAACACTAAACTGTAAAACAGATGTTGAATTTGAAGCGTCAGCAGGTTCGCAGCTGGATGGCCGGCTTGACCTATTTTCAAGTTGATTCACTTGGTAGCATGCGGCTGGCATATGGTGAAGCCTAATTCAAAATGGATGCAGAAGCATGAGCGAATGAGTATTACATTAGCGCGTTTGTTTGCGAACCTAAGTTCATTTGTTGGTGCTCAGAACGCAGGACGATAGTGAGATTTTAGGAGAAAATGTATGGTTACACAAACCGGTGCATTATTAATTGGAGCATGAATTTAATACCTTGAATTATAAAAAAAGAGGTCTATGTGCATAGTGCACAGTGTGTCTGTGTGTGTGTGGGGGGGGGGGGGACGCACTGGTATATAGTCGCTGGCACCAGTAGAAATAATTGCAACAGTCAAAGGAGGGGGTCATAGGTCAACGGCAAGTAGCTGGAGCTAAGCTTGTATGCTTTTTTTTTTTTTTTAAACTAACAACTTTAATTTAAAGACATTGCTGTCTTTGCAGAAAAGACTGCAGGGATGTAACAAGGGACTACATTCTGAAATCTATTTTTTTTAAACCACCTTGACTGTTTCAGCAATCTCCCCTCCACCCGACACAATCTCATCACAGAAAGATAGTTGAAATAATTAAATTGACCTGTAATTGATATAAATTCTAAATTTACGCAATAAATAAATAATACATATCAAATTAAGATTGATATGTATGATATATAGGTCAATTGCACGAAATACATATGGGCATATTAGGATTTTTTAGCCACATCAAGCGCTTTCAATAGCAATGACTACATTTTGTAAGTTAATAAATTATAGAGACCGTTGACTAGCAGTGCCTACCATGGTACCGGGAACAAGGCGGAGGAGATATATGAGGGTTTTTTAAAATTTAGTTTTTAATTACACCAAGAAAGCATAGTAACATTGTTCGTGTTGCACCACAACATGGATAATTCAGTGCGTGCAACCTCTCCTCCACTGGGCCTGCGACAGTATACCAATATTGCCTACCCATACAGTTTCGCTGTGAGGTGTACGATATTTTATGTCCCATCATCACCTTATGCCGATCTTCCGGTTTTTCATTTTCCAATGTTGGCAACCCTGCAATACTATTAATAGAGTAATATTACATAAATCTTACGGATTATTTATCAAAAAAATGTCTGGGGAATACCCCCAGACCCCCCAATATAAAATCCCTTAAGATCTTCCGGTTTTTCATTTTCCTATGTTGCCAACCCTGCTATTCCCTGGCGACTTTCTTTTTATCAAACTAAGCTAGACGCCTTGCCCACACGCCCCCTACCGGTTACTGCTTGAACCTCTGCCCATTGGCTCCTGAGCTGCTCACTGCATCTGCCCAAGCGCATGCGTGGTGTGCGGAGCCGTCTCACCGTGTCCTCATCATTCCCCCACCTAAAACTATAAGAAACCCAGAAAAGAGTTAAGCGTCCTGGACCCCGATCAACCAGAGACATGAGCTGACTCCACTTGAACATTCAGCTTTGAAATAAAAAGCCACTATATATATATATACGAGATTGGTTCTGTGTTACTGAATTTCCAAACTAATTTGTTTTCCCATTCAAAACAAATTCTACACTTAGATCCTGCTTTTTTTTGTGTGCTCGAATCTCTGAATATTTGAGAAATCCTAAATAAATTCCTGAGCGCTGGTTGGTATCTCGATTTCAAAAACACGTTTTAAAAAAATCCAAAATAACATTTTCTATTGTACTGTTAAATAAATAAAAAATTAAATAACAGTACACATTTATAATTTCAAAACTAACATTTAGTTTTGTTTTGTTTGTTGTTTTACGTTGCTGGTAGATCGGGTTGCTGGTAGATCATGGGTTCGAACACTGGTCGAGTCAAACCAATGACTTAAAAATTGATACTTGTCACTTCCTAGCCAGGCACTCGGCATTAATAGGATAGGGCAGGGACGGCAATTTTATAGTGCTGCCCCACTGGGAAATCAGGCCGCCGGCACCATGACCCGATATCCCACTCAGTCACATTATCCTGACACCAAGCTAACCAGTCCTTGCCATATCCTAATAATGCCGAGCACCAGGTTAGGAAGCGACAAGTATCAATTTTTAAGTCATTGGTTTGACTCGACCGGGAACCAAACTCGCGATCTTCCGCACGCGAGGCCTGTGCTCTACCGATTTGGCCACCGCGCCCGGTCTAACATTTAGTTCGCTGGATTAATGTGCAATATTAAAATCGTTAATTATTATTATAATTCATTAGGAGGCCATTGAAAGTTGTCAACATTATTTCTTTTTACAAACGTACAAACCATACGATGCTGAGTGTGGGGGGTGGGGGGGTGTTAGTTATGACTGACTTTTATAGTTTAATCAAATGTTCTATAGAAGTTAGAACATAAACCAGCCATGTTCTGATAAAAGGTTGATGTATATGATGTTGTTGGCAGGGAGGGATGGGTTTTGAGATGTTAGGTTTTAAGTAGTATTCTTTGGATGATTGCGGAGATGTTGACAATTTGGATGACCCTTTAGTTATTTTAATGTCTTGTTATTGACTATCTTGTAGTAGTATTACTTAGTCAGTTTAATGTCCAGAGCGAGGCTCCATTATGTAATGAGCCATCACTTCCGGTTAGGTTAGCCGGCACCAGTTCATAATGAGGTGCCTTTTACGACATGCTGCCATGACTTCCGGTTAGGTTAGCTGGCATCAGTTCATAATGAGGCACCTTTTATGACATGCTGCCATGACTTCCATTAAGTTAGCCCGCACGAGTTCATAATGAGGCACCTTTTACTACATGTTGCCATCACTTCTGGTTAGGTTAGCCAGCACTAGTTCATAATGAGGCGCCTTTTATGACATGTTGCCATCACTTCCAGTTAGGCTAGCTGGCACCAGTTCATAATGAGGCGCCTTTTACGACATGCTGCCATGACTTCCGGTTAGGTTAGCCGGCAACAGTTCATAATGAGGCGCCTTTTACGACATGCTGCCATGACTTCCGGTTAGGTTAGCCGGCACCAGTTCATAGTGAGGTGCCTTTTATGACATGCCGTCGAGCGGTCGGCCCATTTATTCTCTCTTCCTTCCCCAGTGAACTGGGAACCTGCTTATAACAAAAGACTTACTGTGTTGTGCCCTGGTAGGCGGGTGTCTGCTGGGAGACGGCGGTTGTTCTGTGGAGGGATAGGAGGAACTCGTCATCTACATCTAACTACGCATGCACAGTAGTTCAAAAGCACAACACAGAACAATGCACTGGACAGCGGACACCGACACCTGACACACGAGGAGCTGGGCAAGGACTAGGGTGGTCAGCTGTGATCAACTCCCGATAAAGAGATGGATACAGACTAGGACGGCTAGTTCTAATGAAGTCCCGATAAAGAGATGGATATGGATTAGGACGGCCAGTTCTAATGAACTCCCGATAAAGAGCTGGATACAGATTAGGACAGCCAGTTCTAATGAACTCCCGATAAAGAGTTAGATTTGGATTAGGACGGCCAGTTCTGATGAACTCCCAATAAAGAGATGGATACAGATTAGACGGCCAATTTTAATGAACCTCCGATAAAGAGATTGATATGGATTAGGACGGCCAGCTCTGAACTCCCGATAAAGAGATGGATATGGATTAGGACGGCCAGTTCCAATGAACTCCCGATAAAGAGATAGATATGGTTTAGAGTGGCTAGTTCTGATGAACTCCCGATAAAGAGATGGATATGGATTAGGACGGCTAGTTCTGAACTCCCCATAAAGAGATACCATATTGAATGGTTAAATAAATTCAAATCAATGTAATATACAGAACTAATCACGGTACATTATGACAATAGACGATTTCCACCACCAACTCGCCCTCTGACGGCAGTGGAAGAACTAATGTGGGGAGAGGATCACTGTGTATCATGGTCTGTGGAAAAGGTCTCATAGAGGATTTCCACTACCAACCTGTTCTCTGAAGGCAGTGGAAGGACTAATGCTGTGGATAGTGGCTTACTGTGCATGCTCCGTGGAAAGGGTCTATTGTTCTTGTACCACTTAAGACACTGATAATAGACACAATGAAGGAGCGTTCCTAACCCATTCCCAGTCCATAACCATCAGCTTTCTGATACAAGCAGAGGGTTTCTAAAGTCTGACCAAAAACATTGAATCCATTCATTCTTTTTCAAAGATACCGATAAGTAGGTGGAAATAGCCAAATTTTGATAAAGAATATTTGGCAGAAGCCATGTCGTCTATGAATTATCAATCTGTTTTTCATTCAAATCAGTCAGTTATTAGAAATTAATATAGAAATATACATATTGCATATGTAATATATATATATGAGCCTGTCTCAAAAGGTGATAACTCTTCTTTTTTTTGCCCACGTAACGATTGAAACAAAATAGCACAGAAACAGTTACACTGAAAACACAAGGATGTTTGCTTCAAATCAATATGTATTGTAGTTGGATTATGAAACACCATAAATCAGTTTATCCTGAGAAAATGGATAAGCAGATAGTATGTTGACCGTTACAATGGACAAAGTTTTGTCCCAAATTACTTAGCACCTTTTGAGACAGCCGTATATATATAATTAATAGGCAGACGCTGTAAAAATTAAAACTTAGACTTAAAAACAAGTGATTTAAATATAAAAGAGGAGAGAAACCCCACAATTTAATGCAAATATTAATATTACAAAAATACAGAATTAAAAGTCGGACTAACACGAATATGAGATGGGTATGAATGTAAAGAGCATAAGGTATATCCAAACCAAAATGTAAATGGTCCACACACAATTGCAATATATTATTATGTAACAGAATGCGGAATGAGCTAACTTTCTTTCTTTAAAAAAAAAATCTTTTCGTAAGTATTAAACACATTTTCTTTCTGTTTAATTTAAAGTTCAAATTTTACCATTTTCAATTCGCACATTTTGTTTATTTAACCACTTCTCCGTTTCTTTTTCGTGAAAGTAGATGGATTAAAAAGAAACTTTAAATAATGCCCAAAACAAAGAAACCAACTTAAAGCTTTTGATCTCAAAGCAGGGTTGCAGGCAGCAGGGTGAACATGCGCAAAAACAGATATTATTTGCACAGGATTTGATGGAATTAGGAAGCTGGCCACAGTTGGGACGGGCGATATATACAGTAAAACCTACGCTATAAGATGCACCTCGAGTTCGGGATTTTTTTCTTTCTTTAATTTAAAATTTAAATTTAAAAACCATCTGCAGTGAAAATAAATAAAAAATGTTAAACCACAAAAATATCTACTAGTAGACACTTACTTCAGCACTGTTTTCCTATTAGCCTCAGTGGGCTGATTTCTAGTTGGGCGACTTGTAGAAGAGGTTTTACGGTAGTTCATGACAAGCAAGCGATTTTTAGAAAACTTCTTGTGTCCAGGGTATTTGCCAGGAGAGAAAACAAATTTAAAAGAACCAAAAATATTACCCCCATTCCTCTGACATTCATTCATACAAAAAAACACATTTAATTTAGCTTCTTTTGACCGCAGACAACATTTTGCGCCAGCAGATATTTTCATACTCAAATTGATTTTGTCCCTTCTTTTTAAAATTGTTTGTTAAGAACCCTAAATATTCTCCACCTTCCTCTCTGATTCATTCATACAAAAAGAAAACCCAACATATTTCCTTGAGCTTCCTTGACAGCAGATGACATTTTGTGCCAGCAGATATTTTCAAAATCACCGGTGTTCTTTTTTTAATGTACATTTTTTAAACCATCCAAAATATGTCTCCTGATATTCATTCACACACAAAAATACCCCCAAAAAACCCCACACATTTCAGTGAACTTCTTTGACAGCTGACCTTTTCATACTCTATGCTGTTCTTTTTTTAATACATCTTTTTCTTAACCATCCAAAATATATCCCCTGGCATTCATTCATACAAAAACAAACAAAGCCTAAACAAAAGCACACACATTTCAGTGAATTTTTGACAGCAGACGACATTTTGCGCCAGCAGACGACATTTTTCTACGAACTCACTGGGAGGTGGCGGGGAAGTGTTGCTGCGGCATCTGCTGCGGCGGCCCCGGCTGCTGTCCCATGTACCCTCCGGGCTGGGTGGGCATGGACATGGGGGGCATCTGCTGGCCGCTCTGCCCGTAAGTGCCGGGCTGCTGGAACTGCCCGCCCGACAGCATGCCTGCGTTCCCTGCCTCCATCATCTCACCCTGCGGGGGCATGTTGCTGAAGCCGCCGTAACCAGCCTGCGACATCCCTACAGGCACCGACCGCAGCATCAACATAACAGGCATTCAAGATATGCAGGTAGAATTAGGTGTCTTAAAAGGCAGTCCTTCTGGTATTTGATTGGCTGATTTTATGTTGTTAATATATATATTGCCACATTGGCAGTGTGGTGAAAAAATAATTTAACATTTTTTGGGTACATTAGTTGGTTGGCTGTTGTATTACATCCTGGCAACATCTAAGGTCATATCAGGACAGGTACCGACTTGTGACAGTGCGCACTCATAGCGACTTTATAGTGCTGCCCCACTGGAAAATCAAGCCGCTGGCACCATGACCGGATATCCCACTCAGTCACATTATCCATTATCCTGACACTGAGCTAACCAGGGCTTGCCCTATCCTATTAATGCTCAGCGCCAAGCTAGGAAGTGAGAAATATCAATTTTGTAAGTTATTGGTTTGACTCGACGGGAACCAAACTCCCGATCTCCTGCACGTGAGGCCCGCACTCTACCGATTCGGGCCACCGCACTCGGTGGTAGGTTGATTAAAGGAAGGACATTTCAATCGCGGACAATTGGTCTTCCTCATTCCACTGCTCCTAGCCCGATCCTAGTAATGCTGAGCACCAGGCCAGGTAGATAAAAGATTCACCCTGTACTTGTAGTACAAGAATGAATGACAACGTAGTGTAAATACGGGCGAAAATAGCTTTAGTATGGAACAGGAAGTAGAATGCCTGCCTCCAGTATCAAATGGGTACTTATATCAGACCAGAGTTGGTGAAATGGGGGGAGAATGAAAAAAAAACAAGATGGCGGCCATAGAACGCCGTCGATTTCACTTGTAAATCTTATTAAACTAGATGTTTTATTATATTTTTCAACTCAAAGGTAGCGGGGAAATATGAATATATATATAAAGAATAAGTCTTGCTTCTTAGATTGTGAACTTAGGCTCTCATTTCATTTCCCCGTATTTTCGACCACTTTTATATAGGGCTGGTATTCACCCGTGTACTGCGAGTACACAGTGAATCCTTTATCTACAGGCTAGGTAGCGACAAGTATTAACACTTATTGCAGTTTGGTGCTCCTGTGCTGCACTGCTCTGCTCGAACACTAAGGAACAAAACCAATACAAACCTGTGTCCAGCATCTTAGCATGCACCCCAAAATTAATTTGGCATGTTTTCACTTCAAATATTTACATCAAGTTAACCCTTTGAAATAAAAGTTGGGTTACAGTTGCATAGCCCTATGGTTTTGAGTTTCTGTCATTTTTCTGAGATAAATATATTAAACTGATCGTTATAATCTACCTTACTTAAGTAGTATATTTTAAAGGCTAAATTTTGTGATATTTGAAGCGCAAATGTCAAATTAGTTTTGGCAAGCATGCTAAAAACACCATAGGCTTTAGCATTAACAGGTTCTACTTAAATTGCCGCAGTATTCCCTTATATATAGCAACAAATGCCTAATAAGTGCATCAGCTTCTAAGTTACACATGTTGACGCAATTCTAGATCATTGTTTTGGTTTAGAAAAGTCGATGCTTCATCAGACTCAGCTTTAAACAAAAGTAAAGTAGACTAATGATCAACCTCATATATCAATCCTCATTGAAATTATGCACTTGATTGTGCAAATTTATTCCAAAATATTGTGAAACACCATTGTCATACCTGGCTGCATGCCCATGTGCTGCGGGTGCTGCGGGTGGAACTGGCCGTGTGGGCCCTGTGTGTACATATTGCCACCTTCCCCCATTCGCGACATCAGGTTCTGTCCATGATGCATGTTCAGTCGTTGCCTGTCACACGAAGCAGAGCTTAGAAAAGGCTCACTGACACACCGGCCAAATGCTGGAATACGGTATATGTCCCAATAGAAGCACGCTACCCAATAGAAGCACACCCCCCATTTCAAGATTGAAAGCATGCATAAATTTACGATCATATTCAGACTGAATGCACATAAAATAAGACAATCCCACTTTATTTCAGAGGCATGACAAAAACAAATCCATGAAATTCTTTCACTTTGAATAGATGTGCATCCATGTGTCTGCACTCGCGCAGTGCGCGTCTACTGGGACATATACGGTAGCTACTTTTCATTTTAGCAGGGATGGAAGTAATCTCGAAGGGGGGAAAAAAGTGGAAATTGATGATATTTGGGCGATAATATGGTCATAAGAATGACAGTTGTACACCGTCCAACTGACTGACTGACCAGTGGAATGGAGCTAGGATAGTGCTTGGAAAGTACTGTATGAAACCTGACTTCGGGTATTTTTCCGGGCTTCCTTGACACATGTGAAGATATGGAATTCAAGGCTATTTCAAGGCTTTTCAATGCTGTTTTTGATAGGAATTCAAGACTATTTTTCTTTGAATTTAAAGAAAAAGCAACAATGGTGAATGGCGATTTCGGACTAATTTAGATCAGTGGGGACAGTTCAATGGAATCCAAGACCTTTCAAGACTAATGACCCAAAATAGGTTAAATTCAAGGCGTTTCAGGGCCTTGAAATGGGGCAAATGAAAAAGACTTCTCAAGACTTTCCAGGCCCCGTACGGACCATGTCTATAAAAGGCTGTCCACGTTTTCACAGGAATCAATCCCACCAAACACTAATCGCTTACTAACGCTACCTGTCATTACATCAAGAACCTGGGACACAGTTAGACATTAAAATATTTCCTGGAATCTTTTCTTGATGTTTAAGTAATAAGACAAAATCCGTAGATTTGTCTAAGTATTTTTTTTAAGAATACAAATCGCTGATTACAAAAAAAATTGCTGAAATCTGGGAAATCACGGAGACCTTTCATCTCTTTTATATGCGGTATTTGTTTGTTTACTTCCTAGCAACATCTTAGGTCATATCGGGACAGGATTATATGCGGTATATTAGGCTAATATACAGCATATAATACACGGAGAGAGGGGAGGGGAGACTTAAGAGCACTCAAGGACATAGTTAAATTCAAGAACATTCGAGGCTACTGGAACCAAAGACCTAAATTCAAGAACTTTTAAGACTTTCGGTGACGCGTGCTAATCCTGTTTAGAAGACAGACTGCGAACTACTCGTTACCTGATGAGTGCCTGCTGTTGCTGCTTGCTGAGCCGACTGAGCTGCTGGTACTGCTGCTGCTGCTGCGGGGCGTAAGGTGGCTGTCGGGCAGTCAACATTCCGCGCAGTGCCTGTTTCGAACCCATCTGCGGATACCTTGGGCCGCCTGGATGACGGACAAGACGGTGGCAAGAGAAAGCTGTTAGCGAACATATGGCTAAATATTGACTTGTATATGGGTCATTCTCTAAAACTGGACACCACATAATTGATTCCCATGTTACGATGGTGATAATTAATTCTTTCTTTTATTAGTAGCAAGTTAAATAATTGTTGCCTCTCTGTGTTAAGTATGTTAGAAATACTACATGTATTTAATCTATCCCACAAAAAGTATCGGAAGTATACTTGTATGATTTTGTGCTAAAGTGAAAATGTAAAAATTTAATGACACAATGCATTTACCCTAACTTTTTTCGTGTCAAAATATTGCTTGCTTAATTGTAATCAATAATCTTGTTTAACTTTGTTGTGTATGTTAAAATGATGTTCTTGTTGTGTCTTTGATTTCCATGTTACACAAGTGATATTAACAAATTGGTCAATTTGTACAAGATCATAAGTAAAAAGTAAAATAACCTTTTTCAACATACGCACAACATGTAAACCTTCATAGAAACATGGATTCTGCTATTATTTGGAAGGTTTTCACTTTTGGTTTCCATGTCACACGTTAGTGTCCAGCTTGAAAGAATGGCCCATATCAAGGACTGATTTGGTAGATTATAAGCCTGTATCAGGATGTCTAGGGCACCTTGTATGCCCAGGTGGTCACCCATCCAAGTACAGACATGGCTCAATAATGTGTCAAAGTTGCATAATCCGATGCTTTTTAAGTTTCTGCCTTTTTTTTTTTGCTTTTATTCATTTATTTTTTAGATAAATACGTCAGGCTGATCGTTATAATATACTCTACTTTAGTACCTGATAATAAATGGCTAACTTTGGAGCTATTTGAAGCGAAACATGGCAAATTATTTTTGGTCAAAATTCTCATACATCAGGCTTCAGCACTAACAGGTTCAACAAAATTGACTTTGTATTTCATTCTATGCAACAACAAATGCTTAATAAATGCATCAGTATCTAAGTTGTATATGTCGGATCAAATCTTTTGATTTGAAAATGTTACGCTTTCATTGGATTATGCAGCTTTAACTTCAGTGATCAGATGAGAGCCGGTGTTTCCAACATGATATACATATAATATACAATATACATATAATATACATTTTTATTCACTAACATTAACTACACATTGATTATTAATAGTGACACAAAACCACATAACACAACGGAGTGTTCATTTTATGTGATATTGGGTTCAATCCTCTTGTGGCGCTAGTTGAAGCTGTGCTCAGCAGTGGAATGGACCTGGGTTCAATTCCACCCAACCCACCTCCACTACTCACCCACTCTCCACCCAAGAAACGAGGCGGATTCAGTTACACAAGATATCGGAACATAACTAACAAAGAATTCTTTAGTGCGGTGCACAAGAATCTGCTGAACAATATGCTCATTACTGAAACTCCCTACATTTTTCAATTGTTTAATAATGTCATTCTTAAATAGAAAAACAAATGAATAAGAAGAAAACAACATTGTAAAAAGAAAGCAAGGTTTTTGTTCCTGGAATAAACCGAATACTAGATTTTTTTTAATTCAGAATTTAGCGACATCAGGTGGCCGAAACACTCCTTCGACAGAATTACGTACTTGACTTGGTTGCGTTGCCCAAGTGCAGATCGGCGTTCGGTACACTCACTACTATGGTACCAGATGAGAAAGAGAACTATGTAATAGTAGTGTGTGGTTTTCACAAAACATATCAACATAAAGTTGTCACGACAAGGGGGAAAAAACAAAAACGCAAAAAGGTTCTTTGATTATGCCAATAAAAGGAGCCTTCAGAATATGTCAAACGCATAATGATTTTGTTTAAATCAACATTTGAGAATGGTTCTTTTTTTTTCTTAAACAAAAAAAGTTTTTACTCTAAATAATTTAAGAAAAAAGTTAATATAATTTTGAAACTAGTCGAGGGTTACGGCCAAAGGCGTGGAATCAGTCACGTGGAACCGAAACACAGGTGAAACCAGCACTGTCATCGAAGCTGAGTTTCGCACCCGGCAAATAGTAAAGAGCATGTTGTGAGATGCTGTTTTTTATATACACATAAATTATATAACACGTGAATACTGTACATTAATATACAAGGGTTCATACCCAGTTTGGCAAATCAAATTCCAGGACTTTCAATGCAAAATTCCAGGACGTCTTGAAGACGTCTATTAAATTAAAGTACCCCGAAACACGACCGTATTCAGTCGATTCATTATGGAAGATGTGAAATCTAAATAAGCATAAAAATAACAACAAACGTATGTATAGTTTTACTATAAAAATCAAGAGGTAAGATAACAAACCTACAAAAATCACTTTATATACAAAACATCACTGATTAAAGTTTGGGCACGTCAGTGAATATAGGCTTTACCAAATGTAGTCATGATTTTCCATTTTCAAGGATTTTCAAGGATCTTTATACAAATTCCAGGACTTTCCAGGCCTGGAATCCTGAATTATCAAATTCCACGACTTGCAGGTTTTCAAGTATCTGTACAAACCCTGTATATATATTAGTTATACTAGACGTATCTGGTATGAATAACTTGTTTTATTGAAGACTATACAAGGACATGTAGAGGATATGGAGATGACGTATATCCAGCTACATGTCCCTAACTATTAATTAATGTGTCTGTCTGTGTGTGTCTGTGTGCATCTGTGTGTGCGTCTGTCTGTCTGTTTGTGCCTGTCTGTGTGCATCTGTCTGTGTATGTTTGTGTCTGTCTGTCTACATCTGTCTGTGTCTGTTTGTGTATGTCTGTGTCTGTCTGCGTTTGTTTGTGTCTGTCTGTGTCTGTCTGTATGTGTTGGTGTGCATCTGTCTATCTGTTTGTGTCTGTATGTGTGCATCTGTTTGTGTCTGTCTGTGTGCATCTGTGTTTGTGTATGTCAGTGTGCATCTGTCTGTGTCTGTCTGTGTCTCTCTGTATGTGTCTGTCTGTCTCTCTGTGTCTGTTTGTGTATGTGTCTGTCAGTGTGATTGTGTGTGTCTATGCATACATATGTGTGGTATTCTATATAGTAAAGCCTCTCTAACCGACCACCTCCACAGATCGACCACTCCCTATAATGATCACTTTATTTGGGTCCCAAACGATCGCCCATACAATACCATTGTAACAATAAAAAAAAATCCCTAAACCAACCCAGCTCCCTAAATGGACCATGTAAAGTCAGTCCAATGGTCGGTCGATTTAGAGAGGTTTTTACTGTATTGCAAAATATCTAACCGAAATAGAAGAAAAAAAAACTAATTTAAAGAGAGGAGTTGATTTTGACAGACAAAAGAAGCGTTGTGTGGACTTGTGAGTGAATGGCGCATGCGGGGTGCGTGTGGCGTCTCGCTAACCTGGTGGCATTTGTTGCGTGTAATACTGGGACTGCTGGGTTTGGTTCGGGTACCAGTTCTGGCCAGGTGGAACTCGCGGGAACATGTCCTGGGAGTTAAACATCGGTCCCATCGTTCCCTGCTGTAAACGACAAAGTAACATACAACTTCAACATGCTTATTATATGTATATCCACAATTCATATGTATCCCCCAATGAGCTTTTCTGTCTCTCTTCCAATCGTGACTTTTAATTCATTATAAAATAGTAACTGTATTAAATATATTAACAAAATCTCAAAATTACGAAACAAAACTTGAGAACCCCCTTTATTGTCAAATAAGGGCACTATCGTTATCTTCATAATTAGTATTGATTGGCTGACTTCAGCATCCAATTGGGCCTATTTTGTTAGATTATGATACTCCCGAATATAGTTAGATATTAATAACTTCTCTTGGATTCTCCCTCCTACCCCCGCCTCCATTGTCGCTTACCACAACCAGAAAAAAAGGATAGATGGATACAAGAGTGCATTGGTTAATGTGAGTACTAAAGCCTTAATTATTGGTGCAGAGAGGCAGGCAGCACAGTGTTAATTACACATGTTGGACTAGGCCCTTAGGCGTAAACAATACATTTCCGTTTCCGGTCACGTGCTCAAAATGAGGTGAAATTGGGTCACATTATCAGTCTCGGCTCCGTGATTCTAATACATCAAGTGGCGGGGTTTGTTTGCTTGTGGTTTTACATCCTAGCAACATCTAAGGTCATATCAGGATGGTTACCGACTTGTGACAGTGCACTCATGATGGCTTTATAGTGCTGCCCCACTGGGAGACCAGGCCGCCGACACTATGACCCAATATCCCACGCAGTCACATTATCCTGATACAGTGCAAACCAGTCCTTATCCTATCCTATTAATGTCGAGCATCGGGGTAGATAGCGACAAGTATCAAGTTTATAAGTCATTGGTTTAATTCAGCTGGGATCAGAACTCTTGACCTTCTGCACAGGAAGCCTGCACTGTACCGATTCGGCCATCGCCTCCGGTATATATACATACAAATATATATGTACGCATGTATCTATATATGTATGTATTTTATATATATCAGGGATGCCAGTTGGGGTTGATGAAATTAGTGGAAAACACGAAAAGTGTTGCGGGCAGTACCCACTAGGTGGCACCACCGTACTTCGGCCACCACTAACCGGGTAGGCTCAGTATTGATGGTAGTGTTCTAGTAATGCGACAGGAGGCACCACCGGTGGTGTCAGTGCTTAGCCTTATGAGAAAGTCATCGTCAAATATTGACCAATCACAGCACACCAAATTCTTCATATTTTGCCCGTTCCATTAAAGATTTTCCAGTAGAGTTTTCTACTTTTAAAATTTTAAAAAGAAATAAAATAAAAAAATTGGTAGTAATATATATGCATGGAAATTGGACAATTCTAAAAATCTAAGTCATCCCAAATTGTCTAAAACATCAATAAAAAATTGTTAAACGAAAAAAGGAGAAATTTGGGAATTATTTGAATTCCATTAATTAGTGGAAGACTGGCATCCCTGATATATTATATTATATACATTATATATATATTATATATATCTATAATTTGTAGTCAACAGAAAACCCCACACAATAAACTGTACACATGTGTGTACCAACAATGGGAGCGAAAACGGATAAAACCTGAAGCAAACTGAATCATTAAAACAGTTCTCTCTAAAGAGAAATAAACTAAAAAGTTGGTTGGTGGTTTGGTCATTGTGACCTCGAACACAACGTCTGGGCTCCAACCAGTCCTCGGATGTGCTACATAGGTCTTTATACTCACACAAAGTTCACAACACAGGAATAGTCTGACCGACATCAGACAACACACTCTAGTATGAACGAGTGGCATAATGTCTTCATTATTTTAAAAGAAAAAGTAAAATTGTACTACTAGGCAATACTATGCAAAATTAGTATTGCATGATAATAGCAGCAAGTTCTGTTATTGCCAAGTAATGCTGGGTAATGTTACTGACATGTGCTATGCGCTACTTACATCAGCGAGATATTGCTGCCCTTCTTAACAATGACTGCCTTGAAATAATCACCCTGTAATATTACTTCCCCGTAATACTACATCGCAATCTGAACTAAAATGCCATACTAACCTGTAATATCGCCGCCAGAAAGTTTGTTATATTTAACAACGCCTCTAGAGCACATTAACTTTTATCATCAGCTATTGGATGTCAAACATATGGTCATTTTGACATAGTTCTTTGGAGGAAACCCACTGCCGCCACATAGGCTACTCTTTCTGATAAGCAGCAAGGGGTCTTTTATATGCACTTTCCCACAGACAGGACATCACATACGACACCCTTTGATGAACCAGTTGTGGACCACTGGTTGCGGAAATCCTATAGGTTGCTTCTGTCAATTTCCCGCGATTCCCTGACAAAGTTAAGCTTATGAGGTGTTCTGCACTTTCACTAGAAACCGCCAACCCCACCCACTGGCCATCACCAAGACCCTAGGAGACAGCTAAATGCTTCAAATTATCCGGGAATTGTGTGATTATATTGGATCAATAGATGGATAAAATACGTAGAATTGTACAAATATTTTAAAACTAACATAAATTATAGATTACCAAAAGAAAATGGCGGAAATGCGTGAAATCGCAGATTTTTCAGCCCTGATAGATACTATAACCCATATACTTTAATGGGAGAAATTAGGATTGACCACCTTAACTCGAATACTGGCTTGCATTGGACACCGGTGAACAAAAAGAACAACATTGGTCTGAGTGCAGAGTTGTCCTTTGAAGACAGGTACTACTATATTTCTTCATAGTAAAAGGGTGCACCTCCACATAGGTTCGAACCATCTCATTACTAAGTGCATGCTACTTCGGCTAACTTAAAGCCATGTTGGCAGCATGGGCCATATTGCACATGAAAACCTAATAGTATCTATTCTGTGGTGTTCTCTGTGGCGGAGTGGTTAGAGTGTCTGACTTTTTTCCAGGTCAGCCTCCTAATCTGAAGGTCAGGGTTTCGATTCCAGGTGCCCTCCCCACCTCTGCCAATTTGGATTTCCACCGCTGTGTATAACTTACAGCGTCATCAAAGGCCAGTTGCTCTCATACCATGTCTATATGGTGTGGGAGGTTAAAAATCCCTTGGGTCGGTAAAAGCGTAGGCTCGGGCTTTGTGTCGACAAACTGTCTAATGGTGAAAACAAGTCTATTCAGACTTATCCATTACAGGCAGTATAAATGTTCAAGAAAAAAAAAGTTGTGTTAATCATATTCACATGCCCACATTGAAATTCTGAAATAAATCAATGTCAAATAACAGCAAAAATTATCTCTTGATGCAATTTTGAAGTTTTTAGATTTAGGTCAACTGACAGCTAAATTTAAATCACAAAACATAGCTATAGTTACATGAGGCGATACAGCCCAGCTGGTTTTAGGACCTCTACACTGGTACAGAGGTCTCGCAAGCTTTAAAAAAAAAAGAATTGTGTTGACGTAAGGCCATGAAATCTACACATAGGTCTCCGGTGTGTTATTCAGATACCCTTGTACCTTCCCCCTCCCTGATAAAGGTTACCTGGCTATAATTATGAGGACCGTGCGCAAGACTATTACTATAACAGTTATGGCTTACCAGATACAAATATGTTTTTAATATAAGTAAATAAAAAGTACCCTCCGTCGGCCAATCCTTTCAAATTGAATAAATGCTATTTAGAAGAATGTCATTAACTTGGTTATGGTCATGAAGGATGTCATGAACTAGGTCATGGTCTTGAAGGATGTCATGAACCAGTTCATGAACGAGGTCATGGTAATTAAGGATGTCGTGAACTAGGTCATGGTCATGAAAAATGTCATGAACTAGTTAACTTGGTTCAAAGTGCGTGATATTACTAGTGCGTTGTTAGATTATTCAAAGGGGTTATGGTAAGCTATATTAACATGACTAAAAGCACAGGACTACGTTAAGAACAATTCTAATTTTGTCAACCAGTATTGAGTTGCATTGCTTGACGTGTTTTCTTAAACTATGGATGAGTAAAAAAAAGTCATTCTCAAACCACCCCTTCTTAGCAACTTACTTTCAAGTGAATAAACAACTTTCCAACTATCAACCTCAATTTGGGGGTGGGGGGTTCTATAACCCTCAACAATCAGGAAGGAAAGGTTTTTGTACATTAGTTGTTGAAGCAGTGGAAATTTCAGTCGCAGACGACTGGTCTTCCTGATTCCACTGCTCCTTGCCCTATCCTAATAATGATGAGCGGCTGGCTAAGAATCGACAAGTATCAATTTTTAAGTGATTGGTTTGACTCGACCAGGATTCGAACCCACGATCCCACGATCTACCAACACGGGAGGCGGATGCTCTAGCTCATTCGGCCATCCCGCCTGGTATGGTTTTTTTTTCCTTTTCTTTCTTAGTTACATATCTCAATTTGGTGTAATTTATTTATTATATATAATAAGAATAAGCTAAATTCAATAGCACGACATTTAACAATTATACAACAATGTTTTCAATTCGATATGGTCACATTAGTATCGTAATGAATACTGACCCATTTTTATTTCAACTAAGCCCATGCCCCCTTCCCTCTAACAATCGCAAAAATAGCATATTCTGCATTTTATCCGCCGATATTGCAGCAAATCGACCGATATCATAGTTTTTAGTTTACTCACGGAACTCGAGGGTGATAGGCTCTATAAACACAAGGTAGCTAAGGTCAAGGTCAAATTGCCAAGTAAATGTTAAGTGTTTGTCCCGATTACTTTTTTCTTTTTTTGCATCCACGAGAAATACGCTAGATTTTAATTCCTTAAAGAAAATGTTAAATTTGCTTCCATAGCAATAGTTCAGCTTTAATATAACACAATTATAAACAAAAAGAAAGAAAAATAATGTGGTTTTTTTTATATAATCATTTTTTTTTTCAAAACTAGTCCGCAAATTGCTGCTTTTTGGGGGATAATTTCGTGAAAATTCCGACATTTGAAGTACATGGTTAATTCTATTTCCTGGCTAATTCGTGTTGTACTCACTGTGGGTGTGGTGGATGGGTTCTAGAATGACATAGAAGGGGTTACAATCAAATTAAAAAGTTGCACAAAATTCTAAAAAAAATTAAAATAAATATATATTAGAAAAGAAAACACACCCAATATGATCAGTAAATCAGAGGGATCCAAAGCAAATAATAAAATCATAAAACTCTGTATCTCTGTAAACTCAGATGTGAAGTTCCGGGCATGCGTGGACGATGGGTAATAACGTCTGTTCGGCGTTCATCAGGAAGGACAAAAGATATACTGGAAGGTAGGGGAGTCGGTTGAATATACCAAGTGGTACCTTACTAATTGCTGGTGTAGCAGGAAATTACAAACCCCTGGACATCGCACAGCCGGGCTTTGCGATTTCCTAGGAAATCGCCCCCCCCACCCCCCATGGAAATCGCAAACCCCCCATGCTTTGTACCATTTATCACCCCAAGCATTGCAGCTATATATTTGATTTTGAACTTCTACCAGATCTGGGGGGATAAAATGGATTCAAGGAGGATCAAGATGGATTAATCCTAATGAAAACATCTTTGCAATAGTCCAGTTCGTAATTCCGACACAACATGCAGTGAAAACAGTAGCCTGGTCCCCTGGCCTTTATTCACATCAGTGTTATGTAGGATAATGATACAGATAGTTGTACCGGCTTTTCTTAATGACATAGTCTAGTATCTTTGACAAAAATTGACCTGTTCCCCTATTCTTCTTCTGAGTGATCGCAGTGAATATGGCCCTTGGTGTGACAGGCAGGAAATTAAAAATAATCAATTCATCCATCTTGTGAGGGATCCCCCTTATATAAAAATAAATGTGGCTTAATCATGCTTACATAAATACAATTTTTACACTAGACCAGTTGGTAATTCCAGCATCACGGTGCATTGTGGGAATTTTAAAAACAAAACAGGTAGCAGCTTCAGTTCTTCTTGAGGGACTAACGGTACTCGGGAACACATGTATTTCTACAATTGCGATCATTAAAGAGCCACTGCTAGCCCCAGCAGTAGCAGTTAACGGTGGGTGTGCGAGTGCACACCCGACTATAAAATCGAGATCGGCTACAGCAGACCTATGCAGCCGATCTCACAGTTTTCAGTATTGTCAAAGCTATTTCCCGTATTCTTGAATGACTTTCAGTAACACTTTTATGGTGAAAAATAAACAGTTACATAGGGGGAACATTAGTTTCTCCATTACACTTAAAAGTTATAGGGTAAAACAGGCATATACAAACTTATGGGGATGTCGATTCCGCAACGAAATAAATCCGCATTCAATGTTCGATTCCGTAACAAATACGAAAGAATACAGACGATGTACAGGTCATACATACATCAGACCTGTGCACCCAATCTCACAGCTTTCAGTTTTGTCAAAGCTATTTTCAGTATTATTGACTGACTTTCAGCGACACTTTTACAGTGAAAAATAAAGTATTACACAATATTCACAAGCAAACTTTCAATGCATCCTACAACAAATACTAGACTGGTGATTCCGTAACGAAACAAACAAATGCGTATTTCCGTATTCAGTGTTTGATTCCGTAATAGATACGGAAGAATACGGAGGGTGCACAGGTCTGCTACAGGTAAGACAAGCGCATGCGCACGAGAATTGGGATATTATAGCATTGCATGCCCGAGCAGCTCGAGTCTTCCACGAGCAGGGTGCGTGATAGTGGTTCTTTGAAAACCCAGCATTGGTCTAACCAGTCCCCGGCATATAGGCGTGGTCAAAGACCCTATAATAGTAAGGCGGCTCACTCCCTATCTCTCCCATGGTAATGTAAATTTCGCAGTGCCACCTTGTGGTGGGTTTGATCAGCCCAGCTGCCGGTTGGCGTTTCACATGTAAACACATACAATTATATTATACATGATATAGGTAAGTATGAATACACATCAATATGAAATTGCTATGAACAAATACACATCATCATCAGCATCAGCATCATCCTCGCCATCATCACACATCTTTCACATTCATATATACATATAATATAGCAACTGTTTAACCAAGAGAACAGCCAGCGCACCAAGTGGTGGGTTTGATCATTTTGATTACACAGTACAGGCTGAGTGAACCGTCTTACTATTATAGGGTCTTTGGCACGGTGGCCTGGGTGAGCGGCAGAATATGACTGGACTGAGCAACATTTTGGGGGGAGGGGGGGGGTTTGCGTTTTTTGTGGTAAATATTTTATCCACCAGACCATTTCATTCTTCAGCGCCGAAACATAATCTCCGGGCACTGAGTTGCTTATAAAACCTCACATACACAAAGTACGGTGCTCACCACCTCTGGTTCATAAACAAACACTACTGCATTGATAAATGGAAATAATTAATTCTGCGAATTACAAATCTGTCACTTTATTTGTTTGTTATTTGCTATGTATTATAAATTTCATTTTTTTAAAGAGCATATCCGATAAGGACTATTTATGTGAAAACCCCAGTGGCTCCTGAAAACACACTCCAACCGCATCCGCAAAGTTGGATACTGTAGTTGCATAACAGAAGAAAATATACCTCATTTCAACCATATTAGTGAAGGGGGATCTTTTTTGTGACGGTGAACTTTTTTTTACGGGGAACCTTTTGTGACGGTGAACCTTTTTTTGTGACTGTGAACCTTTTTTTGTGACGGTGAACCTTTTTTGTGACGGTGAACCCTTTTTTTGTGACAGTGAACCTTTTTTGTGACGGTGAACCCTTTTTAGTGACGGTGAACCTTTTTTTGTGACGGTGAACCTTTTTTTGTGCCGGTGAACCGCACTCTCCTTTTGTAGATAAGGATGTGGGCGAAAAAAACTGCAGTGTGTTTGCTGACTTGAAGTTGCATAATCCGATGAGAGCATAACATTCGAAACCAAAGCACTTGCCTACATTTGATCTTGTATATTTTACTTAGATACTTTAAGGTTTTTTTTATTAAATGCATTTTATTCATTCAATAATGTCTTTTGAGCAGCAGAGCACTGGTCTTTCAGCCATACAGTAAAATTGCTTGATAGATAAATGAAATTATCAGTTGTAATAGTAAACGGGACAGTTCAGGGTACGCCTCCGAGTCGACTCTGACACGTCTTTTTGGCCTATTTTCGTTCAGGGTACACCTTGGGAGACGCCTCGGAGACGTCTTGCTTTTCAGGTAGGAGGCAAAAAGCACGTCGAAAATGGCTGCCAAATTCAGTGGTTTCAGCCAATCTGAGCTGTTCTTTTCAATTGCAAATGGCTGCCTCCTATGGAGGTGGCCATTTTCAAGGCAACCGACTGCTTTTGCTGTTCAGACTGCCATGACGCCAGGAATTTCTCCGAGACGCCTCCGAGGCACACCCTGAACACGGCCCTGTTGAACTGGTGCAGTTATTAAATAGTTAATGCTGCACTGAAAGGATATCAAGTCAATTTAATAGAACCATTCATTGCTGCAAGTTATAAAAACCTATATCCAGAAATTTAGCCTGCATGCCAAGAAGTTATTTTGCATGCTTTTACTTCAAATATCTCTTAAGCTAGCCACTGTTAATGAAGCGAAAGAAGATTAAAACGATCAACCTACAAACAGTGATTTCAAAGAAACTTGCTGAAACTTGAAACCATCAGATTATGCAACTCTAACACAGTGCTGAGACCAATAGTGATAGTTATATATAACACAGCTTTGGATATGCCATTGGGAGATACATATAAATATATCCCAATTGTATATACATATATATATATAATTGGGAGATTCAGCATTATAAATAATATTATATACTGTGTGTTGGGGCTTTAGGGCCTAGCAACATCTATGGTCATATCAGGATGGGGATATATATATGAAATCCAAAGGCGCAGTGACTTGCCCGGGCGGATTGGTGCGAGAAGCACCCGGTGGTGGCGCTAGTAGTAGGCAAAAGGGGGCAAATCCGGGCAAGTCAACGATTGGAAGATAATAATATATATATCGAATGAACATGATAGAATAATAATATTAATAAATACTCCGCCTATTTATACATGCATAATAAATTATACGTACTATATATATATATATACACATATATACATACATACATACATACATACATACATACATATATATATATATATTATATATATATATAAATAAATAAATATTGATTAATCTGAAAATACCTATATACAGTATAACCCCTTTAAACCAAACTTGAAGGGACCCTAGAAATTTGTTTGGATTAACCGATCATTCGTTTAACCAAGCTTTGGCTTCGACTTTGACTAGGCTTTGGCAAAAACACGGGTACAATATGAATGTAATATACAATGTATGTGGACACTTTGATTATTGGTTTTTATGTATACACAGTATAACCCCATTAAACCAAGCTCGGTTAAACCAAACTATCAGTTCAATCCTAACTTTTTTCGGCGGCCCGGCAAAATACATACAGGAAGTGCCCTGGCACCCGACAATTTTGTTTGGAATAACCGATAATTTGGATTAACCGACTTTGGTTTAATTGTTTGGATTAACCGATAATTTGGATTAACCGACTTTGGTTTAACCAACTTTTTTATATGATAAATGGTAATATTTGGCCGGGCTGCCGAAAAAAGTTTGGATTAACCGAGCTTGGTTTAACGGGGTTGTACTGTATAGCTATCTGTAGGGATATAATATATATATATATGATGTGATATAATAAGGGGATATCTATGAGATATGTATCCCCTCATTTTAGGTAAGCGCACTGATCCCTTCTTAAAAAGAGAAAAGAAACATAAGTTTGTCTGACAAATCATGGCTGTGTTCCACGTTATGCATCAAGTCAACAGCTCATTTGTGCAAGAAAGGGTGACTTTTCTAGGTTATCTTCTGTTAGTCACGTGATATTCGTTAATGATTGCAAAGTACCTAAAATGATAATAACTATATATATTTTTTTTAAACTTAAGATCGTATCCACCCAATAAAAGGAGTAAGTGTCAGTCAAGGGAAACTAGGCAATTCTTGTGTCCGACCATATTAGAGGCAGACGACATTTTGGGGCAGCAGTCAGTGCGCTCAATTGGAAAAGTCACAGAGGCGCAAGTTCTGTACTTATTAAGGTTAATACTAATAGCAGTGTGGTACACCATAAAAAGAAAACTCCACTAAAATACTTATGTACACCCTTTCTGATGCTACTCAACAAACCAATTATAGTGTGGCTTTTTTCGCAAAGGAATTACAAAGCACAAAATTCTTTAAAAAAAATAAAAATGAAATAAATAAATAAAGCAAAACCTAAGAAATATATATATATATATATGTGATGTGAAAGTGACTGTTGACTCAACAATGCATTGCTCACCGGTATGTAGTTCGGAGCAGGATTGGTGCGCGATTGTCGCTTACGCGTTGGTTTCTTTCTGCGCAAGTTAGCATTCTCAGTTTTCGGGGCTTCCGGAATAGGCTCGGGCGGTTTCTCCTCCTGAACGAGAGAAGGATTGGTTGGAGTTTTACGTCCTGGCAACATCTAAGGTCATATCAGGATGGATACCGACTTGTGATAGTGCACATTCATGATGACTTTATAGTGCTGCCCCACTGGGAAATCAGGCCGCCAGCACCATAACCCGATATCCCACTCAGTCACATTATCCTGACACTGAGCTAACCAGTCCTTGCCCTATCCCAGTAATGCTGAGGGCCAGGCTAGGTAGTGACAAGTACCAATTTTCCAATATTGTTTTAACTAGGCTGGGTTTCGAATGGGAAGCCAGCGGTCTTAATGATTCGGCCACCATGTCTGGTATATTAGGTATTATGCGCTGTAGAATTTATTAGGCGAATGTTATTTAGGAATTAAGTGTTACATTATTACACTTGCTTGGTTGTAATTATGTCCTTATCCACAATTCAGGACACAAGACGGGGCGGGGCTATAGTATGGAAATTTATTGAGGTATAGGTTAAGGGTCGCAAGAAGGTACAGCAATAGGGTAGGTGTTGCTGGGTCGGCGTCAGGAGAAGTGGGGTTGGGGTGGCGTATGGGTGGAAATGACATCACAGGGGTCGCCGGGTACCGGCAGAGGCTCCAGCGCGTGCAACAGTGTCGCCACCTGGAGTAAGTCGGGGGCCTATGAATAAAGGGGGGGGGGGAAAGGGGGGCGGTGTGGGTAAGGGTAGCTCCGACTCGGTCCCGAATTACCCACATTGCCTAGCAATATGGACAATTCCCAAACCGACTAATATTGGGTAGGGGAGGCAACACCGAGTGACCTGCACATCAGCTCAATGGTCTGCAGCTAGCCAGGTCAAAATGACTCGCAGGTGCCCGTGTGCAACCACGCACCGCAATCACTCCCTCTATTCCAGCCAAACTTGTGTGTAACAAACAGCTTACGCCTTTTTCGAAAGGTGCCAGCCAGAGAATTTCTCGTTCAAATTGTATATCTATATTCCATTGTCCTTGACGTAATGCTATAAATAACACGGGGTGTTGCATTACCTCCTTAGGCGTTGGTGGCTCCAGGTCCTCTGGTGGCAGTGACGGTGGGTCCATGTAGTGGGACCCGGGTTTCACAACAGTGTGTGTGTGATACAGCAGCAGTCTGGAGAACACAACACCAATTTCAACAAATCCGCTCACCAGACTTTTGGGCTTAAAAATATAAATTTCATACAATGGTTTTGATTTTCAACTATATTTTTTAGCTAAATGTATTAGGTTGATCGTCATAATCTACTTTACTTTAGTTTGAAGTAACTTTTATGTTAAAGGATTAAAATTACAGTCCGACGAAGGCATCAATTTTTCGAAACCAAAACACTCATCTAGAATTGATTTTATATATCCAACTTAAAGGGACACGGTATCAGGGATGAAAGTGGTCTCCGGGAAAAAAAGCGGAAATGCTGATATTCTCCCATAGGCTTAGCATTGTCAGGGAATCCCTGAAAATTCCCGGAAGTTGGGTTTCATACATATTGGTATACACTGATGGTGCTGCGGCGTTTGAAGCATGTATTAGTAGTATACGCTGATAGTGCTGCGCCATTTGAAGCACGTATTAGTAGTATACGCTGCTAGTGCTGCGGCGTTTGCACCACATCTTAGTATACGCTGATGGTGCTGCAGCGTGAAACAACGTATTGGTTGGTTGGTTGTTGGGAGTTTTACATCCTGGAAACATCTAAGGTCATATCAGGGCGGCCGCAAGATATTAGTATACAATTATAGCTACAGGAAAAATCCGGGAAATCCGCGAAATCGCGAGATCTTTCATCCCTGCAGTATAGGCTGCTGAGACTGGAACTGTAGTCCAACAAAATGCTCTCCACGCACACCTTTTCAGTTTGTGTAACTGAATATGTGGAGGGAGTACATCTTTACTATTCATTCGTATTCATTCTCACTAGCGTCCATAAATCTAATATTAATTAATTAATTCACTATCCAGTAAAACCTCTCTAACCGACCACCTCCATAGATCGACCACTCCCCTATATCGATCGCTTTATTTGGGTCCCAACAATACCATTGTAACCGTATTATAACTCCCTAAGCTGACCACCTCCCGAAATGGACCACTAAAAGTCAGTCCCATGGTCGGTCGATTTAGAGAGGTTTTACTGTATATTTTGTTATGTTCACACTTACCTGAGTTGCTCTTCATACTTCAGTGGTTTGCGCTCGAGCCGGACTGCGCCAAACCAGACCCAGCTGAGCGGTGCAGGGTTCTTGTGTCCCTCCAGTAGGTCCCACCCAACCACCTTCACCTTACTCGCTGTCTGCAAGCCCTGGAGGTCACGGAAATAGGGTACAGGCGTGAGTGAAGACAAAACTAACAGAATATATAACTTTACCACCAAGACACTGGCCTTAACCAGCACCTCCTCAACTATACCGTCTGGTCCATTTAAAATCTCTTTGAACTGCTAGTGCTTCGTGAAAATTGCCTATTCAGATATTGATGGTAAATCATTTGTAGTTAAAGTAAGATTCCATATATGCGGTATGCAGCATGCGAATGCGAATGCGAATGCGAACACAGCATAAATACCCATGCCATTTTCGGTCTTTCTTGCTCCAAATTTGTGAAGGAAAGTCAAAGTTCCTGTTTGTTCTAAATGGAGCAACATTCATGTTCACACTGATCGGTCCATGGTGCGATCCACTTGTCACTTGCTACTTGCCGCATTCGCATCCGCATTCGCATCCGGACATATGGAATCTTAGCTTAAGCCCTGATTGTTGCTTCTCTAAAGGCTGATGAGGTCCCGCTTCTCTTTGGTGATTTACTTTATATTTGAACAATAATTGGCCATGGTCTTCGCTACATTATGGCGGTTTAAAATATTAGTACTTTACACTGTGTACATGTGAGACACTCACAGAAAGTGCACAGGGATGTGTGCAAATTGCACTTGGCAACATTTAACTACAAAGGTCAATTGTAAGCAGGAGCAAAAACAATCGTGAGCAGTTGTTGCCCAATATGGGGTTTGCAGCCCAAAGATTCTTTTGGGGAAGGAGGCGAGGCAGCACATGGTCGGAGGAGAGGAGCGACAGGCGAGGGAGTGCAAATGAGAAAGGGGGAAGGGTGAAGGGTGAAGGGGGAAGGGGGAAGGGGGAAGGGGGGAATGGGGGATGCAAGAAGGGGGAAGGGGAAGGGGGAAGGGGAAGGGGAAGGGGAAGGGGGAAGGGGAAGGGGAAGGGGGAAGGGGAAGGGGGACGGGGGAAGGGGGAATGGGAAGGAAGGGGGAAGGGGGAAGGGGAAAAGAGGAAGGAGGAAGGGGGAAGGAGGAGGGGGAAGGGGTGGGGAAAGGAGGAGGAATGAGGGATGAGAGAGTGGGGTAAGGGGATGAAAAAAGGAGAAAGCGTAGATTCTGGTGGGAAAGGGGTAGGAATGGCGATAGAGAAGGGTGGGGGTAGAGTATTGAACGAGGTGAGGCGAGTCCTTGCTCCAACAGGGCCCATAGACCTGAGGACAGCAAACCCCATTTTCAGGCAATAGTGTTTAGTAAAGATTGTTAACATCGAACTCTCAGCAATTTTGATCCATTAAAAATATACAGAGGAACATCATGCGTTTTCACATAAAACTGGTAATGATAAAACACAATAATTGATGTCAGACCACGGTAGTAGTCGAATATCAGATGACATGAGAACGCGGTATAAACGCCATTTTAGGCATTTAGTAATACAAAATAAAATAACTAAACATTGAAATGAGAAACATTCAACTGTGACATCCTTAAACTATGTGTACTAACAAAAAGAACCTCTTTCATTTCACATCGTGCAATGTCTTCGTTTTCTTCATCAAACACCTGAGAGGGAATTTTGCATATTCTATATATAACATAGGCATTGTGGAAAGTGTGAGTGTAGCCAAGTGTCAAGAGCCAGGCCACATTTACCTGAAGTAAGGGTTCCAGAGTAGCTTTGCTATTGTTGTAAATATAGTTTATTCATTGAATATACTCTTTTGTCAGCGCCATGGCACTGGTCTTCGGGCCATGTGACATTGGGAGTTATTTACAACATATGTATATATGTAGTCTGATATTGCCATCAGCGCTAGTAAAAGTCAACTGCATTGACAATATTATCCATTTCAATACTTACATTTGGCATAGTTTGAAAACTTAAGTCGTAATTATATGCTGTAGTATACAGTCAAACCTCTCTAAATCGACCGACCTTGGGACAGACTTTAAGGGGTCGGTTTAGGGAGGTGGTCGGCTTAGGGAGTCAGAATATGGTTACAATGGTATCGTTGGGTCCCAAATAAAGCGATTGATATCGGGGAGTGGTCGATCTGTGGAGATGTTCGGTTAGGGAGGTTTTACTGTATATTATATATTGGTATCCAGTACGGTGTCAGCACTTCATACAAATATGGCGGGAAAGAACACATCACTCTTTCTGGACAACCGGGAAACACAACATAACCCTCCATAGCGTATCAGATATTACTTTAACGATAATGTTGCTCTCTGTAGTCTACTGACTATGCTTGGAAGGACAACATAACTCTCGGTAGACTACCAGATATGTTCATAAAGACAGCCTCCATACAGTACTGTGTATATTTGTAAAGACAACTTAACCCTCCATAAACTACAGGGTATGTTTGTGAAGACAACATTGCTCTCTATAGTCTACTGCGTTTTTTTTTGGTTTTTTAAAAATTGAGGCTGTATTTATACTGTCCATAGCATATAAGCCCGGGTATCCAGGCTTGTTTTCAATGCTGGCCAGTTGTAGTGTTGGTGTTATCTTACCACACAGTAGCTGCTGATAAGGTATTTGATTGCCTGCATTTCAGTAGCAGATAGATGATTGGTTGGTATGGTTAGCCTATGTTAGTTTTTTTTTAAATTTCTTGGCATATATGTATTTATTTTTTGTACTCTTATTACTAGACTAGCCTACTCCTATTTACATATCATAGGCTTGTACGTAGCTGTGTGGTGTGTTATCTGGCTACTTTTGGCATGGTTACCTTCCATTGGGCATCCCGCTGGTGGGCCGTGACATATCAGTGCAGTGCAGCTTAGTGGGGGCTTCCTAGCCTTATTTTGCACAGATATTTTTTGTAAATTTTTAGGTCAGGGATTTGTTGTTCCTTTACCGTTTGGGCATTGAAAAGACAAAATAACTCTCTGTAGACTACCAGATATATTCATAAAGACAGCCTCCATACAGTACCGTGTATATTTGTAAAGACAACTTAACCCTCCATAAACTACAGGGTATGTTTGTAAAGACATTGCTCTCTATAGTCTACTTTGTATGTTTGAAAAGACAACATAACTCTCTGTAGACTACCAGATATATTCATAAAGACAGACTCCATACAGTACCGTGTATATTTGTAAAGACAACTTAACCCTCCATAAACTACAGGGTATGTTTGTAAAGACAACATTGCTCTCTATAGTCTACTTTGTATGTTTGAAAAGACAACATAACTCTCTGTAGACTACCAGATATATTCATAAAGACAGCAGTGCCCTCCGTAGAGTACTGGGTATATTCACAAAGACAACATAACCCTCAATAGACTGCAGGGTATGTTTGACAATATTGCCCTCTGTAGACTATCGTGATATAATGAGTGTGTTCATAAATATCAACTACCTTATATCCCCGTTTAAAAAAAAGCTGAAATTAGGGGCTCGACTATTACACACGTACTGTTTTGAGGGGATGAAATTCATGCATGTCGTGAGTTAAAAAAATGGACCAAAAAAAGCGATATTTCTATATAAAATAATAAACAACAAATTGAAAAAGAATTAGGACCACTATTAAATATTTATCTACAAAATAACTGTCTCCATTCTGCCTACTATGGTATTTTCCTGTGATACGCATGGAAAATGATCCATATAACTATCTAAAAAAATCCTGGAAATCCACTGAGAATTGGAGACAAAAAAATTGCCATCTTCAAAGACCAATGTTTGTTGCAAAAAAAACAAAAACTTGCAGAAACTTCAAAAAGGAGCCTCACCTTGGTCTTGTCAGTGTCTGCTTTGTGGCCCTTGTTGTCTGTAATGTGGTCGACACAAATCACCTCCACCTGGCGTTTTGGCAACGGTAGCAGTTGTCGCAGCTCATCTATGCCATCCGACCTCCTATCACCCAACTCCTTCGTAAGGCACGTCTGTGAGCGGGGCCACGAGTCGCACAGAACAAACCACATTACTACACAGCACGTAATCAGTGCAAATTCAACACCATCCGCAAACATTTCATCTATGCCATCAGACCTCCTATCACCCAACTCCTTCTGTAGGCATGTCTATGAGCGGGGCCACGAGTCACACACAACAAACCACATTACTACACAGCATGTAATCAGTGCAAATTCAACACCACCCACAAACATTTCATCTATGCTGTCCGACCTCCTATCACCCAACTCCTTCTGTAGGCACGTCTGTGAGCGGGGCCACGAGTCACACACAACAAACCACATTACCACACAGCAAGTAATCAGCACAAATTCAATATCACCTGTATCAAACACATCACATCTCCCCCTGTTCTGAAGCATTAACAAAAACCTATCCCAAGACCCATAACAGTTTAGGAAAATGTAAAGAATCATCTTCCGAAAATCTTGTCTTATCTTGCAAATGAAAGTTTTAATTGTTTGTTTTTTTAAACACGTCCTGGTTAAATAATAATAACAATAATTAAAAAAATAATAATAATCTATGAACACTGTCGGTTATTGGTCTACATATTCTAGGTCTATCTATGACACTTAAAAGTGTCAAGGTCTATACATTGACATGATAATTATGGCGTGGCCCCATTTGCTGTTTGGACTATTTTCCGTTCCAACCAGTGTTCCACAACTGGTTCATCAAAGGCTGTGGTAAGCGCTATCCTGTCTGTGGGGAAAGTGCATATAAAAGACCCCTTGCTGCTTATCGGAAAAAGTAGCCTATGTGGCAGCAGCGGGTTTCCTCTAAAGAAATATGTTAGAATGGGTTAGTGACCTACCTTTAGCTTCTTAATGAGAGTCATATAAGAGCGTCTGTTCTCCTCCCACCGGTCCGAGTTCTCGGTAACCAGCGTGCCATGAATCAGCACCGACAACATATCAAGCACCGTAGTGAATAACTCGCTGAAAACAAAGAGGCCATTGCAGGTTTACATCCTAGTAATTTATGAGTGTAAAAGGTGCCAATGTTTCGGCATAATTGGAACTGTATGGTAGATGTGCAGCAAGGTATTCCCCGTGCCATCACCTCTGCCAATTTGGATTTCCACCGCTATGTATAACTTACAGCGTCATCAAAGTCCAGTTGCTCTCATACTGTCTATGTGGTGTGGGAGGTTAAAAATCCCTTGGGTCGGTAAAAGTGTAGGCTCTCACTGTCTATCGACCAACTGTCTAATGGTGAAAGCAAGTCTATTCAGACTTATCCATGATAGACAGTATAAATCTTCAAGAAAAAAAACTAAAGTTGTCACCTCCATGTGTTAAGAATGTTAGCAATATTACATGTATTTAATCTATCCCGCAAAATGTATCAAAGGCATGTTTGTATGATGTCATGCTAAAGTGAAAATTTAAACATCGACACCATGCATTTACCCAAACTTTTTTTCTTGTCAGACAAGTAAATGCATTCTACATTTTAATATGGAGAAAACAACAATTCCGTGATTTTCAAAGAATGTTATCGATAATATTGACAAACCATGAAAATTGAGGTTAAAAACAAAACTGTTATCCCATGATATTCAATGGCTTTCAAGAGCCATCAAAGCTTAACCCCTGACTCACTTATTTGATGCTGAGTCAACGACCCCGTGACACATGAGTTGGAGTAGAAGTACAGCCCAGTCTGAGGTGAGGGGAGGAGAGCGCTGTATCGTGTCGAACATGGACCCGACCAGACTGAGCCGCAGCTGCAGGGCCTCCTGCATCATCGCCATCAGCTTGCCGTCCTCCGGAAGACCCTTATCGGGCTGCAATATCACGCACAGCAACTCATCACCATACCAGAGTCCGCATCCACCCAGCCACTAGTCAGGCGCCTGGCCATACTAAGCCGCCACACTATACACTGCGACACATATATGGGTCATTCCCTGGAACTGGCTACCACATATTTGTTTTCGGCATTACGATGGTGATAATTAATTCTTTATTTCTTTGGTAGCGAGTCAAATAGTTATTGTCGCCTCTGTGTGCTAAGAATGTTAGCAATATTACACATATTTAATCTATACCACAAAATGCATCAAAAGCATGCTTCTATGATTTTGTGCTAAAGCGAAAGTATGAAAATTTACACATCGACACCATGCATTTACCGAAACTTTATTTAAACTTTGTTCTTGTAAGACATAATCTTGTTTGGTGAACTGTAATCAATCAAATCTTGTTTGAATTTGTTGTGTATGTTAATAGGTACTCCAAACAGATTTATTTTTTCTTTTCATGAAGTTAATTTGCAAATGGTACAGTTAGAAAGATATTATTCTGATTACACTAGATATAATAAAAGTAAATCGGTCTATCAGTCCCTGAGTTATGATTTCTTTTTAAATTTAATTTTTGACCCGTTGCTTGGTTACGAACCTCCTTTGCACTGGTTACGAACTTGTCGAGCTGTGAGTGCAGAGAGTTGAGAAGGCCCTCCCTCTGTTCGTCCTGCCCCCGAAGGCACGTCAGTACCAGCGATAAGAACGGCTGCAGTCCCAGCAGCGAAGTGCTGAACTCAGCGGAAACACACAGACGCAATCAAGGTCAGAGGAGGGCGCGCTTTAGGAAAAGGCGGATGGCAGGTCTTGTGCCTTGTTGATTAAGGTTACTTAAATACTTCTAGGTACTATTATCTTCAATGGAAATTTGATAACCAAATGAATTCTTCTTATGATGTTTGAAGAGAAAAAAACCGAGAAAAACCTCCCCCATCAAGCCACGAAAATATCCTGCTTGACTATTTATTAACCACTGCCTCCTCACTGCTCTCACCTGCGCTGCAGCTGGCGCTCCTTCTCCTTGGACTTGGTGGACCAGAAGTTGTTGCCCGACTCAAGCACCTGTCCGGCCGCCTTCAGCACCCGCCCCTGTACAGCGGTCGGCAGCTTCGCAATCAGAGGCGCCACTAGCCACACGCCTTCCTTCGACAACTCCGGCCTGCGGATGGAACAAACCGTAATCAGCATTCAAGGTGCATGTAATTAGTTAGCCTTTTTTTTATATTTCATTTAATCAGCCACTTTTCGTTTTTCCTCCCTTCTTTCCTTCCTCCCACTTTTCTTTCTTTCTTTCATTCTTTCTTTCTATCCTTCTTTCTTAAGATCGCATATAATTAATTAGCTACCCTCTTTCTTTCTTTAATTCTCTAATTTTAAAGATTCATTTAATTAGTTAAATTTTCTTTCTTTCTTTCTCTTTCTTTCTTTGACAACTCTGGTGTTCAGACGAAACAAACATCAATCACTCAAAAAGTCTCATTTGTTCTTCTTTCTTTCTATTTCTTTTTACTTCTTGGAATTTAAATGTGCATTCACATTTACATGGCCATAGCCGACAAAACTAGTTCCAAAAGAGTGATGAGGTTAGTGCTATTCTGATATCGTTTTTATTAGACTACACAGTCAGATGAGTATCACCATGGAGAATGCGTTATAAAAAAAGTTTGTTTTATTTAACAACGCCTCTAGAGCACATTGATTTTCATATCATCGGCTATTGGACGTCAAACATAGGGTCATTCTGACATATTTCTTTGGAGGAAACCCGCTGCTGCCACATAGGCTACTCTTTCTGATAAGCAGCAAGGGGTCTTTTATATACACTTTCCCAAAGACAAGACAGCACACACCACAGCCTTTGATGAACCAGTTGTGGACCACTGGTTGAAACGGCAAAATTAGCCCAAACTGCAAATGTCTCAACTGAGCAGGATCGATCGAATGACCCACACCTCCACCGGTGTATACTCTACTGCCTGAGCTCCGTCCTGCTCCAGGAGATTGCGTTATCTACATGAATTTGGAATTTAATAATTTAATAAGCATATACATGGAGCTGATAACCTAACGGGCGAGGTCAATCCGAGGTCAACATACATTGCAAGGCGTGAGGTGAGATTCCAGGATTTGGGAGATAGTGTTTATTAACAGATTTTAAAATATAGCTATTTTCATCAGGAAAAAGCTGAACATTAAGTAGCTGATATCGCATGCTGTTCTGATATCGGTGTTTTCAGACTTGTATAGATCACCAGGCTTAGCAAATAGATATCACAATAAGGAATGTGTTATCAGGAATATTTAAGTAATTAATCAAAATAACTAATTTATAATACCAAACAAAATTATTCTACTCCCAGTATGGCGCATAGACTAGGTTATGCACTAAAGCTCTCTAACCAACGGTGTGCTTCTCACTTGTGAAGACGCTAAAGCCCTCCACCAGAGACCACCCGGCATGCTTCTCATCTGTCAACACGCTAAAGCTCTCTAACAGACACCATCCCATGTTTCTCACTTGTTTGTTTGTTGTTTTACGTCCTAGCAACATCTCCCTCTCATCTGTGAATATGCTAAAGCTTGATACCAGAGACCACGCGGCATGCTTCTCACATAAGAACATGCTAAAGCTCTCTGACACGATCCCACATGTTTCTCACACGTTTCTGTTGTTGCTTTACGTCCTAGCAACATCTGCTTCTCACCTGTCAACACGCTAAAGCTCTCTAACAGACTACCCAGCATGCTTCTCACCTGTCAACATTGTAAAGCTCTCTAACATACTACCCAGCATGCTTCTCACCTGTCAACACGCTAAAGCTCTCTAACATACTACCCAGCATGCTTCTCACCTGTCAACATTGTAAAGCTCTCTAACATACTACCCAGCATGCTTCTCACCTGGCAACACGCTAAAGCTCTCTAACAGACTACCCAGCATGCTTCTCACCTGTCAACATTGTAAAGCTCTCTAACATACTACCCAGCATGCTTCTCACCTGGCAACACGCTAAAGCTCTCTAACAGACTACCCAGCATGCTTCTCACCTGTCAACATTGTAAAGCTCTCTAACATACTACCCAGCATGCTTCTCACCTGTCAACACGCTAAGGCTCTCTAACAGACTATCTAGCATGCTTCTCACTTGTCAACACGCTAAAGCGTCTCTAACAGACTGCCCAGCATGCTTCTCACCTGTGTACGCCCCACGTGGGCTGGGAGCCGGCGTTCTCCTTGTCGATCTCCGTCTGCTGCTGGAACACCTCAATCGTTCCCTTGGCTATGTTGTCCAGTAGTGCACTCATTTCCTGTGCGAGGGTTTAATGGCATATGTCACATTCAAGAGCCTTTTAACTCGCTTGGCCAGAACACCGGGTATATCTGCCACAGTATGCCACAGCATTGTTACAGCATTGAGGCCGGACTCTCAGGTCACTAGGACAAACCAGTCTGTGCCAACTAAGACCCTTTCGTCCGAGTCCTCTCCTTATTTATGAGGAGGTGCATAGTCTGAGGACTTTGCGTTTCCACCATCTTTTAGTTTTAGGTAAGGGGCTGTTCAAATATTACTTAGCGCTATTTTGTCAAAATTAGACACACCCACACCGTGTAACACTCAGACAAATGAAAACTTCTATGAATTTTAAAGACTTCATCAACAGTAAAAACTCCATTATTTTGAAGGCATGGAAAATATGGTTTAAAAAAAAAGAAAGTATTCCATGACATTCAATGGACTCCACAAGCCGCAGGAACTTTAAATGACGTATATTACAAGATATAATCGTATAATCCCTTATTGCTTGCTGGGCCTCCTGGATACCGGCAGTTGAACCCAGCAGCGAAAGCTGGGGTGTCAGCGAATGGCTGTTTATGTATAGTAATGCGTACTTACTGATGGCGAAGCTTGCTTTATCATCAGTTGAAGTTCTAGCCATGAAACTCGCATAGACCACTGATCCATATTCTGAAAAGTAAATAAAAGAGAACTCCCATTTAATCTGGCACGTGATGATATATAGGGGACGGCGGACGCAGCTAGAGCGGTGATGCGCCCTAGCCTACCGGGTTAGTAAGCAAGGCCCATGGGGGCACCAGTTTGGATAATAATGACTCACAGAACTAACCAGTTAGTAAGGGGCCACCCAAAGTTTTCAACATTTTCACTTGGTTGGTTGTTGGAGTTTTATGTCTTGGCAACATCTAAGGTCATATCAGGACAGGTAGCGACTTGTGACCGTGCGCATTCATGGTGACTTTACAATGCTGCCCCACAGCACCATGACCTGATATCTCACTCAGTCACATTATCCTGACACTGAGCCAACCAGTCCTTGCCCTATCCTAATAATGCCGGGCACCTGGCTAGGAAATGAAAAGTATCAATATTTAAATAATTGGTTTGACTCGACAAGGGTTCGAACCCATGTCAATATTTTCACGGTCGTACAAAGTGTACGATGGGAGGGGGGGGGGGGGGGGAATAGAGGAGGGGGAGTGTTAGTTAACTACAAATTTTCATTTTAAAAAAGGGGGGGAAAAATCGGAAATCTGTTGCAAGGAATATGTAAATAATCGAGAACACTGAAAACTAAATGTAGTTCAATAATACTATCCTTATCCTAGTGATCATTGTCTTTCAATATCCAATATCATTCCCCGAAAATGCGGATGTTATGGAATCATGAAAATTTCCCGGAAGTCAGGTTTCATAAACTACTCTCCTCCCACTATCCTAGTCCCGTTCTTCTGATCAATCAGTATAGACTATCTTTGGAGAGTGTTCCACTGTCCTTGTTGGGACTGTATTATCGCCCATTCCGCAAATTTCCATTTTCTCTCTCCGCAATCAGTACATGCTTTTCTGTTTGTTTGGGTTTGATATCCTAGTGACATCTAAGGTTATATCAGAACAGAATTGGGACTGACCCAATTGATGTCATATTTATCCATGGCATTTTGTGATGCAGTAAAACCTCTCTAACCACCTCCACAGATCGAGCGCTCACCTCTATTGATCGCTTTATTTAGGTCCCAAACGATCTCCCCTATGTCAATTGCTTTATTTGGGTCCCAAACGATTGCCCATACAATACCATTGTAACAAAATGAAAAACTCCTTAAACCGACAACCTCCATATTCTGAAAAGTAAATAAAAGAGAACTCCCATTTAATCTGGCACGTGATGATATATAGGGGAAGGCGGTCGCAGCTAGAGCGGTGATGCGCCCTAGACTACCGGGTTAGTAAGCAAGGCCCATGGGGGCACCAGTTTGGATAATAATGACTCACAGAACTAACCAGTTAGTAAGGGGCCACCCAAAGTTTTCAACATTTTCACTTGGTTGGTTGTTGGAGTTTTATGTCTTGGCAACATCTAAGGTCATATCAGGACAGGTAGCGACTTGTGACCGTGCGCATTCATGGTGACTTTACAATGCTGCCCCACAGCACCATGACCTGATATCTCACTCAGTCACATTATCCTGACACTGAGCCAACCAGTCCTTGCCCTATCCTAATAATGCCGGGCACCTGGCTAGGAAATGAAAAGTATCAATATTTAAATAATTGGTTTGACTCGACAAGGGTTCGAACCCATGTCAATATTTTCACGGTCGTACAAAGTGTACGATGGGAGGGGGGGGGGGGGGGAAATAGAGGAGGGGGAGTGTTAGTTAACTACAAATTTTCATTTAAAAAAAGGGGGGGAAAAATCGGAAATCTGTTGCAAGGAATATGTAAATAATCGAGAACACTGAAAACTAAATGTAGTTCAATAATACTATCCTTATCCTAGTGATCATTGTCTTTCAATATCCAATATCATTCCCCGAAAATGCGGATGTTATGGAATCATGAAAATTTCCCAGAAGTCAGGTTTCATAAACTACTCTCCTCCCACTATCCTAGTCCCGTTCTTCTGATCAATCAGTATAGACTATCTTTGGAGAGTGTTCCACTGTCCTTGTTGGGACTGTATTATCGCCCATTCCGCAAATTTCCATTTTCTCTCTCCGCAATCAGTACATGCTTTTCTGTTTGTTTGGGTTTGATATCCTAGTGACATCTAAGGTTATATCAGAACAGAATTGGGACTGACCCAATTGATGTCATATTTATCCATGGCATTTTGTGATGCAGTAAAACCTCTCTAACCACCTCCACAGATCGAGCGCTCACCTCTATTGATCGCTTTATTTAGGTCCCAAACGATCTCCCCTATGTCAATTGCTTTATTTGGGTCCCAAACGATTGCCCATACAATACCATTGTAACAAAATGAAAAACTCCCTAAACCGACAACCTCCATAAATGGACCATTTAAAGTCGGTCCCATGGTCGGTCGACTGTAGTTGATTGGCAATTATCAAAAAGCGCAGAAATGCCCGAAACCGCGGAGATCGTTCATCCCTCGTCTAAGAAGAAGCGTGGTTTGTTTGACCGCTGACCTTGAGAATCCGCGTAATTGTTCGTCGTTGTTCTATTTGTTCCATAGGCTCCCCGTCTCCATCTTCGTCGTCGTCGTCATCCTCCTCGGGCTCCGGGACCGACGGCAGGCCGCCCGAGTAGCAGATCATCTGCACCAGCTGCTGAGCCTGCTTCCTCTTCAGCATGTTGTCCAACAACATGTCAGCTGCCAACAGCAAGGGTGGGAGGAGAGAAAGTAGGTCAGCAGAGGGACGGCAAAAAAACAAACTAGGTCAGTTAGTGAAGATTGTATATTTGTTTGTTTGTTCAGGTATTACATCCTGGCAAATCTAAGGTTGGTTGTTTTAGGTCTGGGCAACATCAACGGTCATATCAGGACGGGTATTGACTCCTGACAGTGCACACTCATGGCGATGTTAACTCATTGGGACACCAGGCCGCCGGCACCATGACCCCAATTTCCCACACAGTCACATTAATCTGATAGTGAGCTAACCAGTCCTTGTCCTATTCTAATAATGGATAGCGCCAAGCTAGGTAGCGACAACTATCAAATTTGTAAGTCCTTGGTTTGACTTGGCCGGGTTTCAAACTCCCGACCTTCCGCACTGGAAGCCTGCGTTCTACCGATTTGTCCACCATATCTGGTCAGTTAGTGAAGAAGAAACTGGGTCACAAGTTATGCTAATCTGATGGTTTCAGGTTTCTGCCATATTTGACAAATAAATGTATTAATTAGGGTTGATTTTCTAATCCACTTTATTTTAGTTCCGATAACTTTTATTACAAATGGCAAACTTTGAAGTGTACGCATCAAGTTAGTTTGTTTGTTGTTGTTTTACGTCTTAGCAACATCTAAGGTCATATCAGGACGGGTACACATCAAAGTAATATGCGTACAATGTAAAATGTGCTGTGCATCACACAGGTAACAGCGCTTATTATAATGCAGCTTTTCTGTGCTTACCCGTGAAGAGCTCCTCCGGGTTCTTGAGGAAGCGCTCCCTGACCCACTCCTGGCTGCAGATCTCCCTCAGCGCGTGTTTGGCATACTCGCTCAGGCCTGCGCTCTCCATTCCACCCTTTGTGTTTGTCGTTGGACTGCAATACAAGTAGTAAAGTGAGCATCTTTATGGTAGTTTAACCGTCCGGCTTTTCCGCCCCCCGCCTAAGGCGAGCCTACGTGTTAATATAATTAATGGTTTCCATGTGAATTTCCTTGGGCCAGCCGCCGCCGTTGTAGCCTTAGCTCCCGCCTGCGCGTTGTCCGTCGTCGGTGTCCGCCCCAGACTGAAGGCGCCAGCCAGAGTATCGTCTAAATACTAGATTTGCCATCGTGCGCATTTATCGGCCTAAAGTGTATTCATATTAGGATATTTCAACTACTGGCTGCCCCCTTCGTCGTTGGAGATATTATGAATGTTACTAACTGAATCCAAATATGCGCAGTCCAGCACGAGTTGCTGCCGCTGTCTCTACTATTTAGTTTGCATTATACGTCGTGGTTCTAGCCTAAAAGTAAACACTACGTTAATTCTGTAAATGCGTCAGTTATTAGATTCCCGCAGAGGGGTGCATTACTTGCAGAAGGCCGACTTAGGCTTAAGGCCTCTCAGTTCATAGAAAGCAATCGAATATCAAGGTTCCATAGCGGTTAATCTACAATAAGACTGGAGGATAGTAAAGAATGCAAGGAACGTCCTGATTCACCTTTACAAGAGCTCACGATTTATTCTTAACTAAAGACTAACATGGATACCAACATAAATAGTGATAAAGGTCTCCCGTTCCCTCCCGTGTGGTTTCTATAATTTAGTTTAGAATTTTGACCCTAAAAAGCCTAAATATCGGTGGAAAACGACGGAGCGTGTAGAAACACGTCCGCCGGGTCTGGCCCCGAACGCCCGACCCCCCATTGCTTAGCTAGTCGCTAAGCAACGCTTTACCACCGAGAACCCTCGCGCGCACAAGGGTTAGCAATTTGCGCGCGCGCAATTTGCGCGCGTGCAAATTGCTTAGGCGAGTAGACACGCCCACTTCAGTAGCATGCTCTCATGGAGGCTGGCTGGTTGGTGGGTTGGCTAACACCTGCGCTCTACCACATTCCAGAAACCAAAATAAAGAGATCTTGTCATATTATATTTTGTATGTTTTTTGTGTGAGTTTTCTGTTTTCCATGCGTGTGCTTTCCAGGTGAGTGAGTGAGTGAGTGACTGAGTGAGTGACTGAGTGAGTGACTGAGTGAGAGTGAGTGTGTGCGTGGGCATGTGTGAGTGTGAGTGAGTGAGTAGTGAGTGAGTGAGTGTGTGTATGTGTATGTGTATGTGTGTGTGAGTGTTAGTGTGTGCATGTGTTTTTATAGACATGCGACCGTTTCATTTTAATAATATTTCGCGACAATCAAAACAGTCCAAATCGCATCACTTTATCAGTATTTGTTACATGTTATGTCTTCACCCACAATATGGTGAACTACTATATAAATTCTAATATGGATAATTTCTACATTAAAAAAACACCAGATCTGACTAGATCAACAACTATTCAAACAAGATTTTATTGATTACAGATAAGCAAACAAAATCATGTCTTACAAGAAAAAGGTTTTAAACGGTTTGGGTAAAATGTATGGTGTCGATGTGTAAATTTTCACATTTTCATTTGAGCACAAAATCACACAAGCATACTTTTGATACATGCAGTATTGCTAACATACTTAACACAAGAGCAACGATAATTATTTCACTTGCTACTAAAAATAGGCAGAATTAATTATCACCATCGTAACATGGAAACCAAATATGAGGTGCCCAATTTCAGAGAATCCTCATGTCCACCATAGTAACATGGAAACCAAATATGCAATGCCCAGTATTACGAAAACCTCCTGTCTACATCGCGTAACTAACATCTTAAAATTGAATCATCACAAGCGTTGCTTACCCGAGGACGAACCCTGGGTTGAGGTCCAGGTCGTCCTCCCCGCCGTCGTCCAAGCTGTTCATCAGGTCGCTGATGATGTCGTTGTTCTTGCTGGGAGAGGCGGCCGCCGCCCGATTCTTGGCGTCGTTGTTGCAGCTGTCGCCTAGAGACGAATTGTCAAGGTGCCACAGTTAGCTAGCTTAGCAACAAGCAACATGGTATTGTAGCGTGCTCAAAACACATGGACCACTGTGTCTATAGATAGAGGTGGTGATCGACACTTCTGTCATTCCGGTTCCGGGGAGGGGCAGACGGGATGCTGGGGGAGGGGGGGGGAATAGGACAAGAAAGGGACAGGATGGAATGAGAATGGAATGGGTTTTCCCGCGGTTCTTCTCCAGCAGTGCAAGGGGAGGTTTCCCTCGGTTTTATGGCACTATAAAGTCTATGTGGGGGAAGTCTCTTCTTTTTTTTTTCATTAAAAGAAATGTTTGATTAGAAATCTGCAAAACCTTTGAAAGCTTTCACCCCTTACCAGTTTAGTGGTAATTCAATAAGCCATGTAATTTGTTTAAAGACTAATTCTCATAAACTCTTATACCTGATTCAAAACCACACACTAAAATCTATTGAATAACCAGAAGAGATGGCCGAATAAGATGAATGTCCGCCTCCCGTTTTGGTAGGTCGTGGGATTTGAGCCCTCAGGTTCAAACCATGGATGACTCAAAGCAACGACTTGAAAATTTATACTTGTCACTACCTAGCCTGGCATTCGGCATTATTAGATGGGGCAAGGAGCAGTGAAATGAGGAAAACCAATTGTCAGAGATTGAAAATTGCCCAGCTTAATCAACTAACGTACCAAAAAACAACAAGAAAACCATATCAATATAGGAAAATATAACATCAACCAACAAATCCTAGCATCTATTGAGCTAGCAGTCGGGAATATGTACGCCAGTGAGTTACCAGTTAACCCAGACCTTCTTATAAGAAAATATGAATGGCATATTTAAAGATTTTTCATTCTCCTTTAAAGATTTAAATGGTGTGGTTTTAACTCGTCCGTATTAGTAAGGTTGTCAATCAGCAACCTACTTATTAACTGTTGTTAGTAAGATAACAGAAATTGTAACACAAAACCAATTTGTGATTGTTACAATAAACTCTTCATAATCCTCTCCTCCAATTAATGCAAATTGGAAAACATAACCAGTGGAATGCTTATGTTCTAGAATCTGACCTTTGACATACATGACCGGATCTGGAAATAGTTAACATTTGACTGCAGACAGCAGAAATGCATTACATCCCGGAGATTGCTCTCTACTGAAAATGAATAAGTTGTAGTGATTTAAACAAAAATTATTAAAGACCTAATATGCCAGCTCATCATTTTAGTTTGAGCAGCTGGTAAAATGACGTAAATTGTGATTATATGAATGGGTTATTTGTGTATTTGCTTGAGTCGCGTTGTAGTACTCCAATTTGACAGTAGAGGCGCTGTGGCCAATTGAGTCCGACACTAAGGTAGCAAATATTAAAATACCACAGGTCCTAATTTCAAGTTTATGCTTTGTCATCCAAGATACAAATGTGCCCCAAAAGACGCCCACAATAAGTTTTATTTGATGCTATTACTATAAAAATATAGATATTACAATATAAATACAGATATTACTATGTAAATACAGATATTTCTATATAAAAACAGATATTACTATATAATATACCCAAGCATTATTTTTAAACCACAATTTTATAAGTGTTTTCTTGGAAATATGCTAAGAAATGACAACCTTCATAACTGTCCTGAGCGACTGATTAGGCTTTCACATCCTAGCAACATCTAAGGAGTTGAGCGTCTGCCTCCCATTTTGGTAGGTCCTGGGATTCGCAGACCTAGGTTCAAAACCTGGCCAGGTCAAACCAATGACTTAAAAATTCATACTTGTCGCTACTTGTGTCTGGCGCTCGCCATTTAATACTAGGATAGGGCAAGGAGCAGTGGAATGAGGAAGACCAATTGTCTGCGATTGAAATTTCCCCTGCTGAATAAACTAATGTACAAACAAACAAAAAAGTCATATCCGGATAGGTACCGTACCAACATGGGACAGTGCACACCCATGGTGGCTTTGTAGTGCTGCCCCACTAGGATACCATCTCACCAGCACCATGACCCAATATCCCAATCAGTCACATCATAATGACATACTAGCCTTTGCCCCATCCTACTACCATCAAGTGCCACGCAAGGTTTAGCCTTTTTGTTTTGGTAAGTATTTAACAGTAACTGACCTACCAGCATTATGCTTGGTGCTGCTTGTGGAACAGACAAGAAATTGGGTTGGTCATGTTATTGTAAAACATTCCAATATCACACCGTTCTATATTATAAATCGGATAGACGCAGATTGGGTTTGAATGAGCGAATGGTGCTCATTCGCTGTCATTGTTCGGCCAGAGCGAATAACAAGCGCAACCCGGTCACCTCCTGGCCGGCCTCCAGTAACAGTCCTCACTCACGCTCACTAAATCACAGTGAGTGTTGTCCGCTAGCACCCAGCCATCACTCACGATCAGTATACAATGCACCAGTCTACCTCAAACCATGCACTTTTGTACCAATATGGACTTTATAAAAAACTATTATTGACTGACAGTGACTTTACACCCTGTCAGCAGCAAATGCTTTATAATATCAATATGGATCTTGCTTGTTCATTAGGTTAAATTTGCATCGTCCAATGGTTTTAAGTGTATGTCACTTCATGGGATAAATCTAAGTGGAGTTTTTATAATCTGCCTTACTTTAGTTTGGAGTAACTTTTATTTCAAATGGTTAACTTAGGAGATATTTTATCTGCAAACAGGCCAAATTAATTTCGGTCTGCACATGAAAACTTCCCACCACATGCTTCAGTAGTGTAACAGGTTCTATTAAATTGTCTTAGTATTCCCTTCTATGCAGCAACAAATGCATACGAAGTGCATGAGTATCTAAGTTGGATATATGTAGAATCAAATCTAGATGAGTGTTTTGGTTTCAACAATTTGATGCTTTCATCAGACAATGTGGCTTTAAATGTTTTCGATCTTTGCTTGTCATTCCTTTACATTTTGGTGAGCAATGGAATATCAAAGTAGTTTTAAATATCTGAACCCATCTAAAGCTAACTATTTGAAAAGACTCACCAAGCATGAGGATGCCCTTCAGGACAGCCACGACGGCTCCGACCTTGATACTGTGGTGGGCTGCTGCCAGAAGGTGGCGGTCAGTCGACGACTTGATGTTACATGAGTTCTTATTGGTCGCTGGCACTGGTCCGAGTTGGGTGTGACTCGAACAGAAGAGTCTTAGTAGCAAGTGACAGGCAAGACGCGCTCCTTGCTCCGCATCCTGGTCCCCGCCCGTACCTGGAGTGGAAAGTGTACATTGTAATAGCGGGTGTCATGACAAGCAAGACACGCTACCTGTTCTGCATCCTGGTCCCTGCCCATACCTGGAGTGGAAGTGTACATTGTAATAGCAGGTGTCATGACAAGCAAGACACGCTCCCTGTTCTGCATCCTGGTCCCTGCCCGTACCTGGAGTGGAAGTGTACATTGTAATAGTGGGTGTCATGCCAGGCAAGACACACTCCCTGCTTCGCATCCTGGTCCCCGCCCATACCTCAAGTGGAAGTTTTCATTGTAATAGCAGATGTCATTGCAGGCAAGATGCGCTCCCTGCTCTGCATAATGGTCCCTGCCTGTACAGTGTACATTGTAATAACAGATGTCAAGACAGACAAGACAAGTTCCCACTCAAGAGTCCTGATCTCCACCCATACTTGGAATGGAAGTGTACATTGTATTAGCGGATATCATGACAGGTAAGATGTACTCCCTGCTTCACATAATGGTTTCGCATCCTGGTCCCCAGCTGTACCTCGAGTGGAACTATATTTTAATAGCAATGCCGTGAGAAAGGATATACACTCCCGGCTATTTCTAGGTTTGAGCATGGATCTGAGGTAAAAGAATATATTGTAGCAGAAGCCATAGTAGCAGAAGATTTAGACGATGCATTCTTTTGTGGGCTAGACACGAGACATAGCATCAAGTCCAGTGGTCAGCTGCGTTAAACGTCTGTTATTGAGTTCGATGTTAAAGCATAGACTTGACTCAAGCTTGACTTACTTGAGGGGCAAGCGGCCAGCAACGAATGGAGCGCCACATGAATGACGAGGTCTTCTACCGAGAAACAGTTGCGCGCTATCAAGATACCCGTGAACACCGCCAACGAGTCGTGTATGGATAAGTCGCTCACCTGAAACCAATAGCAAGGTAAATAAACACCAAGTAGCAGCTTCAGTCTGAAAGCCATTCAATTTGACGTATACATAGAAAGCATCCTCAGTTTGAAAAACTATTCAATTATAAGAACCAACGCTCATTTAAGTTGCACTTCATACAACCAGAAGTAGTGGCCAAATGGGTAAGAACGCTGGCTTCCCATGTGGAAGGTCAGTGTTCGAATCCCGGACAAGTCAAACCAATGACGTACAAAATTAATACTTGTTGCTACCTAGCCTGATTTGTTTTGTTTGTTTGTTGTTGTTTTACGTCGTAGCAACATTTAAGGTCATATCAGGACGGGTACCGACATGTGACAGCGCGCACTCATGGCGAATTTATAGTGCTGCCCCACTGGAAGACCAGGCCGCCAGCACCATGACCTGATATCGCACTCAGTCACATTATCCTGACACTGATCCAACCAGTCCTTGCCCTATCCTAATAATGCCGAGCGCCAGGCTAGGACGCGATAAGTATCAATTTTTAAGTCATTGGTTTGACACGACCAGGGTTCGAACCCACGACCCCACGATCTACCAACACGGGAGACGGACGCTCTAACTCATTCGGCCATCCCGTCTGGTCTCTACCTAGCCTGAAGCTTGGCATTACTAGCAATAGACAAGGACTGGTTAGCTCAGTATTAGGGTAATGTAACTGGGATATCGGGTCATGGTGCCAGTGGCCTGGACTCCCAGTGGGGCAGCACTATAAAAGCCACCTTGAGTGCAGGTATAGATCAATACCAGTCCTGATATGACGTTGCTAGGATGTAAAACCCTCAACAAACAAAACATTCCATCATACATCTTTCGGGTTGTTAAGGTTTGTGAAACCATCTTGTGTTTTGAATCCTTATTCCTTCAGGCGTCTCTCCAGTTGTCAATGTTGTGAAGCCATCTTGTAAACTCCAATTACAAGAGGGTTTCACAAAAAATGACAACCGGAAAGACCTCCGAAGGAATTGTGGGGATTTAAGATATGGGTTGGCTATTATTGTCTTTAAACCCCCCCTCCCCAAAGAATCTCCCCCTCCCCCCAAAAATAAAACACATATGCATGCACACTTTGTAGGTATTATTGAGCTAATTTAACAAGATGAGGAAGCACTCAGCTGCCTCTGCCTCCTACTCACGTCAACTTGCGTGAGAACATCTATGAAGCCGCTGGAGTGGTTTGATGAGCAACACAGTGCCTTCAGCACTCCGAGCCACTCAGAGCTGAGCGCGTTGCAGCACGCCGTCAGCTCAGCGCAAAGAATAGAAATTTCGTTCAGCTTGTCCATGTTCTAAAAAAACAAACAGCCGCCATTAGTATTGTGATGGAGTGGTATATCGTATGAAATAGGGAACGACACGGGGTAATTCTGCTTCAGTCCTAGGGGTTGGTCGTCCCCTGGTTTATTACCGCCAGGTTGGAGAATATGACGACCTACCACTGCGCTAGCGGCTACCCCCCCAACTATGTGTTGCTGGTAGCCGCTAACTGGGGTGAAACAGTCCATTGTTGGGATCTCCCAGAATTTCTCATACTTGTAACTACCGGGTGAGATAACCAACCGAGGAAAGCGCTTGTTTCATGTTTCGAAGTCAGGAGTTCACTCTTCGGCAGAGTCAAACCAACGGGTACCTTGTGGAACTGAAAGCTCCCAGCTCACCTGGCAGTTGTAGATCTGCAGCAGGACGTTGCAGACGAAGCTGTATCTGTTTGACGCGTTGTCCTTGAGCTTGTTGACAAGCTGCGTGTCCGGCCGGGACTTGGGGTTCTCCACCAAGTCCATCAGGGTGTACGGCTCCCACAGCAGGTTCGACGCAGACGGAGTGATGCCGCCGTGCAGGGCGTTCATGATCTTAGAGATCGTCCCCCCGAATGACTCGCTGTACTTGGCCTGCAGTCAGCAAGGGTTCATTGATTTGATTGATTTGATTGATTTGATGTCTTGGTAATATGCACCACTGTGATTATCTGTGATTCTCAGTCATTGCTTACTGGACATGGGCATGCTTATTAAACATTAAAAATGAGTGCTTACCGCTGATTCAATCCCATTTCAATAAAATGCCGGAAATTGTTAGCATTGTAGAAATTATTGAAATTATCTAGTATTCAAAATCGCTTTTCTCTGGCAATGCAAAGCTTAGGAGAGGTTGTCTTCCCCCCCCCCCCCCCACCCCAACCCTTTTTTTGTGTGTGGAAACCCAAATGGACCATATCCACGGAGCATGCCCAATGAGATGCTACCCCACATTTGTTCTTGCCACTGCCACCAGATGGCAGGGTCGGTGGTGGAATTCCCTAGTTTTCCCTACAGAGGATGTTGCATACTCAACTATTACGCACATTAACCTGCAATGCCGCCAGAGGGCAGGTCGGCGATGGAAATCGTCTATGGTTAAAATATTTTAGAATATCAACAAAGACCCTTAGTATGCTCACTCAGCCTGTACTGTGTAATCAAAATGATCAAACCCACCACTTGGTGCGCTGGCTGTTCTCTTGGTTAAACAGTTGCTATATTATATGTATAAATGTATATATGAATGTGAAAGATGTGTGATGATGGAAATGATGATGATGATGCTGTATTTGTTCATAGCAATTTCATATTGACGTGTATTCATACTTACCTATCTCATGTATAATATAATTGTATGTGTTTACATGTGAAACACCAACCAGCAGCCGGGCTGATCAAACCCACCACAAGGTGGCACTGCAAAATTTACATTACCCTGGTAGAGATAGGCAGTCAGCCGTCTTAGAATTATAGGGTCTTTGATATCAACGAACAAAAGATTTAGAGAAATGGGTGAAAACGGCGGAAGAGGGTAGTGGTTTGACGAGCAACATGCTCTGTAGGGCTGGGTTCTGAGGACAGTGACTGACCCTGATGTAGCAGCACACGGTGTACAGGTCGTACAGGTAGGCGAGAATGCACCGCTCGGACGAGGTGCAGTCGGACGGTGCTGGAATGTGCTTCACCACCTGCTTCAGCCTGCAAGCCCACCGATAACAGTCAGCAACGCAACTAGCAGGTCACGGAGCTACACATTAAGTACACAGGGTCCGTACACATGTACAGATATGGAATTCAAGGCTATTTCAAGGCTTTTTAAGACTGTGTTTGATAGGAATTCAAGACTATTTTCATTTGGATTTCAGGGGGCTAATGGAAATTTCGGACCAATTTAGGTCAGTGGGGACAGTTAATGGAATTCAAGGCTTTACAAGTATAATTAACCAAAATAGGTTAAATTCAAGGCTTTTCAAGGCCTTTAAATGGGGCAAATGAAGTTCAAGACTTTTCAAGACTTTCCAGGCGCCATATGGATCCTGAGTACAGTTTGTTTGTTTGTAATGTCCTGGCAACATCTAAGGTCATATCAGGACGTGTACCGACTTGTGACAGTGCATGCTTAGTGAATTTATAGTGCTCTCCCATGTCCTTGATTGATTTTACTGATTGACTGGCTGATAGGCGATTAAGGTCTATATAAATAGATAACTGGAAACTTTATAGTGCTATCCCACTAGGATACTAGAATATCAGCACCATGACATATTGATATCCCACTCAGTGACATTATCCTGGCACTGAGATAACCAGTCCTTGCCATATCCTAGTAATGCCGAGTGCCAGGCTAGGTAGCAACAAATACAAATTTAGTAAGTGGTCTTCTCTGTGATGGAATGGTTAGAGTGTCAGACTTTTTTCTAGGTCAGACTCCTAATCTGAAAGTTGATGGTTCGATTCCCCACGGCATCAGCTCTGCCAGTTTGGATTTCCACTGCTGTATATAACTTAGTGTCATCAAAAGGCCAGTTGCTCGCATACCATGTCTATGTGGTGTGGGAGGCTAAAGATCCCTTGAGTCAATATAAATCCGTGATAGGCAGTATAAATCTTTGATAAAAAGTCATTGGTTTGACTCAACCGGGATTCGATTTCCCAAGATTCCGCACATATACACACCATATGCACATATATAGCATTTCATATACAGCAAAACCTCTTTAAATCGACCGACCTTGCGACCGGGAGTTAGAATATGGTTACAATCGTATTGTTGGGACCCAAATAAAGTGCGTGGTCGATCTGTGAAGGTGGTTGGTTAGGGGGGGGGTTTACTGTATATATATGGGTAATTCTTTCAAACTCGGCACCACATAATTGGTTTCCACATTACGATGCTGATAATTTGTTCTTTCTTTCATTAATTGCAAGTCAAATAATTATTGTATCTTCTGTGTATTAAGTATGCTAGCAATAGTACATTTATTGAAGCTATCCCAAGAAAGAAATTAAAGGTTTACTTATATGATTTTGTGCTAGTGTGAAAAAGTGAAAATTTACACATTTACACTATGCATGTAGTCTACTTTTTTCTTGTAGCTCATAACCATGTCTGCTTAAGAGTAATCAATAAAATCTTGTTTGACTATGTTGTATATGTTAAAATGATTTTCATGTTACACGAGTGATATTAATGTATTGCTCAATTTGTATAAGATCTAATTCAAAAAGGGAAATTCATTTTTTTCAACTCTGACATATATGCACAACATGCATACCATCATAGGGCATTGGATTAGACTATTATTTGGAAGTTCTTTTGCTATTATTTGGATGGTTTCCATGTCACGCTTTCGTACCCAGTTTTAAAGAATGACCCATATACAGGAAAAACCTCTCTAAACCGACCGACCATGGGACTGACTTTAAATGGTCCATTCAGGGAGTTTTCTATATCGTTAAAATGGTATTGTATGGGCGATCGTTTGGGACCCAAATAAAGTGACCAATTGTTTTTACACAACACCCACCCTTCAAAGGCGGCCATGATCTGGTCCTGAGACACAAGCAGGTAGGCGTGGTACTTGCGGAGGACTGCCACGATGCACAGACTGAGCTGCGCCGGGTAGGACCGGCTGAGGCTGGACTGTCGGTTGTGGAGCACCGTCTCCACCTCGGGGAGCTCCTTCAACAACTGCAATCACCACAATCACCACAATCACGTCACAGCACCATTCACGCTACTAAAAAGGCGAGGAGTGTAAGACTCGCGGAACAATTATTGTGAATGCAAGTCACCAACACAGAAGAATTAACTCCAGGTACATCCCCCCCCGAAATATTTGTTGTTATTCGGTGGAAGCCTTACGAAAAATTTAATGTGCCTTACAAAATAAATTAATATGAATGCAAAAGAAAAGAAAATTAAACATTAGGTCCTTTCACAATTATCAATATTTTCACGAGCATACCATTATCACAAGTATTATACCATTAACTCAAGCAAAGGACCTACATACACCTGTTCATACCCCCCACCCCCCACCCCCAATACAAATTTTGTTATAGCCCGGAATGACAAGAAGTAATTATGACCTACATTTCTTACCAACATTTTTGTAAGTTTTAGAAAGCGTACAGTGGGTCTTAACCCCCTGCCCCCCTCCAACATACGGTTTGTACGCTTGTGAAAATGTTGATAATTGTGATGAACCCCTGAGGTGGACGTTCAATAAAATAACTGTTTGGAGAAGAGGCTGGTGTTCTCTGTGGTGGAGTGGTTAGAGTATCTGACTTTTTTCTAAGTCAGACTCCTAATCTGAAGGTTGATGCTTCGATTCCCCACGTCTTCACCTCTGCCAATTTGGATTTCCACCGCTGTGTATAACTGACAGCGTAATCAAAGGCCAGTTGCTCTCATACCATGTCTATGTGGTGTGGGAGGATAAAAATCCCTTGGGTTGGTAAAGGTGTATGCTCAGTCTTTCTATCGACCAACTGTCTAATGGTGAAAACAAGACTATTCAGATTTATCCATGATAGGCAGTATAAATCTTCAATAACGTTTTTTTAAATGAGACTCACCGAGATAACAAACTCCAACAGCCCGTTGACGTTGTAGGAGTACTCCATCAGGTCAAACAGGTACACGATGTTGTCAATCAGCGGCAGGTGCTGGTGCTGCTCGCGACCAGACGCGAAGTTCTGAACTAGGTCAAGGACATTCGCCATGCAGCTCCAGGTTACCTGTTAAGGGTGAATCAGCAAACTGGTTTTACAATCTGCGAGACTTCCAACAAATTTATATTTGTGGCTACCTAGCCTGGCGCTCGGCAGAACTGGGATAGGGATAAGGAGCAGTGGAATGAGGAGGAATAACTGTCTGCAGTTAAAATATGTCTTACTCAATAAATGCATACATCCCCCATTTTACTATTACTATTATTATCTTGTGGGTAGATACCTGGTTTCTTAAATTGGAACAAGGTGAATTTTGGGGTGGTTTCTATTTTTGTTTTATTTTTGTTTTACTTTTATTTTGTTTGAGGGGGGGGGAGGTTCTTAGGTTTGCTTTTTATATAGCTTCTTTGGGTTTTGGGGAAACAATTTTAATTTAAAGTTTTTTGGGTTTTTTTTTTTAGTGGGGTGGTGGAATTAAACATGTTGGCAAGGCTAACATGGGTAATTTGCGAACGAGGCAAGGTCTATTTCTAGCTTTCCTCGTGACCTTCACCGCTCTCAGTCACTTTTCCTCACAGCACTGCCCTGTTCACTTCGCTTCCCCACCCACCCGCCCTCTTACTGGGGGTGGGGGGGGGGGGGGGTTGAGCGCTGATCTTTACTGCCTGTCTCCTTGACTGCCTGCTCCACTGAATTGCCATTTGCCACCTCCAGCTCTACTCGACCTACTCAAGTTACCGAGTTGACGATCAAGCCAGAACATTCGGGTTGCTGTCACCCACTTGCACCATGACTGACCAACCTCCCTGTAGGTTATGATTACTTTTTCTAAATAAATCTATTTAAACCATATTCTCTCCTGTCTCTTCCTTCCGAGTGAGTGAATTACCAAAGCATGGATCCTCTGGCCATTCACATTGGCTTAAGATTTGAATGAATGAATGAATGAATGAATGAATGAATGAATGAATGAATGAATGAATGAATGAACGAACGAATGAATGACGTCAGCAGCAAATGACGAGAAGTGTTTAACTTGTATTCTGCCTATTTCCATGCAACCATCGCTTGTTGTTTAAGAATACACAAGGAATTAACTCTCAAATACATAGCCCCTTTACTGTTTGTTTGTTGTTTTACCTCCTAGCAACATCTAAGGCCATATCAGGATGGGTACTGACTTGTGACAGTGTGCACTCATGGCGACTTTATAGTGCTGCCCGACTGGGAGACCAGGCCCCCAGCACCATGACCTGCTATCCCACTCAGTCACATTATCCTGACACAACCAATCCTTGCCGTATCCTAATAATGCTGAGCGCCTGGCTAGGAGGCAATAAGTATCAATTCTTAAGACCTTTTATTAGATTCATAGCCTATTAATATGCCATTACTCATGGCTAAATTGTAGTACTTACGTGCAATCATAAATAGTGCAGGTGGGTACATTACAGGATAAATGGTAATGTGTGATTATTTCATTCACCGCTGTTATTTAAAAAAATAATTGTTACACTCGCGCAAGTAAAAATATATTAGTAATGAACAGCCTCGCCTCACCCACCAAGCCACCGACAAATCCGCACTTACCGCGTGTTGATCGTAGTAAGACATTTTCTGGAATTTATTGAAGATGCCCTCAAAGTTGGTCGAGTCATCCTTCTCCTTCTCTTTCTTCTTCTTTTTCTGGCCGATGTCGCCGCTGGTGACATCGAGACTGTTCTTCTTGTTGAAGAGCTTCATGATTTCTTTCGTTATGCGCTTCGTCATATGGCGCGCCTCATCCCGGGCCTTCAAAGACAGGAAAGAGTCACTAGTACTTCCTAATTATTAGGTGTGATAACTCAGGTCATCAGCAATCCATATAAATAAATGAATGAACTTGATGAGTATCCTGTAGTATGCAAACACAAATACAAATAAGCCCACCTCGACAATGCGGTAGTACACCTATGAGGTCCGAAAGCGCTCACCAGAACACTCACCTTACCCACACCATACAGGGCGATCATCCGCTGGTTACACTCGTGTACATAGGCCTCGTCCTGAGGGATCGGGAAGTGGGTGGCGTAAATAAGGTGCTTCAGGGGGCGCTTCCGTGCCACGTGATCCACCATGTGCTGCGAAGAGTGCGGGACAGACGCCGGAGTGTGTGCTATCCCTGGGGTATGCGCAATCCCAGGTGTGTGCGCCATTCCTGGATCGAAAAACACGAGTCACAAGTAACGCTAACCATATAATAATCAAATTATAAGTCCACCACACAACTTAGCGTCTCTAGATATATTCCTAAAAATGAAGTCCTAAATGGAACAGCGCTGTGTGGGGTCATTATGACATAGCGTAAATAGAGTCTGTTTGTTGGGGCTTTACATCTTAGCAACATATAACGTCATATCAAGATGGATACTGACTTGTGACAGCCTCAATCGTCAATTGTGTTATAGTTAGATGGTCCCACATGTTGAAAGAACCCAGGTTTGATTCCAGGTGGTGGTTGCCGTGATAAAAGAGCATTATAGCGAATCAGCACGAAATAGGGTAGCGCTAAGCAGGGTACACCTGTACACAGGGATGAAAGTGGTCTCCGGCAAAAAAAGCGGAAATTCGGAAATTCTCCGATAGTCTTCTTAGCATTGTCAGGGAATCACGGACAATTTCCGGAAGTCAGGTCTCATACATATTGGGGATAGGCTGATAGTGCTGCGACATTTGAAGCACGTATTAGTGTATTTAGTATACAGTGATAGTGCTGCGGTATTTCAAGAAGGGCATACAGGAAAAATCCCGGAAATCTGCGTAATCGCGGAGATTTTTCATCCTTGTGCTGATGCATGTGCTCAGGGATGAAATTGGTCTCCGGCAAAAGAACACGGAAATTAATCAGAGACCTTGACACCACCTAGTCGGTTCCGGCAGAACCAAGCCGTCGTTACTACATCAAAGGCAAATTTCTGTGAAAACGCAGATTCCCACCTCATAGGATAGCACTGCCAGGAAATGGCGGGGAAAATACCGGAAGTCAGGCTTCAACTGTCCTTGTTGTGGTTATATTATCACCCATACCTAACTTTATTATTTAGGTTTTATGTTCTTTTAACATCTAAGGTCAGGACAGGATTCAAACTAACCAATTGTTGTCCAATACATTCTGATTCCTTGGCATATTGTTTAACGTTAATCGGTAAATATACAAAATCGTGGAAATGCGCGAAATCGCGGATGACACGTAATATCACGCATAGACATAACAAAAGCAATCGGAAATCCGGAGAAAAAATCGGAAAATAAAACCGGAAAATCGGAAAATAAAACCGGAAATATGTCCTCGCTGGCATTGAGAGCCGACTGTATCGACTGTAGTGAGGGGTTACCTGGGGTGTGGCCTCCGCTGGGGGTGTGCGCCGCCCCCGGGGTGTGGGAGCCAGGGGTGTGGGCCTGGGCCGGGGTGGTGTGACCAATGCACGGCGTGTGAGCCGGAGTGGCCGCTGACCGCTCAGACTTCACTGAAGCTGAAAAAGGGGACAAGGATTAGTCAGCTTAGTAGTACTATATCAGTAGTAACAGACAGGGATGAACGTGGTCTCTGGGAAAAAAAGCGGAAATGCTGATATTCTCCCATAGGCTTAGCATTGTCAGGGAATCCCTGAAAATTCCCGGAAGTCGGGTTTCATACATATTGGTATACGCTGACAGTGCTGCGCTGTTTGAAGCATGTATTAGTAGTATACGCTGCTAGTGTTGCGGCGTTTGCACCACATATCGGTATACTCTGATAGTGCTGTGGCATAAGACGCACGTATTAGTCGTATACGCTGACCCTCCTGCGGCGTTTGAAGCCATAAGTAGTATACGCTGCTAGTGCTGCGGCGTTTGCACTACATATTAGTATACGCTGATGGTGCTGCAGTGTGAAACAACGTATTGGTTGGTTGGTTGTTGGAGTTTTACATCCTGGAAACATCTAAGGTCATATCAGGACGGCTGCAACATATTAGCATACAATTATAGCCACAGGAAAAATCCCGGAAATCCGCGAAATCGCGGAGATCTTTCATCCCTGAACAGATAAGGTAACCGACGCAACTTTGTTAAATGTCTATTTATCAGTATCATCAGCATCGTTATCATCATTACCACCATCACACACAGTGGTGGTGTCTTTGTAGATTGTACCGCGGAATTGTAAGTCTCATACCTACAATTACAAATATCCATGTGGCGCTCTCACAGCACAAACACAGGTATGCAGCATGAATAGAACCCTGGTCACGGAACCAATATCGCTGAGGTTCCTTTTTCTTGGGGGGGGGGGGGGGGGGGTTGTAAATAAAGGGAAACATTTCAGCTAGAGTGGGAATCGAACCTACACATCTGCCATTCAAGGGTCAGTCTTAACCATTGAGCTATCTATGGTATTAAGTCTTATGCTAGAGCATGAACTATTATCATTAATAATATATGCACGTGCATATATTTTATATATCAATTATATCCATTATAATATACAGTAAAACCTCTCTAAATGGACCGACCATGGGACCCACTTTAAATGATCAACTTAGGGAGGTGGTTGGTTTGGGGAGTTTTCTTAATCGCTACGATGGTATTGTATGGGCGATCGTTTGGGACCCAAATAAAGAAATCGATATAGGGGAGTGGTTGATCTGTGGAGGCAGTTGGTTAGAGAGGTTTTGCTGTATATGATATATATTTTACCATATATAATTATATTACATATGTGATGTATAAGCATTATGCGAGTATAAAGGCGCAGAAGGGAATTATTATTATTATTCTTCTATTTCATTATCTACCAACCATTGTCCGCAGTGTATTCACCTCCTATACTACATACTGCTACTGGTGGCGCCACCTTCGGCCCCCACCTGAACTACGGGCGTTCCCATTGTCATTCAAGCCCTGTATATTATATAGCGATATAGCGAATGGTAGACAGGAAGTGTGAACACTTATTTGTCTCTCATTTTTTTCTTTTTTTTTCTGGTACATTAGTTGTCCCAAGCAGGGGAAATCCCAGTCACAGACGACTGGTCTTCCCCAGTCCACTGCTGGTCGATAGAAAGCCCGAGCCTACACTTTTACCGACCCAAGGGATTTTTAACCTCCCACACCACATAGACATGGTATGAGAGCAACCGGCCTTTGATGACGCTGTAAGTTATACACAGCGGTGGAAATCCAAATTGGCAGAGCTGGGGGCACGGGGAATCGAACCGCCGACCCTCAGATTAGGAGTCTGACCTAGAAAAAAGTCAGACACTCTAACCACTCAGCCACAGAGAACGCCACAATAGGTAGATGGGGTGAATAAGTAACAATGATGACACACCTGGTTGGTCTGGGCTTGGCTTCCCGGTATCATCCTTGAAGGGAAAGATGTCAAAGTCGGAATCCAGACCAGGGTTTTCAATCTCCATCTTCATATCTTCCTGCAACTGAGACCAACAGGAAAAGAGCGTTTAATGCGTATTGTGATAGGCCGCTGTCAGCCGCCCCAGAACTTGGCTCTCACGCAGACACACCAGATGAATAAGGACTAGTATATGAGCCTGTCTCAAAAGGTGATAACTCTTCTTTTTTTTGTCCATTGTAACGATTGACACAAAACAGCACAGAAACGGTTACACTGAAAACACAAGGACATTTGCTTCAAATCAATATGTATTCTATTGGGATTATGAAACACCATGTAAAAAACAAATCAGTTTATCCTGAGCAAATGCATAAGCAGATAATATGTTGATCATTACAATGGACAAAGTTTTGTCCCATATTGCTTAGCACCTTTTGAGACAGTCTCATATACGTTTCTGATGTTGATTATCGATCCGCCCACCGCAGCGTCCACATTCAAGTGACCCGCCCCCTGAGCAGCTAGGTCCCACGCAACCTGTCGGGGGCTAGGCATGCCACCACCACCTGGCGCAGTGAAACTGTGTCAGTCTGCAGTGGTGCAGTGGAACTGGTAGTCCCTGAAGCCACCACGTGGTGGTGGAGCTCATGTACGGACTACTACAGTATTTAATGATATTTGGGACCATTAAATATCACTGTATTAGAATTAGCTTCAAATTTCAACATACCCACAGCAATGCCAGACTATAAAGTTAGTAAATATACAAACTTGTAATCGCCATATATATTTCTCAAGTATTCAGAATCTGACTAATCTAAATTACAATTATTTTTATTATATCTTTTGTAAGTAAACGTGATTTCTTTTAAAGCCACTTAGAACGATATTCCTTACAAGAAAGCATGCATTGCATACCTTATAAATCGCACTTTGTTTTGTTTATCGAATAAAAAAATACAAACATAAAAACATTTCTTAAACACAAAAATATTGGTCTGATAATGAGTTATTCGATGAAGACGGTCTTCAAACACCCGCATAGCCCACCAATTGTATTTTGATCAAGTTGATCAAATTATTTTTTAATAAAAAAAAACAACCAAACAAAACGATTGGTCAGGATGCAGAGTTATTCGTTGAAAACATATACTAGTGTATAACGAACCAATTGGATTTTGGTATAACAAAAATATATATTTTAAATGTATATATTTATTCGGTGTAAATACAGTTTATTGATTGATTGAAGTCAGCGCAGTATCAATGATCTTCCGGCCATGTGACAATACAGTTATTTATGGTACATATAGAATATATATTGTTGGCCGTATGAGTTGAACATCCACCTCCCATTTTGGTAGGTCATATGATTTGAAAACCCGGCCGAGACAAACCAATGACTTAAAAACTCGTCGCTACCAAGCCTGGCATTCGTCATTAGTAGGATATGGCAAGGAGCAGTGGAATGAGGAAGACAAATTGTCCATGATTCAAATTTCCCCCCACTTAATCAGCGCGGCTCACTCACATCGTGCTTGTTGATGTCGCTCTTGACGCTGGACAGGTCGGTGTTCCAGGCCGAGCCGTGCATCATGGCGAGCCCAGCAGCGCCGGACAGGTCTCCGCGCGACACGAGGGAGCACATGTAGACGTCGTGAGAGAAGACGTCGTAGTGGATCAGCTCGCAGAACAGTAGTACCAGGTTCGCAAACGCCAACTTGTTCTCCACCGTTGGGTTGTAGTCTGCAACCGACAACAGATGCAAAATATTGGACACTCAGAGATAGAAATAAGCAAAAGTGGTCACTTGTCCAACCGTCTGAATTTTCACTTGTCCACAGTATTTACCTTATATACATATATATCTTGGCTAACAATTTATACTTCTTATATATATGCAGTGATAGAAATAAGCCAGACAAGTCTGTAATTTTCACTTGTCCATTTAAATTTTCACTTCTTTCGGACAAGCTCTTATTTCGAACGCTGACACTGGACGTTTGTATGACTCCCAGCAATGACAGGTTCTGTCTGTTTGTTTGTTTATTGGGGCCTTACGTCCTAGCAACGTCCACGGACATATAAGAACGGGACAGGTTCAGTTAAATTGACGTAACCTTCCCTTTAACCGACAATAAATGCTTACTAAATTTAATTGCATCAGTATCTAAACTTATATTTGCAGAATCAAAATGTACAGTGCTTTGCCTTTGGAAATGCTATGGGTTTCTTTGGATTATCCAACTTTTAATATCGCGAGGAAATAGACATGCACTGTGTGGCTACCGAATTAATAACCCCAGAATGGATGCCTATTAAATGAATAACCCCATTCTATTGAATATTGAATTAATAACCACAGAATACATGCGTTTCTTGAAGTATTATACTGCCTATCATGGATAAGTCTGAATAGACTTGTTTTCACCATCAGACAGTTTGTGGATAGAAAGCCCAAGCCTACACTTTTACTGACCCAAGGGATTTTTAAACTCCCACACCACATAGACATGGTATGAGAGCAACTGGCCTTTGATGACGCTGTAAGTTATCAGGGATGAAAGTGATCGCCGGGGAAAAAAGCGGAAATGCTGATATTCTCCCATAGGTTTAACACTGTCAGGGAATCTCGGAAAATTTCCGGAAGTCGGGTTTTATATATATTGGTATACGCTGATAGTGCTGCGCCGTTTGAAACATGTATAGTATTAGTATACGCTGATAGTGCTGCGGCATTTGGAATATTTATTAGTGGTATACGCTGCTAGTCCTGCGGCGTCTGCACCACGTAATAGTATAGATCTACGCTGACGGTGCTGCGTGATTGAACAATCCCGGAAATCAGCGCAAACGCGGAGATCTTTCATCCCTGAGTTATACACAGCGGTGGAAATCCAAAATGGCAGAGGTGGGGGCGTGGGGAATCGAACCACCAACCTTCCGATTAGGAGTCCGACCTAGAGAAAAGTCAGACACTCTAACCACTCCGCCACAGAGAATACCACATTAATAACCCTGGAATGTTATTAACTTAATACCCTGCATACATGCCTATTGAATTAATACCCCCAGAATGCAGGTCTATTACATTAATACCCCCAGAATGCAGGCCGATTACATTAATACCCCCAGAATGCAGGCTCATTTCCGAGGTGCTACAGTGACAAAAACTGCCGACTCACCGAGTACTGGCGCCTTGGAATCGAGGAAGTTCATGAGCAGGTTTTGGAATGGCTGAAGTCCGCCCGCCCCGAGTACGTCTGCCACCATAGAGTCGTCCTCCAACATCTCGGAGTCGCCAGGTTTCTGAGCAGTACAACACATGGACTGAGTGATTGAGTGATTGACTGAGTGATTGACTGATGTTAGTTGGTTGTTAGAGGTTTACGTCCTGGCAACATCTAAGGTCATATCAGGACGGGGTTCAATATGGATATTTGTGACAGTGCACATTCAGGGTAACTTTATAGTGCTGCCACACTGGAATACCATGCCATTGAAATAGCATCCCACTCAGCCACATTATCGTGACACTTCAGCCAACCAGTCCTTGCTCTATTCTAGTAATGGTAAGAGCTAGGCAAAGTAGCAACGATTTAATTTTGTAATATTTGGTTTGACTCGGCCGGAGACCGAACCCACGACCTATAACATTCTGCCATCGCGCCCGATACACAAAATAGGAAACTGCCCCTGTTCTTCAGATATCTTTGTGTGATGTTGTGTATAAACCTCGTGAACGAGGGAATATAAAGAATACTTTTGGGGTGATTGAAATACAGAAAATAAAAGAATTGCTTATTTTTATATTCTCAGGAAAATCAAATTCAATTTCGCGAATTATATATTAGCTAATTATAATTTGCTTAATATCATATCTAGTAGATAATATTTATAAAATTAAAATATACTACCATAATAGGTCCACTATTAGTTAGCTTCCACTAAAAGACGCGCTTCAAACTTGAGATTTTTACATAATCTGAGTCTTACGGTTAGATTTTTGTTGGTATAAGCCGAATACAAATACATTTCAACAATGTCCGCTATACAGGGGACTCCAGCTTTGAAATTCTCTGATAGGTTGCATTTGTCATCCATATGAATCGCAACTTCTGACAGAGATTTTACGGTACTTTGGTTCAACATCCGTATTATTGTGAGAACAGTTCAGGTGACTAAGTGCGCTCTGCTAAGTGCTCATACCTCTGCGGCGAGTTCCGACTGTCGCTTCTCGATGAGTCGTGCCACCACGACAGCACGGTGCTCCCCGGTACGCTGAGTGCTCACTGCCCACTCGCACAGCACATTAAGTATCGGCTCATCGTTTAGTGGTGGCTAGGAGGGAGAAAGGGAGAAAGTGCATGTCAGCCAAGGAGGAATAGAGGTTTGAAATAAACAGTTAATCAAAGTTAGGGACCAGATGGGATGGCCAAATGAGTTGAGCGTCCGTCTCCTGTTTTAGTAGGTCGTGGAATTCAAACCCAAAGGTTCGAACCCTGGTCGAGTCAAACCAATGACTTAAAATTGTGTATGTTTAGTCCTTGCTCTATTGAGTAGAAACAAAAGGTACCCTTTATTAAAAAAGGAAAGCTTGTTATATTTAACGATGCCTCACATTGATTTTCATATCATCGGCTATTGGACGTCAAACATATGGTCATTCTGACATATTTATTTGGAGGAAACCCGCTGCCGCCAGATAGGAAAGTTTGTTTTATTTAACGACGCCTCTAGGGAACATAGATTTTTATCATTGGCTATTGGACGTCAAACATATAGTCATTCTGACATATTTCTTTTGGAGGGTAACCCGCTGCCGCCATATAGGCTACTCTTTCCGATAAGCAGCAAGGGGTTTTATATGCACCATCCCACAGACAGGACAGCACACACCACAGCCTTTGATGAACCAGTTGTGGACCACTGGTTGGAACAGAAAATAGCCCAAACTTCAAATGGGTCCACTGAGCAGGATCGATCGGATGACCCACACCTTCACAGGCTACGTCCCGCTCCCCCAGTACCCTCTATTCACACCTGATGTTGCCCTTTTTATGGTAGTTCTTTTTTTTTGCTTAATGTTATTACCTCGCTCACAGATAAGAGAAACACAGGTTTACCTCGTTACTATCCTTGGTCTGCGTTGCGCTGAAGACCTTGGTGTACAGCGTATCTAGAGAGCTGCCCGATTCGACTTTCTCAAAGTCGTGTCTGTCAAGAATCTCCAAGATGTGAAGGACGCGACTAATGGTGAACCCTACAAGACGCCAAGCACAGCAACACTCAATAAATGAGGAAGGAGATAACAGCATAGAACGGTGAAGTTTTATGAAGCCTCAGTTAATCATTTAAACTTTTAATAGCTCTTTTCTTTTTGGCTTAAAGTTGCATAGTCCGTTGAAAGTATCAAATGGTTTTTTTTTTAAATAATTTAAAGGAAGGAAGGAAGGAAGGAAGGGAAGGAGGGAGGGAGGGAGGGAGGGAGGAAGGAAGGAAGGAAGGAAGGAAGGAAGGAAGGAAGGGAGGGAGGAAGGAAGGAAGGAAGGAAGGAAGGAAGGAAGGAAGGAAGGAAGGAAGGAAGGAAGGAAGGAAGGAAGGAAGGAAGGAAGGAAACCATCTATCCACCGAGCCCCATAATTACACCAAGTGCTGTTCTTACCGGCAGCAGACTGCTGGCACTTGTCCGAAGACCAACGGACTTCCACAGCACGACTGCGCATGCGTATTTGATGTTCCTTGACCTGTAGGTGGCCCCGTATTATCTTGTTGTCAAGTCCTTGTGACATGGGCAGGCTGGAGCTGGGGACGGGCAACAGATCGAGCGGGGAGCCGCAGAGCATTGGGTTGTGACGGCCCTCCCCAAAGTTGTGCCAGACGAGCGCCCCAGCACACCGAAGCGTGATCGCCTGAAGAAGAGGGAAGTATCAGCCAACTGTAGGTCACAGAGCGAAGACCCAGCCTCCGAACGTACAATATAGGGAGTTAGTCAACCATAATAGGTCATTGAGCAGAGACCCAGTCTCACAATGTATCATACTAGGAATTACCATCTACCAATAGGTTACAGAGCCGAGATATAGTCTCACCATGTATCATACTAGGAAATATCACCCAATAGGTCACAGAGCAGCAGCCTATCAGCATATTGAACAGCGAGCTATCACCCAACTACAGGTCACAAAGCAGGGACCCAGTCTCACAACATATCATACTAGGAATTACCACCCAACCATAGATCACACAGCGGAGACTCAATCTCACAACGCATCATACTAGGAATTACCACCCACCGATAGGTACAGTTTTGTGAAGTTCTGAACATAAATAATGTAACCTTTCTAAATGATTTTGAATCCGAACATATCACAAATTTTCTACGAGAAGAGGTTTCTACATGGTCCATTGCTAAGAATATGGCATCAAGCTCTGCTGGATATATCGAAGCTCTGAGAAGGTGCGCTTGCCCATGACAGCTGCCGCTGCAGCCTTGTCATCATTGTAAGAACCATCGGTGTAGATGAACTTATGATCAGAATGTATCTCTTTAACCTCCCTGAACATACTGTTGTAGATCAGAGGGTCAGTTGAGTCTTTCCTTACTTCAGAGATTGCAAAGTTCACATTGACAGTGTATGTCCAAGGTGGTGTGTCTGGATATTGGAATTTTGCAATGTTATCTACATCAAACTTGAGTGTTTCTAATGATTCCTTAATACGTATACCGAAAGTTGGAATGGCCTTGGGTTTATTGGCAAAGAGTGTTTCATTGCTTGGGTTGAAAATGCAGTCATAGGCAGAGTTGCTGGGATTTGCTGCGATCTTGGATGCATACTGTAGAGCGAGTTTTTCTCCTCTCAGTGCAAGTGGAGGTTCCTCTGCTTATACACTAAGACTCTCCTATAGCGAAGTTTGAAATGCTCCAAGACAGTCTGAGTCCTTGATTTTGAATGGGTTTCAGCATTTGGATGTATGATGGTCTGGCTGATCCATAGACCATGGAGCCATAATCGAGCTTTGATCAGACCAGTGCACGATAGAGAGAAAGAAGACTGGCGCAGTCGCCCCCCCCCCCAATTGGTATGAGCAAAAACTCTCAGGTCTAAAGCTTTTTTGTCTTTTTTTTTTTTTTTTAAACATATTTAATGTGCGAAATCAAGGTCAATTTCTTGTCAAAAATGACACCCAAGAATTTGGTTTCTTCAACCACAGGAATGTGTGTTTGGTTGAGATAGATCTCTGGGTCTTGGTGTACACCCCGCTGTTGACAGAAATGCACACACACAGTTTTGCTGAGAGAGAATTTAAAACCATTTTCATCAGCCCATTCGGCTATTCTGTTCAGGTGATGTTGCAGTTTTCTTTCTATAGCTGCCATGTTTCTAGACCTGTAACAAAGGTAGAAATCATCTACAAAGAGAGATTTATCAGTGTCAGCTCAATCTCACAATGTATCATAGTAGGAATTATCACCCAACCCAATCTCACAACATATCATACTAGGAATTATCACCAAACTGTAGGTCACGGAGCAGAGACCCAGTCTCACAATGTATTACAGGTTACTCACCGTAGGTTACAGAGCGGAGACCTCGTCTCCCACCGTATTGTATAGAGAAATATCACACAAAGATAGGTCACAAAGAAGAGACCCAGACTGAGATTTTTATTATTGGTATTCTTAATTTTGATTACATTTTTTTAGGGACACGGGAGGGAAGTAGAAGGTAAACCACTTATTTACCTGCAGAATGCTGCACAGGTCCAGTAGGAGTGGCCGGTGCTGCGGACACCCACTGATGTCCAGGAGGAGCGGGTTGTTGACAGGGGACGGGTTGGTGCTAGCAGTCGTCATGGTACTGCAGGTAGGTAAACAGTACTCTTAATACGAATGATCATGACTGCTTTTATAAATGCAATGTTTTAACCAGCGCTTGTCCGAAGACCAATGAAGCGTGACTGCATGCTACTTGACCTGTAGGTGGCCCCATCAGGTGTAGTCAAGCCCTTATGACTTGGACAGGCAGGCAGGCTCTCACAGCGGAATTGTAAGCTTCTGGTTAATTTACGCACCTATTGAGACCCTTGTCTCTGTTCAAGTATATTCATGTGGAAACGAGAGTAGATATTTCCAAAGGAAAACTTCATTAATAGAGCAAAGCAACGTGCAATATTTATATTCACAAATATTTCAACTACACTGAAAGGAGGGAGAGGAATGCTTAGGGTTTTACATCCTAGCAACATCTGAGGTAATACCAAGACGGATACCGGCTTATGACAGTGTCCACTTCTAGTGGCTTTATAGTGCTGCCTTAAGGGATGCAGTGATGCAGGTACCAGTTATGATATTACATGAATGGCATATTATTATTAGCCTGAGCTAACCAACCCTTGTCCTACTTCATCAAGGCACTTTACTAGGTGAGGTAGCGATAAGTGCTACTTAAACAAATATTCAAGAATTGTTTTCAAGGGTGGGCAGAGGGGTATCTTTGGTTTTACTTTACCGCCGATCAAACAAAACCACGACATCCCACACAAGAAGCAGACACTGTACCTCTAGACCAGGCTTGCTGGTTTCCACTCCAAAAGAAAAGGAATGCAATGTCTGCGAATGATTCTGCTAAACTATGCAACCCGGTCCAAACGCACATACCCATTGGTGCCGTTAGTAACCATGGGCGACTGCGTGCGTGGTGACATCATTCCGTTGGCCTCTGACGTCATCAGCGCGATTCGACGCGCCGCCCAGTGGCCGAGTCGGCGAGAGAGGAGCTGCGACTGCACAAACTCCGACATGTACTGCAGGGAAAAACAGTCAGAACTTGAAAAGCGTGAAAAAAGAGAAGCTGACAGGTTCACGAGAAAGTTGGTTGGTTGTTTTGTCATGGCAACATCTGAGGTCATATCAGGACGGGTACCGACTTGTGGCAGTGCGCACTCATGGCAACTTTATAGTGCTTCCCCACTGGGAAATCAGGACACCAGCACCATGACCCAACATCCCATTCAGTCACATTATCCTGACACTGAGCTAACCAGTCCTTGCCCTATCCTATTAATGCCGAGCGCCAGGTTAGGAAGCGACAAGAATCACATTTTAAGTCATTGGTTTGACTCCACAGGGAACTGAACGCGCGATCTCATGCACGCGAGGCCCACATGCTCACGAGAACTAGCAGCACTTGATAGTTGCGAGACTTGACACTTCGCAATCCAAATTTCCAACAGAGGCTACACTACACGACTAGTTTACATTGGGGGTTTTACGTCTCAATATTTAAGGTCATATCAAAATGGGCAGTGACCCGCAACACTAACAGTGCGCACGCATGGCGACTTTATAGTGCTGCCCCAGAGGGCTATTGTGTTGCTGGTACTGTCACCCAACATTCCATTTGTTCACATTATCCTGACACTGGTATAACCAGTCTTTCCCTTATCCTAGTAATGCCAAACACCAATCCATGTAGTGACAAGTATCAATTATGAAAGTCTGACTATGTAGTATCACTCGGCCAGGGATTAACCACACGACCATCCACATTGGAAGTAAGCACTCTACGCAGTCAGCCATCCCGTCCGCTGTACATATCATGCAACAGTTTGCTTATCACCAGATGGCAATAGTGCCATACAAAGTCAGTACACTATAGCTCCATAGACGGGATGGCCGAATGAGTTGAGCGTCCGTCTCCCATTCTGGTAGATCGTGGGTTCGAACCCTGGTCGAGTCAAACCGATGACTTAAAAATTGATACTTGTTGCTTCCTAGCCAGGTGCTCGGCATCATTAGGATAGGGCAAGGAGCAGTGGAAAGAAGAACAATCGTCCATGATTGAAATTTCCCCTGCTTAATCAACTAATCTACCCCAATTTTAGTATTTAAAAAAAAATGAAATAACTAAATACAAGTGCAACAACAAGCGAAGGACATAATTTTGAATATGTGTAGGAGTAGGTCACTTTGTAGCTACAACCATATGCCTCCTGATTACCAAATGTTGCACAGTTATTTCGATGCATTGATTCTAATGTAGATTGCAGTGAAATTGTCTTAGCAAATATTTGAAATGAGATAAACTGCCAATTCATGTATCATAGTGTAGTGGTCTGCACTGACCTCTCAGGAAAGTGACCAGATGGACAGGTAGGCGTGGGTAGTGTGTTGATATCAGGGAGCCTAGGTGGTGTAATGGTTAGCACACTGGCCCGGAATGCAAAGAGATGTGGGTTCGAGTCCCACTCTAGGCACAATATTTCCCATTTTCATCACCCCCACGACACTGGTTGCCGTGACCATGATTCTGTACAAGCTACGCGCTGTATAGTTGTTGAACCTACCCTGTGTATGTATATGTAAGTGCATTGCCTGTATGTATGTAATTGTAAGCATTAAAAGACTTACAATTCCAGGGGGACGAGTGCAGTGGTCTGCACTGACCTCTCAGGCAAGTAACCAGATAGACAGGTAGGCGTGGGTAGTGTGTTGATATCAGGGAGCCTAGGTGGTGTAATGGTTAGCACACTTTCCCGGAATGCAAAGAGATGTGGGTTCGAGTCCCCCTCTAGTTGCAATATTTCCCATTTTCATCACCCCCACGACAATAGTATGTGCATTAACCACCTTCCTTCAGCTTCCGCTGTGTAAGCTGACACTGACCCAGTATGCTGGGTCGCAGCTAGTCCTATCGATGTGGTGGCCGAAGTAAAGGCCCTGTCACATTACGGCGTATGGCGGGAGCGTATTGAAAACCTACGTAGGTCCTGCGCGTGCCGGCCTATGATGACATTTGGTGACCTTTCGGGTGGTTTTGAGCGTATGTGGAACCTACGAGGAGCGTACGAGGAGCGTATGGGAGCGTGCTGTGACATTTTTTGACAGTATGGGCCATACGCCCTCATAGGTCGAGTTTTTTTTGAGCATGCACAAAAAAATTTGGACGGACGGATTTATGAAAGCGTATGGCGGCGTATGCCTCATACGCTTCACATAAGCCGGCATCTGGCGGCGTATGCGTAGCGTATACGGCGTATGCCGACGTATATGACGTAACGCGCCTACGCCGCCATACGCTCCCGCAAAAAACCCTAATGTGACAGCCCCTTAAGAGTGAAGGCTTCCTGTGCGGAAGGTCACACATTTGAGTGCCAGCCACGTCAAATCAATGACTTACAAAATTGATAATTGTCGCTACCTAGCCTGGTGCTCTGCATTACTAGGGTAGGGCAAGGACTGATCAGCTTAGTATCAGGATAATGTGACCAAGTGGGAAATCAAATCATGATGTTGGCGGCCCGGTCTCCCAGTGGGCTAGTCACCGTGAGTGTGCACTGTCACAAATCGGTACCCATCATGATATAGCCTTAAATTGAAAACATTAGCATATAGCTATAGTCAAAACATTAAACTTCTAACAAAACCACAAAGGGCTACTAGAGCAAATAATGCGCCACTACTAAAGCAGACCAGAAGTCAAATAAAAGCTCATGAGAGAAGCACGCTGGAAATGGCTGCCAAGGTGTGGAATGCCCAAACGGTAAATGAACGACAAATTCCTGACCTAAAAACTTACAAAAAATATCTGTGCAAAATAAGGCTAGGAAACCCCCAGTAAACTGCAATGCAAAGGGGCATGTGATATGTCACGGCGCACCAGCGGGACGCCCAATGGAAGGTAACCATGCCAAAAGTAGCCAGATAACACACCACACAGCTACGTACAAGCCTATGATATGTAAATAGGAGTAGGCTAGTCTAGTAATAAGAGTAGAAAAATAAATACATATATACCAAGAAAATCCAAAAAAAAACTAACATAGGCTACTAACCATACCAACCAATTATCTATCTGCTACTGAAATGCAGGCAATCAAATACCTTATCAGCAGCCACTGTGTGGTAAGATAACACCAACACTACAACTGGCCAGCATTGAAAACAAGCCTGGGTACCCGGGCTTATATGCTATGGACAGTATAAATACAGCCTCAATAAAAAAATTGTGCCAGGACGTAAAACCGCAACAAACAACAAACATACATCAAACGGGCCAAAACAGAAGGCAGCGGGAGTGAGAGCGGGAAGGAAGGCATGGTTGTGTGATTGTTCAAAAGACGCCTACCATGATGACCTGGTGCATGACACGCCGCAGAACACCATCGTCAGTGATCTTCTGCTTCTCCAACAGCTCCAGAAGCCAGTTCAGGAACTCCTGTCTATCAAGCAGGTTCTCCTTTTAAAACAAAAGGAAAAGAATACCCCACTTAAAAACATGAAAACAATATTCCTATACCACGCTGGTCATGACTTTATAGGAGTAGGTGCACAGCATGACTCCCAATGTTTTTGCTTAGCAAAATGCTTTCTTTTTTTTTTAAAGCAAAATACTGGCTGACGATATTTTCTTAGTACAACACAAACAAGTAACTAGATAAACCTGTCAGAATCGACATGCTTAACTGCATGATTTAAACCGTAAAGTCTTACTAGCGACTAATGAAATAACAAGTTACGATAGAAATGCACCCCAACAAATATAGCTAAATGGACTAACACAAAGTATGGTAAATTCCGGATTTTGACTGCAATCTATAAATGGTTACAAACTGTAAACAAGAAACAACAAAAAGGTAATTATTACTCAAACAAAATTCAAATTGGAATAGTGATGCCCAGCGGTGAAAACAAGTGTTTACACATTTATCCGTTATGGGCAGGATAAATAGTGTTTCTACCAAGGCAGAAATAAAAATCCTACTTGTGTAGGGCAAAGGATTTTAAGGATTATAGTATCCGAATAATGGCAATTTGTGCAACCAAAATCCTAGTACTTAAAATAATTTTGCATTCTTTTTTAAAAACAAAATCTGACGGATTCATTATAAAAAAAAAGAGCAAAATTATCGAAAATCTGATTTTATCTGACAAATAAGTGAATATCAGACAAAAGTCGGATAATCCAACTCCGCAAATAAATTCATCACCAAAAAAAAAAATTTAATCTAGGTAAGTTTTATGGTTTCAAATATGTCATCCGTTTATCAAATTAGACAGTTTTAAGCCCATGCACCAGCATCCTTACCTCGTAGAGTGTCCGTCCCAGCTGCGTTCCGTAGGTCCAGTTCTTGACGATGGCATCAATGTCGATGACATTACAAGCGGTGAGGAAGCTGGTCGTGTTGGAGCTTCCCTGGTAGTGCTCCATGATCTTGGTCAGCTGGTCCTTCAGAAACTTACAGATTGCCTGTGCCCAGTCTGAGAAGAGAGATAAAATAACCCAAAACATTATCCCAACAAAACTAATCACTTGGAAGAGAATAACCACTATTCCCCACACCCACCAACATTCTGTTCTGTTTGATGGTTTACATGTATTGCTGGTCCCCTGTCTGTGTCAATTCAATTCAATTCAATTCAATCAAGTTTATTTCAACATCCTCATTATATCATCATCATGCTGTCGGTCGCGATGCGACAAAGACTGCTTTCATTACTTGACTGCCGCTCTCCATTTAGCTCTCTGCTGTGTGAGTTGCATCCATGAGTCGGTCTTAATGTCTCTCAGCTTCAGGTTTGCGGTTGTACATTTCATGAAAGCTGCCTGCAAAAGTGCTGCTGGCTTTTGCAAGTTACCAGCGGCACTCTCTCGGGGAGCAACTAGAGGTTTCACACCGGCAAGAACATGTCAAGACAGGCGCAAAACTATTTGTCCCTGCAGTGGCTGGTCGGGAGATGTTGGGAGTTCCATACATCAACCGCCCTTAATGCTGCCACAGTGACACGGTTTTCTGTTTAGGGTTTGCTCCCTTAGCCTTCGGTTCTGTCAACAACCTGTACCACAAGGCAGTGGTTTACAACTCTGCAAGGCAGGGGCATCAAACTCCCTGAGGTATTGCAATACCTGCATACCATCCTCATTATATACAGTTACAATTTCCATGAAACTTAATTACAGTGGATGAAGAAAATGAGAATGAAAGAAGCACAATGCTTATGATGTACATTCTCCTTGGGAAAAAACTATAAATAATAGACTTATGGAACACCGTATATAATGGTTTTAAAACCTCTCCCCATGCAACAATATAAAATTGCATACTCAGGGATGAAAGTGGTCTCTGGGAAAAAAAGCGTAAATGCTGATATTCTCCCATAGGCTTAGCATTGTCAGGGAATCGCTGAAAATTCCCGGAAGTCGGGTTTCATACATATTGGTATACGCTGATAGTGCTGCACCGTTTGAAGCACGTATTAGTAGTATGTGCTGCGACGTTTGCATCACATATCGGTATATGCTGATAGTGCTGCGGTGTTAGAAGCACATATTAGTAGTATACGCTGATAGTGCTGCGCCATGAAGGCATTAGTAGTATACGCTGCTAGTGCTGCGGCATTTGCACCACATATTAGTATATGCTGATGGTGCTGCAGCATGAAACAACGTATTGGTTGGTTGGTTGTCGTTTTACATCCTGGCAACATCTAAGGTCATATCAAGATGGGCGCAACTTATTAGTATACACTTATAGCTACAGGAAAAATCCAGGAAATCCGCGAAATCGCGGAGATCTTTCATCCCTGCATACTGTTCTTTTAATTAGAAGCAATCAGAGGTGAATTAACTACCACCCGGATCCTTAGGCTGAGCTTTGGTACACTCAATTAAACCTTATTTTGGTACACTCTCGCCCCACCCGTCCCTTCTGGGCCCCTAGGCTCAAGCCTATTCAGCTTAATGTTTAATCTGCCACTGCCAGTAATGACACCGAATACCCATCACCTGCTCATTCAACCCAATTAATTCAAATACATGCTCATGATTTGTAATCTAATTTAAACATAACGGGATGGCCGAATGAGTTGAGCGTCCGTCTCCTGCTTTGGTAGGGCGTGGGATTCGAACCCACAGGTTCGAATCCTGGTCAAGTCAAACCAATGACTTAAAAATGTATACTTGTCGCTACCTAGCCTGGCACTCTGCATTATTAGGATAAGGCAAAGAGTAGTAGAATGAAGAAGACCAATCGTCCACGATTGAAATTTCCCCTGCTTAATCAACTAATGTACCAACAAATTTTAAAAAGCCCGCACTCACCCACAGATGGATCTACTTTCTGTCGGTTGCGGTTTCGTGCCTCCGATATGGTGACCTGGTAGGCAGACGACATCTTGATAAACCATGCGGCGCGCAACATAGGAATCTGGTAGTCGATGAGGTGGGAGAAGATTTCTTCCTTCTTGTTGAAGTTCGGCACCTTCTTGGCGAGTGACGTAAGCACTTTACTGCCCGCCAAATCTTTAAACCATGCTTCCAGAGCATTCTTGGTCCGTTGTGTGACCTGAAAGGTGGACAACAACAAAATAGCATTATATTTAGAATTACAGAATTTGACCCCAAAAAATGCTCAGAAGAATTTCTTTGGAATTCATATGGACCTCACATTAGATACTGTTGTTAATTCTCCAATACAAATCACACCTGGATTTTGGCTTCACGCTTTTTTTTGCTCTTTTTTTTTTATAAAAGAAAATTTTGTTTAAAAAGATGATTAAATTTTTCTCAAATCTGATGCTGCCGTCTCATTGATATACTATAACACATTTTAGTATGCCATAACCTGAAGCCATCACAAAGTGCAGACAACAGGGTTAAAGCTAAAGCTAATTTTCAGGATTAAAATCTTCCACACAATTCTCTTTTTGGGTTAATTTCAAACTTGTTTTGGGGATAAAACCCCTATATAGGCTACACCCTGCGGGTCGAAGGAGGGAGGGAGGGAGGGAGGGAGGGAGGGAGGGAGGGAGGGAGGGAGGGAGGGAGGGAGGGAGGGAGGGAGGGAGGGAGGGAGGGAGGGAGGGAGGGAGGGAGGGAGGAAGGGAGGGAGGGAGGGAGGGAGGGAGTGGAGGGAGGGAGGGAGGGAGGGAGGGAGGGAGGGAGGGAGGGAGGGAGGGTGGGAGGGAGGGATACAGTTAAAAAAGATACAGTTAGATTCAAGAATATTTGACGATACTCAAACCAAAAAACTAAATTCAAGAACTTTCAAGCCTTTCGTCGATCTATGCGAACCCTGGAATCGATAAAGTCAGTGTAGATGTTGAAGAGTTCCTCATTAACCAACTAACTCTGGTAGCCATGGCAACATGGTTCTGTCAATTGGTTCCCCTCGACCAGGTGGCATGGGTGCATGTCCATGTGGAGTGGTGAGAAATTTCCCAGTCAGGCAACCCTTTCTACTTCCAGGGTTCCCCAACCTATCAGCCAATCACATTTAAGACCCTTTTAAGACTTCTTAATACCAATTTCCATACAATTTAAGACCTATTTTAACACAAAAATGTTCTCATATTAAATTAGGGGATTTCAACATGCTAACCAATTAGCTAAAAGCAATCAAAGTATCCGTGCACTTGTGACCAGTACATTACAGCCTGTAGACTACAGCATCAACTTCGAGACAATTCAGCTCCACAGCATTTGTGCTTTGTGAAGATAGCTGGTAAACATTTTGAAAAAATATTATGGTGGCCAAATCCAATTTTAAGACCTTCTTAAGACCTTTTTCAGAAAAGTTACCATATTTAAGACTTGTTATGGCCTTGAAAATTAACAAAACAATTAAAAACCATCTAAGAATTTTTAAGGATCCGCGGGAACCCCGACTTCTCACTCTCACTCATTCCTCTAACTTACATGCCAGAAGTGGTCCTTTGTGTTGAGTTGCTGTTTCTTCTTGGCTGACCCCGTGTCTTGGAATGTGTTTGCTTCAGTTTTCTTAGCGATGATTTGCTTAAAGCACTGAATGAGCTGAAAACGAAAAGTACACAGATTGATACATGTAAAGGAACACGTCCTTAGTTTTGATGAGGCAACAAAAATAATAATTGGAATAGAAAAATATTATAATGTATTACTTATGTCAGTATGAAAGTGGTCTCCGGCATAAAAAGCGGAAATGTGGATATTGTCAGGGAATCGCGGAAAATTCCTGGAAGTCAGGTCTCATAAATATAGGTATACGCTAATAGTGCTGCGGCATTTGAATCATGTATATGTATTCGCTGACCATGCTGTGGCGTTTGAAGCACGTAATAGTAGTATACGCTGCTAGTGCTGCAGCGTCTGCACCACGTATTAGTATAGATCTATGCTGATGGTGCTGCCGCGTTAAGCAACTATTAGTAAACACTTCTAGTTATAGTGCTGCAACATTTGAATAACGTATTAGTAGGAAAAATCCCGGAAATCCGCGAAATCGTGGAGATCTTTCATCCCTGAACTAGACAAACGAGGGCGACTTCTATTCCGTCTTCTTCAACTAAAAAAAAAATCCCATACCACCCACAAAAAGAATGTTCTGCAATTTTTAAATCTCAATGCTTGATGCCGGGTTAATAGTAGGTACTCCAACTAAGGACTTGTTGCTGATGCTGACTGGCCATTGGAAAAAATAGGAAACTTTCTCTCAGCATACTACCCCTCTTTGAATGTTGTGAGCTGCGAGTGAAGGCATCGGAGCTAAAAATAACTACTTTCACAGTAAAGGAGAGATCCCTAGCTTTAGTTTTGTATCCATTACGACCGACTTCATTTGGGAAAAATTAGAAAAATTGAGGTTTGAAAACATTAGGATGATTGGGAAACATGATTTTACTAAATATATTTTTACAAAAAATATAATATTATATAGAAAAATTCTTTCTCTACAAATCTGTGTAGATTGTTAACCACCATTTAGCACTCACTCTCACCAGTTTTGACTTAATCGCAGGATTGGTATGCTAATTAGAGCAATCAATTTTTTTAAAGATTGTATACATGTGGACATCGCTTAAAGACAATGTAATCACATTATAGATATTTGCATCCTGATCATTTTGGTAGAAAAATTAAGTCAATATCTCAAATAGAACCAGAGATATTAATTTTCTAAAGATGTTATCAAGGACGGTTAGTGAAAATCACACAATTTGCCATGTTTGATGTTAAATTGTTCAACAAATGTTTATTTGTACGGTCTGAAAAAAATTGAGATTAGAATTTATACTAGAAATAATAAGTTAAAAGAACAATGATGTGATTAAAATGTAATTTGGCTTCAGCAGGCAGCCACAAACATCAGGATTTAAGCATGTGCTTAATCATGAAAAATGTGTGTAAAATTAAGGGCGAAAATTAAATATTAAAAAATCCATAACTTAGGAACTAATAGACAAATTTGCCATTATTATATATATTTGTAATCAGATCGATAAAAGCTTTCCAAATCTGCCATTTACAAATTAACTTCATGAAAAGAAAAGTTTGGAGTACCTATTAATAGAAGCTATCACAGAAAGAACGGAGATAACATGGTTATTTATTTACATTATTAACAAAGAATTCTTTGAGCTCTGGTAAATGTTGCTAGTTTTATACACATACACTAACCTTCTCTTCGGATAAATCCAATGTGTCCTTTCGAGCTGTTCCAAACTAGAAACGAAATGGTGAGGGGGGGAAAGTGATAAGTAAATGTCAAACTGAATCAGTGGTAACAAAATAGGGTATGTTATTTTAATCGTAGGATCAACATTATGCCTGGTACACACCTACCGTATACGATTCGCGCACTAAAACTCACGACTCGACCCGACCCGCTTAAAACTGAAAACGGGCCGATTCATTTTTCGAATCGCGAATCGCAATCATAATCGGCCCGTTTTAGCCCTAAAACTGAGTTTTTAGTCGCGAATCGCAATCGCTAGGTGTGCGCTCCCCGCGCACACCTAGCGATTTTTGTGTGTGAAACGGGCAGTTTTAGATCGTATACGGTAGGTGGGTGCGCACAAACGGTAGGTGTGTACTAGGCATTAGTTGTCTAGCCATCATATGACTTTTTTTCGCATTTGTTTCCCCTTTTTTTTTTAAATATTTATAAAACACACTCGAATGCTTCTCAGTTAGCACGAAGAATTAAAACAATTAGGTATTAACAGGCATAAACAAGGTCCTATGTTACGACCCACAATTTAAAAACCAACGACAATATTTTGTTAATATGCATGGATGTAAATCCACCATTTTTGTAAGAATTGCATTAATTCAAAACAAATTCACAAGATTTAAAACCCAAGACAGGCATACCTCATCTTCAATGGCACATCGGTATGTGAATCCATTCTTCACATATGGCGTTAACTCATCCTGGAAATAAAAACAATGGACATTGCCTGACGTCGTATATATACAGTATAAATAATAAAGAAATAAATAAAACATTTATATAGCGCCCGATCCAGCAAGCCGTTCTCAGGTGCTTTACATAACAAACAAATATATAACCTTGTCAAACCAAACTTGAAGGGACCATACAAATTTGTTTGGATTAACCGATCATTGGCTTTGACTTTGAGTAAGCGTGTATTGCAAATGTAATATACAATGTATGTGGACACTTTGATTATTGTTTTTAATGTATGTACAGAATAACTCCGTTAAACCAAGCTCGGTTAAAGCAAACGATCGGTTAATCCAAACTTTCTTCGGTGGCCTGGCAAAATGTTACCATTTATCATACAAAAAAGTCAGTGGGGCCTCAGCTGACCTTATAACCACATGAAAGTTTGGAGTGGTCTGGGGTCCAACAATTTTGTTTGGATTAACCGATAATTTGGATTAAAGTTGCATAGTCCGATGAAATATAATTTTGTCAAAATTAAAACAACTACTTACATTTGATCCTATCTATCCAACTTAGATACTGGTGCATTAGCTAATGCTTTGGGACAGTATATACAGCATAACCAGTGACTTTATTAACCTCACCCCTTTGAACACTCAGTTTGAAACAGCCATTATGCAGGGAGGCCATTAACCAATTAGGCCAATCTCGTGACCTCATTAGCCTCCCCCCAAGCAAGTAGGCCTACTGTGCAGGGCCATAGAGGGGAAGGGGATATGAGATGGATGTGTCTGTGTGTGTGTGTATGTGTCTGTGTGTTTCCTGACCTGACTTTACAGAGACAGACATACACACATACATACACACACAGACATACACACACAGACATACACACACAGACATACATACACACACAGACAGACACCCATAGATAGGCACACACAGGCAGACATGCACAGACAGCACACACATACACAGAAACACACAGACATGCACACACCCAACATACACAGACACACATACACCCGACCTGACTTTGCAGAGAGAGAGAGCCACACACACAGACAGACACACACAGACAGACACACACAAACACACACATACACACAGACATATTCACACAGACATATACACACAGACACACATACAGACATGCACATACATACACACACATACACACACAGACATATACACACAGACAGACACACATAGATAGGCACACACAGACAAACATGCACAGACAGCACACCAGACACAGAAACACACAGTCATGCACACCCGACATACACAGACACACATACACCCGACCTGACTTTGCAGAGAGAGAGAGAGAGAGACACACACACAGACAGAGACACATAGACAGCCACACACAGACAGAGGCAGACACACACATACATGCACACATATACATACACACACATGCAGACATACACAGACAGACACCCATACACACACAGACATACAGACAGACATACACACACATATATATACACAGACACAGACAGAGACACATAGATAGACACACACAGACAGACATGCACAGACAGCACACACAGATACAGAAACACACATACATGCACACACCCGAGATACACAGACACACATACACCCGACCTGACTATGCAGAGAGAGAGACACACACACAGATAGACACATAGACAGATGCACACAGACAGAGGCAGACACACACATACATACACACAGACAGACATACACAGACATTACCATACATAAATATACACACAGACACACACACATAGATAGACACCGACAGACATGCATAGACAGCACACCAGACACAGAAACACACAGATATGCACACACCCGACATACAGACACACATACACCCGACCTGAATTTGCAGAGAGAGACACACACACAGACAGAGACACATAGACAGACACACACAGACAGAGGCATACACACATACATACACACACATACATACACACAGACATACATACACACACATGCACATATACACAGAGACAGACAGACACACACAGACACATACATACCCACACATACACAGAAACACACAGATAGACACACACACATATATACACACAGACAGATACACACAGATACATACAGACAGACACAAGCAGACAACAGACACACATTATATTTAGTTAAAAACCATAGTGACATGGGCCTATGGCACTAATCCTTTCCCAGAATGTGCTAACCCAAACAGAAATACCTACCTACAGTCCTGTAAGGTTCCAGGTCATCTCACATCACGTGGTCACTGCGAGATGACCATCTGGGTCATAGCCACAGGACTTTTGGCAAGCTTGTCGAAATTATTTTTGGTTCTTTCAGCTCATATTACTTCAAAACTAATCATCTTTAATCAAAATCACTCCGGACTAATGATTAGTAGCTTGTAACGATCAATTTGATATAGTTATCTAAAAAATAAGACAAAAATTCAAGTGCCATCGGACCATGCAACTTTAACCGACTTTGGTTTAACGAACTTTTTTATATGATAAATGGTAGTATTTTGCCAGGCCGCCGAAAAAAGTTTGGATTAACCGATTGTTTGGTTTAACTGAGCTTGGTTTAACGGGGTTCTACTGTATGTATGTGTGGGTATGTGTGTGTGTTTGGGGATGGGGGGTGAAAGGGGAATTATCATGCCTCGAGCAGGTTTCGAACCCACATTTCTAGCCATTCCGGGGGGTAGTGTCCTAGCCATTAGATTATTTAGGCCCTTGATGCAATCACCATATCCATGCCTACCAGTCTATGTTGCCCCCTGCATGAGAGATCAGTGCAGGTTACTAGTAGCACTGCACGATGACTTTAGAGCGTAGATAAGGATAGCCATTTGATAACAAGTTGTTTAGTGTGGATAGTATGCCCTTGAAGACCATTTTTATGTAATGTAGTAACAAAATGTGCACAATCTGTTTTTGAAACAGGTTTTTGCCCTTAAAACCCAACCCTAGCACTAACATAATATACATATAGTAAGTTAATGAACCATACAACACATAGCTATATAGCATCCTAGTCATGGTACCAGTGGCATGGGGTGTTGTTGTAAATGAGAAATATTGCACGTAGGGCAGGATTCGAACCAACACTTCTTGGCATTCCGAGGCTAGCATCCTAACCATTAGGCTAGATAGGCTCCCTGATGCTATCACCTTATCCATGCCATACCTGTCTATCTGGGAGATGGGGTCGGTCCAGACTAGGGCCTACTACAAAGATATGTATTTATATACATTTCATGCTAAGTAATGAAGCAAAGCTAAAGACAGCAAGTATTGACAAATCAAATAAGCTCATCATTGGGCAAGAACGATGCGGAGAAATTCAATCGTTTTACTTGGGGCTCCTTATGCAATAGTTATTCCCATAGCTTGGGACTGATCAGCTTAGTAGTATACTGAGTCAATGTAATGGAATTTTCTTTAGAACCTGTTACTACAGAAGGCTATGATGTGACAGATTTGGCATGCATGACAAAACTAATTTTACATGTTTGCACTTCAAATATCTCAAAACTTTAAATCATGTAGATTAATAGAATTTACACATTGATTGAGGAGAATACCATATTCTCTTCTTTTTTTTTTTGGCATGATGGCATTCCTCTCTAGTTCAACAACTCCACACCAAAATAGATAAACAATGTTGCCTAAGACTAGTAGGGTCCCAACTCCACAGCTTGTGGACTTTTACCAAACACTTTGTGCTTGAATTTAAGTAGGTATCCCAAGTTATTTTTAAAAACAGGTCCAAGCTTAATTTAATGGATTTCCTCTGTTAGGATATTTAATTTGAAACAAAATGATACTTCATTTGTCAAAATCGCTCTAATATTAAGGAAGATATGGGCGTTTTTAGGTTGTTATTTAATTGGGCCCATCCGAACCTAAAAAGATAGCATTTTTGATGGTCCCCCAAATTAAAATTCATCACTCTATCTCACTTCTAATGTTTTTTCTGGTGATTCCATGGCATGTATGAAGAGAATATAGTTTGTTGTTGTTTGTTTGTTGTTGTTTTACGTCCTAGCAACATCTAAGGTCATATCAGGACGGGTACCGACTTGTGACAGTGCGCACTCATGGCAACTTTATAGTGCTGTCCCACTGGGAAACCAGGCCGCCGGCACCATGACCTGGTATCCCACTCAGTCACATTATCCTGACACTGAGCACACCAGTCCTTGCCCTATCCTAATAATGCCGAGCGCCTGGCTAGGAAGCAACAAGTATCAATTTTAAAGTCATTGGTTTGACTCGACCTGAGAATATAGAGATCTAGGGTTATCAGATAGTTACATTTCAAGATATGGAGCTTCAAAAATGCTAAAATCTACAATTTCCCATAACTCACCATTTTTCAAATTTAGCTGTGGAGCAGTTTTAAAGGTGGGCTTGTGGAAAAAATATGCACCCCAGATGGATTATTCTTATTTCTCCCTGACATATCGGTGAGTCTTGACACCTCTATTTTTTTCAGGACCGCATACGATTGGGAAAAGTTGATAGAAATAGGTCCAAAATGCTCCAGAGCTCAATTTGGCAAGTGATAAAATCTGGTGATAAATTAACAATTTTGAGAAAGTTTTAAATTACACAGAAAATCACCCGTACAAGATCATTGCATGAAATTTTCAGGCTTTATTAGGCTCAATATCTTCTTTCTATTTACAGTATATGCAATATGCTTTGACATATGTGAATTATTTTAATTTTATAATGATTGCGATCAAATCTGGCAAAAAATGCCCAATTTTGAGCAAGTTTGAAATGGCACAGAAAAACACATGTACAAGATAATTCCATGAAATCTGGAGATTGTATTATGCTCAATATGCTCTTTCTATTTACATCATAATCTATATAATAAACTTTGATAAATGTGAATTATTTTAATTTTACAATGATTTTATACATTTCTTCAAAAGTTGCAAAGATCCTTGCACATGGCCAGTCAGGTAATAAGTACTACTACCACATAGGTATCCCAAGTGATTTAAAAAAACAGGTTTGAGCTTGATTTAATGGATTTCACTTGTTAGGATATTGAATTTGAAAGAAAATGACACTTCATTTGTCAAAATTAATCTAATATTAAGGAAGATATGGACGTTTTAGGTTGTTACTCTATCGGTCCTGCTCAAAGCTAGCATTTTTTATAGCTCCCAAGCTTTTTTTTTTTTTTTTAAATACCCCCCAATTTTTAGTAATTAAATAGGCATGCGCATGAGCGCTGGTAATTATGATTGGACAAGAAATTAAATTCTCTTTAATTCAATACCAACTTTTAAAAATATATTTTCAGTAGAAAATAGCACTTAAAATGGAAATTTTTGCAACTTCAAATTTCATTCAATTTTTTTTGCATTTTCTCTCAAATTAAAACATATACAGTTTATATGAATGGAAAGCTCGGAATCTCACCTATCTAGGGATATTAGTACCTTTTTCCTGGGTACTTTGATCAACAAATGGCATTGTTGCACAAATTGGATGTACACTAGCTAATTCTACTAGGGACACCATGACACATCTGCACCTGGGAATTACCATGGATTGAGAGTGAAAACTGGGAGTTGGTAGTAGTTTTTATTTAGCTATATCAGGCTTATTTATTTGAATAATAAAATGAATCCAAGACCAGGTTAAAGGTAAGAGAACAAAGGTTGTTTCTGCTGTAATCAATTTGTAAAAACCCTTTGTGGTTTGTTTTGGCAGGGTGTTAAAGTGGAGCATGTTTTGACAGAATTTGGCATTTTCAACAAGTAATCAGCCTGTGTTTGGGGTACCTAATTTAAGCATGGTCACCGATTACCCTACTGGAGGTGAATATTTTATTTACATATGCACATATTATCAATGTAATTATTCAATGCCAGTGTAACTGAGTGGTGTATGATGATATGCTGTAAGTAGTAATTTGTTGCTTATGGCAATGAAATTGGACACCAAACTAAAAATGTTCAACCCTGATTAGATTTAAAGAAACTGAAATATACTATTTTAATATTTCTATTAGTATCACTCAGTATCAATATCAGACGGGATAGCAGAATGAGTTGAGTGCTGCTTCCCATTTTGGCAGGTTGTGATCCCGGTTTCGAACCTGGGCCGCGTCAAATCAATTAATCGGCATGTCCAATGGCAATGACTTAAAAAGTGACCAGTGGAATAGGAAGACTGATTATCCGCGTTGAAATTTTGCATGGTTAATATACCCGACGGGATGGCAGAATGAGTTAGATTAATTACTTTTAAATGAATACTTGTCGCTTCCTAGCCAGGTGCTCGGCATTATTAGGATAGGGCAAGGACTGGTTTGGCTCAGTGTCAGGATAATGTGACTGAGTGGGATATCAGGTCATGGTGCTGGCGGCGTGGTCTCTCAGTGGTAGAGACTTGCAAATCCGCGTGAAACGTCCTCACGCATCATCCCATGTGAAAAACTTGATCGAGCGGGATGTTCCATCACCAATGCTATGTGTATGGGACTAACATTTCAGTGCTCCTCCCTGGTACATGGCAAATGGTCCCCATATAAAATTACATAATCGATGAGGCCATGTGCTTTTTGTTTGTTTGTATTTTTAACTAATAATTGTCAGTTATTTATCATAGATAGTGCACATACATCTAAAAGACAGTTTTTCTATATGACTTTGGGACTTTTCATTAATAATTTGTGTTGTTTATTTACTATTTTACTCAAGTCAAAAATCTGCAACTGAAAACCAATAGAGTAACTGAGAAAATTAGCCTGTATTTCTGATAGAGAAACTGTAATAACTTTGCTTCTGCTAGGCCTATAAAGTCCATCTATATATTAAATAAAAGGGCTGGATGTATTTTAACAGGATACATTTGGTTTGTAGAGCTATCTTTTTTCTGCAAGTCTCTACCAGTGGGGCAGCACTAAAAAAAGTTGTCATGAGTGCGCACTGCCACAAGTCGGTACCCGTCCTGATATGACCTTAGATGTTGCTAGGATGTAAGACAACAAACAAATAAATCCACGCTTAATAAGTTAATTAACAAATCGTCAAATCTAAAAAATATATATTTTGAAAATGAAAAAAAAGACGTATTTAATATTAGCATATAAACACGAAACAATCCAGTGATATAATTGTTTGTTGTGATACTGACTATAGTAAATATTCGATAATTAAGATACTACTTAATTTTGTCGACTGACTGCAATGACAAATAAAAGACGAAAAAATGATTTAGAACGATACGAAATTAAATAGTAAATATCCGTGGCTGTGGGGAGTTGACGATGCCCATTAATCGCCCTATTACCGCTCAGGCCTCTGCGTGTAATGTGTTGACATTCTATAGGTTAGGCTGGTAAACACAATATTTTGAATTTGTGTCGATTACCTCTCGTTGCTTTGGGTCTTGCGGGTATACATCAGGTCCTACATTTCCCAGACGGGGCTTCTTTAGTGGTCTGTGTTCTTGGCTTGGAAAAGCGGCCATTGTCGCCTACAACTTCATTTTCACCGGCGTCGGCCAATCAACGCTTGGCGTCATTCTCCAAACGTTGGCGCATTGTTTCTCTGTGCCAGCGGACTCCTGTATCGGAAGTCACTCGTAGTATCCAGTGTCTATCTACTTTTAAAAGTAGGCGCTTGAAGAGTGAACTTAGTCTTACCGCCAGAGAAAGTATGCGATGTAAAGATGAGGACCCGGTGTAGCCACGTTGAGTGGTGTGTTTACATCATAGATTTCTGGTCACATTCGTATTGCCTGGGTTGTTTTTTGTTGTTGTAAATATTTGTTATTCATCTGAATTCATATTTTGTCAGCGCCGAGGCACTGGTCTTCCAGCCGTTGGAGCGATCACATTTGATTTGTACAAAGTGGAATCTACAGCACAACCCATTCTGAACATAAAAAGAAAGTGAGGGAGCAGCCTATGCTATATAGTGTACAGCATAGGTACTCAACATAGTGCAAGGTATGTGAGACTGTCTAAAAAGGTGTTAAGCAATATGGGACAAAACTTTGTCCATTGTAATGATCAACATACTGTCTGCTTATGCATTTGCTCAGGATAAACTGATTTGTTTTTTTTACATGGTGTTTCATAATCCCAATAGAATACATATTGATTTGAAGCAAATGTCCTTGTGTTTTCAGTGTAACCGTTTCTGTGCGCTTTTGTGTCAATCATTACAATGGACAATCACCTTTTGAGACAGGCTCATGTGCATCAAGATAGAGTGTGCAGTAATGTACACTAGTGGTTAAATCATATGCTGTGTTTCTATATCAGTTAGATTTGGTTTTATTAGTGGCTAGTCTTTTAATAGTGCCATGTTTTGCATGTATAGTGGTTTATATTGCATGCAATGCTGGTTGAAGATATAGTTATTCAGTGGTGGTAGTGGGTCTTGAATGTTATTATATCATTGAGTTATAATAGTTGTTTGTCAAAATGTGTAATGGGGGAGGAAGGGGTCTAGGGGCAGGGGGTGGACAGGCAGGGAGAGCGCGGGCATGAGAGAGGGTGAAGTCAATGGGTCATTCAGTAGGTCACATTATATATTTGCAGTACCAGGTTTTGGGCCTGAATACCCAGGTGAGCTCTGTATGCATTTTTAAAGGCAAGGATCGAACCCGCTTCTCTGGTTTTGGTTGGGAGTTCATTCAAAATGACACTTCCTTTGTAAATCGGAGCTCTAATTAACTTATTTGTATTAGGGTTGGGCACTCCGCACACGATACCCACGCTCTAGCGATTCGGCCACCGCGCCCGGTAAAATACTAGTATTAGATCTGTGCTTGTAGCTAGGTGTTGGTTCTGGTACATTGCATTTTAGGCGTACTATTGGTTGTGGCAAATAGACTTGGATACAGGAAGAGCAGTTGCCTTAATATTTCCACAGTTACATATATTAGTTGTTGAGGGGCTCATGCAATTGGGAACTTTTTTTTTCACTTCTCTTTACTTTTAGTGAAATGATTTAAGTCCAGAATTAACATATTACCCTAACTATGGGCACAAATGGGGGCAATTTTTCCATATTGGATCCATTCATTTCAGCTCTTTCCTGAATCCGCCCTTTGAAGCCCTTCGCTTTCCGCCTGGTAGTCTGGTTCGTGCCTAAGGGTGCGCAGACAAAAGCTCACAAGACAAAAGCTCACATTTTCAACTTTTTAGCTTTTATCGTCGATTTGCTCCTAACTGATGCACAGTGCTAATGCTTGTATGTCATCAGTCGTATCCATCTGTAGCTTCCACATTCAGTGCAGCTGCTGTTGTGGTTAATTTTGCTTCATTAATATTCAGTGGTAGGCCTATTCATAATATTCATAAACATCTCATTATCATATTATTTTATAATTCAAAACCAGACAGATAAATGTTTGGGCTAATAGATTTTTTAATCAGGCTTAATTCTTTTACAGTATCCTCTATACCGGCTGTGGATAACTAACATCATTTACAAGCTTGTTATCATCAGGACAGATGATGCTCTATTGCTTGTACTACATTATTTTACTATCCTGTTGAATACAAACCAGTCTATTATTGAGCCTGACTAGCTTGGTCGTAATGCTTGCATTGCGTTTGATTCGCGGCGAAGGAGGAATGCCACCCCCCACCTCCCCTCCCCTCCCCCCACTCTCCTCCTCCTGCCTGCCCCGCCGCTGACCGTTGGGTTACCCAATGCCCCCCCCCCCCTCCTCCACCCTTATAACCAGGTGTAGCAGGAAATCGCAAACCCTGTAAATCGCAAACCCCCACTTGTGATTTCCTAGGAAATCGCAAACCCCCATGCCATATATGGGCATGGGGGGTTTGCGATTTCCTAGGAAATCACATATCCCCCCTGGAGATCTCAAACCCCCCATGTTCATGATACACCACTCCCGTACCAGGTTTAAGGGCGGTGTTAGGTACCGATTAGGCCCAAATCTATTCAATGCTATCATATTTAATAGAATTACATACTCAAAAAGTGAAATTTGATCAAATTAACCCTAAAATCGAAGTGATATTAACGCCGCCGCTACAGGGGGGTTTGTGATTTCCTAGTAAATCGCAAACCCCGGGATGTGCAATTTCCAGGGGTTTGCGATTTACTGCCACACCGGCCCTGCTGCTGCCTCCAGCCAGACTTGCTATCCGGACAGCACTTCGTGCACACCTCTTTCTATCTCCTCTCCGCTGGCCTTGCTCCTCCTAGATATGCCTTGTTCTCATTGCTGGAACCACAGCACTACCGCCGGACCGAAGAGATTCGGTGCCGCACCAAAGCTTCGCTGTTACAACATTGTAAAGATGTCCCCAGCTTCTACAACCGCCCCTACTGAAGATTAATCTTCAACCAAAGATTGGGCCGATTTATCGGAGCCTCTCTATAATGTTGCAGTTCTGCAACCAGTAACCGTCGTAGGGTTACAAATCACCCCAAGCAAGCAAGCATGCCTCCAGCCACTCCGCCTCAAGCCGCCTCCAGTAGCGCTCCCCTGCCAGCGTCGGCGGATTACGTAACACCCCCGAGGCTATCGGCAGCCGCCCGCCTCCTCACATCTCCGCCGCCTCCGCCCCCCCCCCCCCCGCTACCCCCCTCCCCCCACCAACCCCGGTTCCGCGCCTACCGCGGCCCGTCGGCCGGCGATACATTGACCACCTCCCCGGCTTCCCCCCCCCCCCCCCCCCCCTACGGCCTTCGCGCCCGTGCCCCGGCTAGCGCCGCCGACTTCGCCGACCCTCACCGCGCATCCTCCCCCCCCCCTCGCTTCGCCTCCGACTATTCCGCAGACACCCCTCCCCGCCCCACCTACACCAACCACCAGGAAGCACGGGAGCACGAGCCCCACCTCTGGGAGTTCATCCGTAGCGAGCTGGCTCACAGCACCCTCGCCGGCCCCTTCCATGTCCCCCCCTTCACGCCCTGGGCACAGGTCTCGCCCATGATAAAACGCCCCAAGTCCGACCCTGGGAAGAGGCGGGTCATCGTCGACCTATCTTGCCCTCCCGGCGGCAGCGGCAACGCCGACATCCCCCGGCGGCAGCGGCAACGCCGACATCCCCCGTCGGGAGTACCTCGGGAAGCCCCACACTTACAGGCTCCTGTGCATCACCGACGTGGGCCGCCGCCTCATTCGTGAGGGGACCGGGGCTTACACCTGGGCAGCTGACATCTCCCGGGCCTACCGCCAACATCGGCAGCTGCATTCTCCCCACAAGAAAGTTCATGGGCCGCCTCCTTGCGGCCCTGGGCAGTTGCTACGGCACAACCTCAATCACCCTCAGGGAAGAGGCCCTCCGCGACCTCAGGTGGTTCGTGCTTTACAGACGTGCCTCCAATGGCCTCCACCTCCTTTGCGCCCCTGAGGCCCGCCGCCTGGTTATAGAGTGCAACTCATGCCTCACCGGCGGCGGGGCCCACTCCCCAACGAGCTGCTATGCCCGAGGGTACTCCGAGGAGTTCCGGGGCACGCTTCCCCGCCATCCACAAGCTGGAGGCGGTCAACTTGGTTGTGGCCCTCCGGACCCTTCCCTCGGAGGCCGCCTCCCTGGAATCGGGCGCACCCGCGACCCTACCCTCGGGACCTGTGCCCACGAGCTCTGGCTCATGGCGGCCGAGGGCTCGTTCACCCTCACCATCCTCCATAAGCCCGGTGCCGACCTCGTCCTCGCCGACACCCTCAGCCACGCCCACCTCGTCGGACCCTGGACTGAGGTGGCCCGGACCGAGGTCGTATGCCTCGGGCTGTCCTACCTCTACCCCTGTCACGACGACTTCCCCTACAGCCCAGCCCTCTAATTGTAGGCTACACAGACCTAGAGGTGGCCGCAGTCGATGGCCACTGCCTCGCCTCTGCCTTGCCTCCCTCGCCCCATCCACCTGAAGGAACTGCCGACGACAAGTAGAGGGCTACGTCAAGTTCGCCTCAGGCCACGACCCCGACCCCCTCACGCCCTCGGACTTCGATGTCGCCGTCTACACCACCTCCCTCTACGCTGGCGCCATGGTCCCCGCCTCTGTGAGGAACGCCCTCTCCGGGGCACGCTCCTGGGTCGAGGGGGCCGGTGGGGACCCCTCGACCTTCGGCTCCTGCCTTGCGTGAGACGTATGTTGCAGGTGCGAGCGGGCCTCTGGGAATGTCCCCTGCGCCGCCCCTCCACTCACTCCAGAACAGCTTGCGGCCACCATCGCCTACCTCGACACCGCCGGCGCCTCAGGTGTCGTCCCTCGGGCCGCCCTCCTCCTCGGATACTACGGGATGCTAAGACAGTCTAGCCTCCTCTCACCCAGCCCCGAGGGGTGGGGCAGTCCCCATACCATCACCCGCGCCGACATCGCACCCGCCCCCGGCGGGCTCCGGGTAACCCTCCGGAGCTCAAAGACAATCTCGCTCCCCTTGGGGGCGGTCGCCCTCTTCGTGCCCGCCTCCCCACGCCCACGGCTCTGCCCTGTCGGCGCTCAGTCGCCCTCGTCCCTGCTGCCCCGGCCGACCTGGCGTTCATCATGCCCTCGGGCCGACCCTCGGACCCTCATGGGTGCCCTCCGGGCCCTCTCCCTTCCTGCCCCCGAGACTTTCACCCTCCATAGCCTCCGGCGAGGCGCCGCGCAGGCCGGCCAGCAAATGGGAGTACCCCTGGCAGACATCATGGCCCAGGGCACCTGGACTTGGGGGCAGTACATGGCTACCTCCCCCTCTGCCACCCCTCGTGCCCTCTCCTCCGTTTTGGTGGAGGGCTCTTCAGGGCTTCCCCTTCCCCTTGACTTTACCCCTGAACTTTGACCTCCTGATGCTACATTATTGTTATTTGATACTTACTCCTTCACTATTGTACTTCATTGCATTGCTTTATAACCTATTGACTATTGCCTTATAAAGTATTGACTTCCTTGACTATTGTACTATATTCATTTGCATTGCCTGTATAAACCTTCCTTGCACTATGAATAAAGTGCTCTTATTTCCACCCCTGCCTTGTCTTCCTCCTTCGTTGCGTATCGGTCGTAATGCTTGCATTGCCTTTGATTCGCGGTAAAGGAGGAGTGCCCCCCCCTTTCCTCCTGCCTTCCCCGCCGCTGACCGTTGGGTTACGCAACTCCCCCCCCCTCGCTCTGCCCTTATAACTCGGCCCTGCTGGTGCCCCCGGCCAATCTGCCTCCAGTAGCTCTCCCCTGCCATTTTTCTTCCACCCACCCACCCGTACTTACTTCTCTTCACTTCCCAGGGTGGAGGGCTCTTCGGGTCTTCCCCTTCCCCCTGACTTTACCCCTGAACTTTGCATATCATTACTTATTTGCAGAGTCGATGAATGTCTAATCTGTTTAGTACATAAGTTAAGTTAATTTTGTTTATATTATATATATGTTCATGAGATTGAAGATAGGAGACAGCAGCTATGGGTATATCACGGTCATACTCTCAAACACACCAGGCACAAATCAATCACTTGAATCATACTATCAGACATTTTAGGACATGGACCATCTAAATCTCAGCCAAATTGGGACAGGAGATTGGATGAATATTTGCTAACCAGTTGTTTATTCACTTGATATGCAGCGAAGGAGGAAGACAAAGGCAGGGGTGGAATAAGAGCACTTTATTCAGGTGCGAGAGGACAAACAGAGTGCAGGTGACAAAGTAGAATAAGGAAGTAAAGAGGAAAGTAATAAGCTAACTAAACATGGTAAGGCTAACTAAACAATGCAAATGAGGTAAAGTCAGTGTTCAGGGGGTGGGAGCCCCGAAGAGCCCTCCACCCTAGGAAGGGAAAAGGAGGTATGTAAGGGTGGGTGGGTGGAAGAAAACTGTAGGGGAGCACTACTGGAGGCGGAGTGGCTGGAGGCAGCAGCAGGCCCGGCTTATAAGGGCCAGGAGGAGGGGGGGTATTACATAACCGCAACGGTCAGAGGGGGGGAAGCAGGAGGAGTGAAGGGGGGGCACTCCTCCTTCACTGTGAATCAAACGCAATGCAAGCATTACAACCAATTAAATAAGCTATTCAATTTCCAGTGCCATAATAACTTTATAAAGTCCAGGGGCACTCCTATCCTTGCATACTCTTGGGCAGCTCCACGGCGAAGACTGTGTGATGTAACCAGCGGCCACCAGGAGTACTTGGCTCCCTTCAGTATCAGCCGTATGCATTTGATGAACACTTGACTGGTCAAGGGGTCCCCGTTTATGAGCACGAATGCTGGGGCGCCCTCATGCAGACCTGTATGATGGCAGTACTTTCTCCATGCACGTACAGACAGAAAACTGAATTTGGTACCCTCGGCAGCCTGATGTTGAAGCTGTCCTCTGGTTTTGAACTGGTTTTTGTACTACGGATGTTCCCTAGTAGGTATGACTGGTGTGTCTGGATGTCTTCGTACAGCAACGTATGACCACCATACCCCAGTATCTCGGAATAAAATAAATTGGATTGTCTTAACAAACATGTATAGCCAATCATTAAAGCAGCAACCTTCTGTCTGCAGCCTATCATTTAACTATAAAGTGTATATCATTACCATTTTTAACTTAGGGTTTTTTGGGTTATACTTATGTTTTTTACAAAACTTCAAATATTCCTCAAAATGTACCCTTTTATTCATCCACATTCCTTCAGCTAATCCTGCCTTGAAATAAATGCTCAGCTTTCTAACTACAGCATAATCATAGGCTGCGAGGGAATAAAGGCAAATAAATTAATTAGAGTGAGCACCTATTTAAAAATACATATCAAACACTTTGTCATGAGGAGCACTTACTTTTGTCAAATTAAGTTCTTTACATATAATATTAGCTAATATCTTTGATTTGGTGTCGAAAAACATTTTACTCAGAGCATCTGCTTTCACGAGTTCTTTCCCAGCCTTATGTATCACCTGCACATCACAGCATCTGTAGGCAGCGAACCTCCAAATCTCCCTGGTGCAGGCACATAAGACTGGGTCTTTCCCAGCTCCAGTAGATAAGACCTTTTGAGATGTCTCATTATCAGTATTAATGATAATTACAAACTCTTCAGGGTTTTTGGGGAATAACAATTTTAGTGCTGTTACTAAATTAATTGCTTCTAATTGTGCAATGTGAAATTTGTTACTATGTAGAAAATAAGGGGAATATAATTCAGAAAAATAATGTGTACTACTGTAACCTCCTCCTGCAAGCAATGACGAATCACATTCAATTACCCATTTTTTCTTAGGGTAAGGTCTTATTAAAACTAACCCATTACTCCCTTCCGTGAAACATAAAAACCAAGCTATGTCCCTAATTAATTCCTGATTATTGCTTTTCCTATGAACGGGGTACTTCTCAGAAATTCTAATATTCTATTCATGAATTTCCGAGAGTGTATTACACATTTAGAAATAAATTGTAACCTACCTACTAGTCTTTGCACATTTTTCCTGGTTACCTTACTCCCTGCCTTCCACTTATTGCACTCTGTTAATATGTCTAATAATTTTTCCTTTGGGATCCTAACCTCCATTAACCCACTATTAATTTCATAACCCTACCACTGCATCATCCTGTCTGGTGGTGTACTCTTTTTAATTGATAGCTCTGGGCCTAATAATTTTGTCAACTTAAGAATATACCTGTACCCTTCCTCCGCTTTCTCCAATGTGCTTTGTACTCCTAAAAAATCATCTAAATAGCATAATGCAAAAAAACCTTTTTCCTTCATTAAGTGAACTACTGCACATGTTGTTCTGGCACATGCCATACTTGATGTCCTACATCCGAAAGGTGGTACTATATCAAAATATTAATTCCCTTCTACTTTCATCCCCAAAAGTGGTACACTCAGTGGGAAAGTCCTTAATTGCCTGTATGCTCTAGCTAAGTCTATCAACCACATGTAACAGTCCTTACCTAACCTTTTAACTTCCTTAGCTAAACTCATAATAGTTGGCAAATTATAAGAGAAATCTATACCATGATAAAACCCTTTAAGTATTACTGCATTAACACGCTTACCCTTTAGAAAACTAAGGACTACAATAATTCTCCGTTCCTTGGTATTCTTTTTTGGCCAGGTCATAATCGGGCTAATTTGTGCCCAAGGAGAAAAGGGTGGATCATTGAATGGTCCCAACAACACCCCATGATTAACCTCAGTAGCCACATACTTATTTAACCAAAATAAATCTTCCTCATCACAACAGTTGTTAACTTCTGTCGGGAAGGCCACCCAAATTCCAGAAAATCTACTACTTGATAATTACTATAACCTACTAGTAAGTTCCTCCAAGACTGTATATTCAGACCTGATGGCACTGGCACCCTAGCAGATAAAGAATTTGGCAATCCCGTCTTTCTGACACGATCAAATATTTCACTATAATTCCATGACTTTTTTAAATCCTCTTTCCAATAAGGCCACAATTGTAACAGAGTTTCTTTATATTGAAATGGTGATTTATCACAAAAAACTCTCGAAGCTGTAGTATCATCCATATTTAACTAATTCCAAATCAAAATCATCTATGCTACTACTTAATTTATTATTTATTACATTATAGCCTTCTTTTTGGATGCCCAGCCAACTTGTGTACAGAGTAATTTTGTTTTCCCCACCACCATATTTTACCGAATATTTCCCATCTTTTAACAACACACCATCACCATCAGAAGAAAACTTTACATTATGTTTTTCAATATTATTATATACCATACTAATCTTATTCAGTGACTGACTAATATCATTTATCCCTCCAACATTACAAACATTTTTAACACTTATTGAACTCAAATTTGACCAGACGGGGTGGCTGAATGAGCAGAGCGTCCATCTCCTGTTTGGGAGATCGGAAGATCCGAACCCCTGAGTTTGTGGGTTCGAATCCTGGTCGAGTCAAACCAATGACTTAAAAATTTATACTTGTCGCTTCCTAGCCTGGCAGTCAGTATTATTAGGATAGGGCAAGGACTGGTTGGCTCAGTGTCAGCATAATGTGACTGAGTGGGATATCAGGTCATGGTACTGGCGGACTGGTTTCCCAATGGGGCAGCACTATAAAGTTGCCATGAGTGCGCACTATCACAAGTCGGTACCCGTCCTGATGTGACCTTATATGTTGCTAGGACATAAAACAACAATAAAGAAACAAACAGAACTGAAATTTACATCATGTAACGGCCAAACATCAACATTAACTTTCTAAACTGTGTCTGGGCAAGATTTTGCTATGGATTAGCACTGAGTAGCACTAGATTTGTTCTTGTCAATGGATGGTAAATGAGGTGGCAACTTATTAACTTTAACATAAACTTTTGACAACCAAGTTGGGCAAGAGTTTGCCAAGTATGAGTGCTGAGTAGCAATAGTGTTTGTGCGGCCAGTGTATGGACTATGCACTGGGCTGATGGCTGGATCAGCTAAGGTTAATGATGCAAAAGTTTGATTAAACTTCAAAGGCATCGGCACAATTGTTTGGTGATCTGTTGAGTCATCATCATGACAACCAGCGATATGGAACCTGGTCGCCATGTAAGTGCCAGTAAGACGTGTCCCAACCAAATCTGTTTTGAAAAATGTGCTATCCCTTACACCACCACTCCGGCCATTACATATATTATTACTACACTTACGCAGCGTATTATTGTAACACGGAAACCTATTATAACCTTTAAACACTGACTTATTATCAAATTTTCTGGTGCTCATTTTTGTCACATTTCCTTTTTCTAATATTTCCCGTCTAGCAGACCGTAATCACAACTACGTGTGCGCTTAAAACCATTAGACGGTGTATACAGTCTTTTACAATTTATATCCAAACTCCTACTAACAAAAACCTTTGAGGGGCCTAACTGGGTATTTTTATCAACACCAACCTTTTTTGCAGCATCAATCACTGCAGTGTTGTTAATGATATTGTAATGGCCCACGGCCCTCCGACTCTCTCGCTCACACGGAAGAACACCAAGATTCAATTGAGTGTACGCTTCACCTTTGGTTTATTGAACCATCTGCTCTCCGCGGCGTCAGTAGTTGTCTGACCCGCCCCCTGACTCGCCAGATCCCACATCGACTCTATAGGTGTGTGTGGGGGGGTGGGTCAACCACACGCAGTAGAGGTCAGCCCAGTTGGGGTCTGACCGGTGGTGACCCGTGCCGCCACCTAGCGCAGTGTAATGGTACTGCGCTGATGGCGCCGTAGTCTCCGCTGCTACCGCGTGATAGTAGAGCTCATGTTCAGACTACTACACTGCCCCCCTTAGAGTCTCACCGGTTGCAGAATGCAAACCGATGAGAATCGAGAAATGATAGAAGTCAACATGAGAACTAACTTGAAAGGGAGAGAAGCCTTACAAAGCTATGTATCCTTATGCACAATTCCTAGACCTGCCTGCAGCGAAATAGCAATGTGAATCTAGCTAGCTGCAAGGCAAACATGTCATCAATCTAGGTGAAGAAAGAGTCTTTAAATGCGTCGCACAAAAACGACCTCTCCCAGCCTCTATGTAGTTAGTGTATAGAATGTTTTTTGCTGGGAGAGAGTTCATACCCCACAAGTGGAACCCCCTCAACAGAAGGAAGCAGGGAACTGCTCAGTCCGCCCCCCACCGCCCCCCATCTCAGGAGAACCGTTAGCGGGGCGCTCTTCCTTCTGCGCGGAGCGGCTCCTCCTCGAGCTTCTTGTGCCCGCGTTGCCTGGCCAGTCCTTCTTGTGCCCGCGTCGCCTGGCCAGTAGATCACAGACGGTATTACACCGCGGACACGTCAAGCAGTCGCACCCAGGACCCGCCACGCTCGGTGACCCGCTCCGGTGCAGAGTGCATGAAAGTAGAAGGGCGGTGTTACTTATGACAATTGAGAAAGTCTCCGCAGATACAACGTTCGGTATGCAATACATTTCATAAGAAGCACTGGGTGCCAGCAAGAACCCGGCCTCCTACAAAGCAAATTACACCCATGTGCATCCTCAACTGATCAAACAGGAGCCGATGCACACGCCGTCTTTGATGTTCTGCCAGAAGCGCTTACTATAGCAGTAATTTTAAATTAAAGAATGCAGTTTTAAAACAAGAGCCAGGGCGACACTGCATAGGAAAATCTTTTAGTGTGAAATGTACAGTGTCAACCCACCAACTCCCACACCATTGACCACCTCGTTCCACTGAGATAAATTTAGACGATCATGTTTTCTAATAGTGTGGAAAAAGGAAGTCAAAACGGGGTGAAAGTTGAGGAATATAAGAAAATAATTAAATGTATATAAGAAAATTATTTCCGACTCCTACTGCAAAAAAAACGCAGAACACAAGAAGCTAGGTCCTCCAATCGGGAGAAACTAAGCTCTTCACCACAACATATTACATCAACAATCGCACTGCAAAGAAAAAGAATCATATTTAGATTAAGCAGTACGATATGCTAATTACATCGTGGCTATCAATGTAAAAAAAACATCAAATATATATATCATATTCACAAACATGCATATATACAAGGCGGTATCCACCCCCATCAGGGAGATGAAATATAAAAAATTCTCTATCTATTATCAAAGTATATGTATATATATTAATAAAAAAAACTAAAAATTAATCACCGCCACAGGGGCGCTGGTCTTTCAATTACCCCCGCGTGACACCCAAAATCCCTCGGACAGGGCATGCACTGACTACCTGCACGAGCAGTCAGTCACTGCTAGCCTTAACTGCCACCTGTCATCTGATTGTCACGTTCAATCCAGAATCCCTCGGACGAGACAGATCAACAGCTAACCGCTTTACCAGCCCACTATTGCTCATCACCCCGTCACCTGTCATCTGAATTTTCCGACGAGACGTCCAAAATCCCTCGAACAGGAGGGAGCAACACCTAACTGCGCAAGCAGCTAGTCATCGCTCACCTTCCCGCTACTTGTCATCTGGACATCCCCGTCTACATCAAGGGGGGCACTCGCTGCGCGGCTGAGCAGGGTCCGATGCGCCGTAGCAGCAGCAGACACCAAACTAGCAGGCAGTCCGTGCAACCGATCCTAGTTAGATCTAAGGATCTCAGCGATCCATCCCAGCTTCTGAAGTCTCGGCGGAAAGCGGCATGAAAGGTCATATCGATATCATTTATGACCTCAGCCTGCCGAGCCCTCTGCTCGCGCGATGCCTCCAACTTGCGTTCGACAATCTTTTTGTCCTCGACCACACAGTCAAAGACCGCACCGCGCCTACCCTCAGCCTGGTGTACCAGAGTATCCTGAGTCTGCGCCACAACCGCGTCAAAGCCCTCAATGAAGGCTTTGACCAGGCCGTTGACCGACTCAGTGATCTTTGACGTCACGTCCGAACGATTCGCCTCGCAGAGCCGCTGCGTTATGCCATCCAGCGCGAGTACAATACCGTGGTCAGCTACCGGAGGCATCGCTACCACCGGCCGCACGACCACAGGACTCGCAGCAGGACAGGCAACCACCGCAGCAGTCCCTACCGGCTCCATCACCTGGCTCCCTGACGCCGCCAACTGAGAGGCGGATCCCGCAGCGGCCGTCACCCGACGCCGCGGAATCTGACCCAATGGCACCGGCTGAGAAACTGATGCCACCTGGATTGTCGCCGCCGGAGCCGGACCGCGTGCCACCACAGCACTTAACGTGTCGGGTGGCTGCACCGCTGCCAACTTCCGGCGCTTGCGACGCCGCCCCTTACCACTCTCCTCCACTCCAGCCCCGGCTGTGACTGGCAACTCAGGCCAATCCTTTACGCCCTGAGCTGACGATGGAGGTGGCGGCGGTGGAGGTGGAGGTGGAGAGGCCGACCTGTCCGACCCCTGATTCCGCTCCAAATTGATAGCAGACCTACCATGAAGCGATACCAGAGATGAGGTGCGCTTCCCTCTCCCCTTACCCCGGCCGACCTTAGGTTGCCGACCAGAGTCTACTGCGCCACCTACCGCGCCCGGCCGCAGTACCTCCCTCTTCAGAGCCCCCGCCCCACGACCTCTTCCCCGTCTCGCCGAAGATGCCCCGCGACCGGTTATAAACCGTTCGCTCCGCAGCTCCGCCGACCCCTGTCATAGAGGTGCAAGGCGATCAACCTGTGCTGCCGTGGCAACGCAAGCGTCTCCTTACCTAGGTAGAAGTCTGGGCGCTGCTTATTTGTGAAGGTCACTGCGCGCCGTGACTTGGAGTCAGGATTCCACTGAATCTCACTGAGCCCCGCCACTACGTCGTCCATCATCCGACTGTGGCCCTCCATGAGGTGCGTGATCATCACACCGCGGCGCCTCGTTGCGAAGTATTGTCCAGTCGTTTTAAACGAAGGACACCCCTCACAACCCGTCACCGCGTTGAATGGACGCACACATCTCCATAGAGGCGCGGTGTGTAGATGCTCCTCACAAATGTGACGAGCCAAATGCGACCACCGCAGAAACAGCTTGGGGAATCGCCTATGTCCGACTCGGTGCACCTCACAGAACAGGCAAGCCTGTCCCGGACGGTACACCCTTCGAACATAGCCGAGACACGCCAGTTCCTGTTTCGTGTAGCCCTCCCGCTCCGCTGGAAAAGATAGCGAGCGGAACAACAAGTTCACCCACTGGCTATACCACCTCAGCGGAGTGACCGGCTCACTCTCGGGCTCTGCCCAGCCCTCATCGTCGGAGACCTCATACTCCCCGTCGACATCATAAGGCCGGACAATCTGCCTATACCCCCTCTGCCACGTCGAATAGTCCCTCAGACTATGTGGCTCGTCGAACGGGTCGTGCCAAAGCCGCGACAGAGACGACTCCGTCAAGCCCGCCACGTTCCCAGAAAGGAAACGCGCAAGCTTAACGGGCCCCCCCCTACGCGACCGGACAATCCACTCGGACGATGGAAGCGGGTCCTCAGCAATCTCATACCCGAGTTCAACCCCAAACTGACCGTGATTCCGCCAACAGGCGATCATGGACGCTACTCGCCCAGTCGCAGTACCAGTCACTCCTCCCGATGCCCCAGGTTGTCCCGATGGAACAAACCGGCAGCAGAGGCGACCGACTCCGACGAGCATTCGCGACCCGACCCACCTGAGGCTGGAGTCACCACGACGTCCAGGTCTATTGGTACGTCCCGCAGTGATCCATCGCTATTCCGATAGCGATAATCCTGCGATCCGTACGACACTTTAGGCGATATCTCCGCCTCTTTCTCCACAGGCTGAGAACCAGTGTCACGCAGTATGGAAGCCTTTGCTTTCCGCACCGCAGTTCTCACCTGTGACCTGCGCCTCTGATAGAGCTACGGCACCTGTGGAAGGGGCAGGAGGCCTTGGCTGCTCACCGCCCACAACCGGGGTAGATAACACCGGGTCTACGTCCATCGCACCCCCAGAACCTCCCCCTGCTATCCGCCCGCTGTCATGAGGAGCCAGAACCAGCTGCCCAGAGGCGCTAGTCCCTACTACCCCAGAGCTCACGGGCGTATCCGCAAGAGGTCGGCCAGCAACCGCGGCTGGTGGTACAATCTGGCGTGAACCAGACGAACCACCGCCGAGAGACTGGGCCACCCCCCCATCAGCTGGGCTAAGGGAGAATGGATCCGTTCGGGATGAACACGCTGACCCGACTGTCATCGCCTGATCGGCCTGCCACGCTCGAAAGCGTGCCAGTTCATCAGAACTAACCGTCGTCTGATCAGCCACTACCCTAGAGGACACGCGCTGTGGTGTCAACAGCACCTCAGGAGAGCGCAGCGACAGGCCAGCAACCCCTAATGGAGAAACTGACCCGACATCCGCACCTCTCCGAGGACCTCTGGACACCGTCAACACGGGCGACAGCAGCGGGCTAGACAGCGATGGAGACATTGCTAAGGCAACCGTCCCACCGCCTAAAGGTCTAATCGTGCCTACACACGATATATCCCCACTGTCGCTACCCTCAACCTCTGCAAAGAGACGATCGAGAGAAGTGTCAGCCTCGGCATCCCGTAAAGGGGAGCCGGGCGAAGCTAACTCATCGTCGGCCATGATAGAAACACGACGAACTGCGCAGGCAGCTCAGCCGTGTCTCCCTCACCACCAATGATCGCCGCACACGCTGTGTCCGGCCTGTGCGCCTAAACGCACAGACAAACACAGACGTGGCCGGCCTTGCAATACTCTATGTACAAATGGACAACTTAAACACAATACAGAGTATGTGTGAGATGGGTAACTGTACAAGAACAAAAACACCCACCTCGTCCGCCGGCAGCCGGTAGAGTGAATAACTCCACGTGCTCCCTCGCAGTACTGCAGAGTCCAGCCGACGAACCAACCAGAGAGCGCTTACCTCACTCGCGAAACACCAGGTTCGCCACCGGTACACCCCGCGCGACCTACATAGGAACCAATCAAATCACCCGACGGCGGCACTCCCCCGGCCCCGCAGTACCGCTGACGTCACTGCACCACGTGGCCCCGGAGAATTCCCCCCCTGCAGTCATTGCAGAATGTCGGCGTGACCTAGTTAGCTCTACCACGTGGCCCGCCAGCCATTGCACAATACCGAGCCACCCCCGGCAACAGGTCCCCGCCACTCACGCAGTGCCCAATAACAACAAACCGCACTGCGTAGCGTCAACAACCCCTCGCCCGGTTACACGCACATGCTATAAGTGCAACCGCACAGTATAACCAGCTACGCGCAATCGCACAGTATAACCAGCTACGAACCCATGCCCGCAGCACACATAAACACTCCCCGCGGCCCCTATAGCCATACGCAGTACGCCCCGTCAACTACCCCACGCGTTACCCAAGAAATAGCAGATAATCAACACACGGCTTAGGCAGAGGCATTACGCAGAACAGTAGTAACTGCGCCCATTCATTGGCGCCCCCGGGGCCCCCGATCTTTCCCTACTACCCTCAAAATAACTGCGTAGGAAAGTTTAACTGAACATATGTACTGCGTAACTCGTTGTGTGACAGGGATCAGCGTATCTTATGTACAACCAACCCCTGGAGACCAGACAACACCAGGGTGGAGTAGCCTAATACCTACTACCCCACCCCATACCAGTTATCTGCGTCGTAATGCTAAACGCTCAGATCGCCGCAGAGGCGTGCATCTGAACCCACATCAGACCCCTGTCCAACTGGTACAAAGTCGCTGTCACTACCCGAGCCACTGCGTACAGAAACAATACTATCGACATCAGACACTGATCTAGAACGACGCCGACGTTTATTTTTCCGTTTATCAGGCCTATGCCGCCTAGGGCGCATAGCCTCCCCCGCAGTAACTGGAAGCCCAGGTACTTTCTTCTGACCAACCACATCTATAGTGCCAGCCTCCACCCTCGCAGGTGTGGGCTCGTCCCCTACATGTGCATCCAGCCAGGAGGATGGTCCAACGTTCCTAGCCATCTGCTCGGTGTAAAGCTTAAGACGTCTAACGTTAGATTTACGGTATTTACCATCCTTGCCCTTCATAATAACTGTGGTGTCAGAGACAACTTCCGTTATAGTAAAGGGACCATCCCAATTCTTTGCGAGTTTGACCCGAGCTAGCGGTGCATGATACCGCACCACCCGGTCCCCCACTTTGAACTGGCGCCACGCAGCAGGCCCGTAGTCAGATTTCTGATGAACCGCTGCCCGACCTAAAGCATCGCGAACTGCGCTATACGCGTGGTGAAAGCAATGCTCCAACCATCTTACAAACACGATCTCACAAGGCCGATCTACTTGACGATTCACCACCCCAAACTGCAGATCAGCTGCTAGTCGGAGCTCCTCCCCAAATAGTAACCTGTTCGGAGTCCCACCGTAGATGCGTGCTCCGTACAGTTATATGCGTGTGCCACAAACTTGACCTGTAAATCCCAATCATCCTGAAAGTCATTCATGGTACAAGCCAACGCAGATATCAACGTCCTATTAAAACGCTCCACCATACCATCCGATTGTGGACAGTACGGGTTCGTACGCGTTTTCTTAACGCCCAACAAGCGCAACATGGACTGGAACAGTGTGGACTCAAATTCCCTCCCTTGATCCGAATGGATCCGCATCGGGGCACCGAATATCAAAACCCAGTTATCCACCAATGCCTGCGCTGCAGTGGGTGCAGTGTGATCTTTTAAGGGGTACACTTGCACATACTTAGTGTAATAGTCTTGCACTACCATCATCACCACATTCCCCCTAGACGTCGTCTTAAACCCTGACACAAAGTCACACGCTAGACGGCGACACCGATGCCCAGACAATTCCTGAGTCAACGGTAACTTAGCGATCCCCTCCCCTGGCTTAACCACCTGTCATTTATGGCAAGTGCGTACCCACCGCCTAATATCAGAAGTCATGCCAGGCCAATAGAACCGCCAAGCTAAACACTTGGTGGAACGAACACGCCCAAAGTGCGTAGCTGTAGAATGCCCATGACAAAACAACAACACATCATCGCGCAATGCAAACGGCACGACGATCTGCAAGCGACTGCGTAGGTCTTCACCCACTACCTTCCACCTGCAGAGCACACCCTCACGCAGTTCCAACAGATCCCATTGATTTATAATCTTACGAGTCTCTGCATTCTCCACCGCCAGCTCGTCACGCAGAGGTTTCGAGCGGCCCACCTCCAACCACTTAATTACACGCAGTATGGAGGGATCTTGGCGCTGCGCCAAGCGAACCTCTGATAACGTCCAAAGCTCATCATCATCTATGTCCGCCAGACGCATCGCAGAAATTGCTGCGAGTACACAATTATGCGCGCCACAGTCCATGCAATCACCCCGGCTGCACTTACGCACCGGGATTCTACTCAGACTATCTGCGTTGATATGATCCACCCCTTTCCTGTACACAATATGCTCATTCGTCACACCGTATTCAGATAAAGTGGCCAACCAACGCCCCATCATCCCCTCCGCCTCCTTGAAATTCAACAACCAACGGAGAGAATGATGATCAGTCCGGATAATAAAATCCGACCCTATCAAGAAATGTTTCCACTTCCTGCTATACACGACGATAGCCATTAACTCACGCTTCGTCGTGCAGTAATTCCGCTGCGCTTTATTAAGTTTATTACTCGCAAAAGACAACGGGACCTCCACCCCATCCTGCACCTGACTCAACACGCCTGAGATCGCAAACCCCGACGCATCAGTGTCCAGAATGAACCGCCCCACCGCCCGCGGATATCGCAGCACTGGGGTCTGAGTAAAGGCACCTTTCAAGCCCAGAAATGCCGCCTCCTGAGCGTCGCCCCACACAAATTTTATTTTTTTCGCGGTAACGACCAAGTCCTGCAAAGGAACAGCCAACCGCGCAAAATCAGCACTGAAATCGCGATAATATGACACAAACCCAAGAAATGATCTCACTTCCTTCATATCCTCAGGTCTGGGCCACCCCGCAATTGCAGAGAGCTTTTCCGGGTCTGCCTTAATCCCTTTCGCAGAAACCACCCGCCCCAGGTACTGCGTCTCACGCCTAAAAAGTCTACACTTTGAAGCCTTGAGTCTCAGCCCATAGGAATGTAAACGATCGAACACTGCTTGAAGCCGATCCCGACATTCGGTCAGTGTCCGACCAAAGACAATGATATCATCCAAATACACCAAGCAGATCTTCCACTGAAGACCAGCTAGCATATCCGTCATCATCTTTTCGAACGTGGCTGGAGCATTACAAAGCCCAAACGGCATCACGTTCCACTCGAATAAGCCTAAGTGAGTACTAAAAGCAGTCTTAGCAATATCCTCCGGATTCATTGCTACCTGATGATACCCAGATTGCAGATCCAGAGTGCAAAACCACTCATTACCCCCTAAACTCTCGAGCGACTCGTCTATGCGCGGTAATGGGTAAGCATTCTTCCGCGTCACAGTATTGAGTTTTTTATAGTCAATGCAAAAACGGATAGAACCATCTTTTTTCTTGACTAAATGGACAGGTGAACTCCACGGCGAATCACTACTTCTAATCACCCCACTATCTAGCAGCTTATGCAGCTCCGTCTCCAGTGCCTCTTTCTTTGAATGCACGAAACGCCGATAGGGAATCCTAAAAGCAGCAGACTCACCGACATCAATGCCACGCTTCACCACCTCAGTCCAGCCCAATGTCTCACCAGGCACTGCGAAACCCTGGATATTTCTACCCAAAAATTCCACCACCCGCGAGCGATCGGACTCATCAACCACCTCACACCCCATAGCTAACGGTATAAGATGGGCAGGCAAGCTCCCATCGAGGGACCGAGATACCACAGAAGGTGCCACGCACTCCTCCGTCGTACCAAAAGTAACCACATCGGCAACCTCCCCCAATGCAGCAACGCCCACTTCCCCTCTACTACTCACAACACTAGAGGGGCAATCCAACTGCACCGCCCGCGCGACCCGCAGTTCGGACCAACCACTGCCCCAATTACCAGGTAACTGCGAACAGCTGGCCGCCCAACACCGCCCCACGCCAACCCCGCCCACTGGGTCAACTGCGCCAACAGCTGACTCAATGACCTCGTTGCCGCAAGCAATGTTTACACCGGCATGTTTGGTCAACCCCGCCTTAGCGTATTCACAATGAACATCACCAAAGTCAGTAGCTTCACCCAACACCCCGATAGTCGTACCCTTACGTAACCTAACCGCATAACGATTCGGATTAAACAACGGCACGACCGAGCCAACAGGACTCCACATCAGCGTATTCTGACCTACCAATCCCAGCTCATGCAATTCTGCGACCATCGGTTCAAATAGGCTCTGGTGATCACCGTCGACCCCTACAGCTGATATTTTAACATCACAGCCGGTCATCGGAGCAATGCGAATATCTTGCGCAACAGCAGACACAGTCTGACTATCACGACGCAATTCACACTGCACCGTGAGTTGATACGGGTATTGAAGATATAAGCTGCCCGCTTGACGCAGTTCACAACCATAATACTCCAAAAATTCCGCACCCAAAATACCATCTTCTGAAATATCGGAAACAGTAGGGGCATAATGAAATATTTTCCCCCCAATCTCCAGAGATAGTATGGCTTGTCCCTACTGCTTGAGTGGTGCACCGGTGACAGTGACAGGCTTCACGCTATTATCGAAAAACACCTTATCACCGTCCAACTTATCGAAGAATTTTCATCCAACACATGTGACCGCAGCCCCACTGTCTATTAAAAAATACCCGATAGTCCCTCTAACACACACTCTCACATACCACCGTTTTCCGTCCAAAGTCCAGAAAGTGGAATCCACGAATAACCGTTTACCACAAGGGTGAGACAGGTCGCACCCCTGACGCTGTACTATAAATTGCATACAGTCGTCCAAAGGTGCGGGAGCCAAAGCAGAAACGCAACGCGCTATCTGCTCCATGCCATCCCACAATACCAACTCCACTGGGATAGAATCACCAGGGGCGATCACCGGCGGTCCCGCGCTAGCATCAGACTGCACACCGGCTTCCTTGATAGTCAACACCGCATCCGCTTTGGCGGTATCCGGGCTTGCCAATTGGGTTGGGCCTACGCCCAAATGGTCCAACCCTAGGCGTTTAACTGCGGCTTAGCCTTAACGTCCCTGTTTGTACGGAGACGCGCCAACCTCGCCCTATCAACACCTGAGTTGTCCCTACCCTCGCGATCACCGGCTATTACAGCCTCCTCGAGAGTACGTTTCACTCCAGTACATTGTATAGGCCAATGACCGAAAGCAAAGCAACGACCGCACTCGTGATCCCGAGCACGCGTATCCTTTTTAGCCACCCGCCTGCGTGCAGATAACCCAGATGAGTTAGCCCCACCTGTTGCTACCTGCTCCGCAGATTTCTGCTCCCCTATCATATCGCGCATCCACCCCTGGACCAGCGCCTTAGTGATAGGCGGCGACTGATAACCCCCCCCCCCCGCGCCCGTACGGAAATTGCCACCCTCACGATAGCCACCACCCGACGAACCGCGGAAGGAATTACCACCGCGATAGCTCCCCCCAGAACTCCCCCGAGAGAAACCACCACTGCCACCACGCCGAGGATCACGTGGCGCATTATACGCAGCCACCTCCACCTCGAACTCACTATCCGACTCATTTGATAGTCGAATAGCCTCCACCGCAGCCGACCGCCCAGCACGCAGTGCCTTGGCGCAGTAATCGTCGACTACCTCAAACATCTCCTCCAGAGATGACTTGCCCGGCCGCCACCGGTCATAGGCGGCACGCTGCTCCCCCAGATCTATGAGTGAGCACACGAAACGCTCGACTATCTTAGTCTCGATCGCACGCTCACTCATCCCAGTATCTCTCGCAGCCTCCCGCCCATCAACCTGCAGCTGCAGACCGTACGCCCGGTACGATCCATCACGAGCAGTCTGGACGCGCTTTTTCCACTGATACCAGCGTGCCATGGGGTCCACTGGTCGGAACTTATACGAGATGATAGGAAGCAACTCCCTCATCGTCGTTAACCCATGACGCCTCCACGCGTCCACGCAGTCCTGCGCTGGCCCCCCCCTCAACAGAGGCAACAGCTGAATGAGAGCTACTCTCTCATCCCACATGTTTGACCGCATATCCAACGTAAAGTCCCGCCACCAGATATTCCACTCCTGCTTAATACCCGTGAATGGCTTAGGACGCAGCGTCGGAATACGCGCAGAACCTGCCACAGGATACCTTAAAACATTCTCATCCAGCTCTAACGTATCCCGATTACATGACTCCCATCCGGCCCCCCCCCCCAATCGAAGCAGGCTCCCGAATAACATCCATTATTGCAGGATGATTCCGGAACAACCACATCTCTTCCACTGAGTACTGGCGACCCACAGGTAGCCCAGGCAACGACGCAATGGGCACTGCGTCACCACCCAAACCCTCCTGGTCAGGAATCCTCTCACTCCGTACCTCCTCATGAGTCCTACCCACGTATACGGAATCCTGAACAACACCCCTCCGATGCTGCACAGAACCTCCTCCCCGAGAACCACTATCCCCAGAAGAGGGCACCGGCTCCCTCGGACCCCCAGCTGCACCACCGCCCCCCTCAGAAGGCGCCGGCAAATGCGGCGAGCCACCCGCGGAAACCGGGCGCGCACTAGGCACTGGATACTGCGTCTCACGATCATCTAACCGCGTAGACTCAGTAACCCTCGCACCACTATCTCCAAGCCCCAAACCGCGCTCAAACGCCTGTCTTTCAGCCTGAAAAGCTGCGCGCTCACCTGCAAGGATCTCCAGAGCAGAATCAAGACCAGCCCTCTCCGCAGCTAGCAATTGTTCACATCTCTGATTCTCCCCCTGCAACTGAACATTCAGCACCTCCCGCCTGGACAAATCCACCGTCTGCTGCATGAAAGCAGCCTCCTGCTCCTCAACCAGCAAACGGTTAGATTTCACCTCCTCTGTGGCGATGCGCCGTGCCGCGTCTAGATCTGCTAAACCGCGCGTGAAGGATTCAGCATTGGAAACTCTCATATCATCCAACGCCCTCCTCTCCTCCGCCATCCGTTCAAACTGGATCCGCTTCCAAGCTCGCAGACGGCAGATACGCATCACCTCCTGACGCTCCCCCTCCGACTGCGATCCCGAAACCGTACGACCCATAACCGAATCATGCTCCGACCCAAATGTCAACGAGTCATCGGCTACGAGCCCTGTCTCCAAAGACGGGAAAACCTCCCTACGACAGGGAACTCGGGGATCACTATGTCCAGCTCCCATCCCCACAGAACGGACAGCTGAACTCCCCCACGGCGAATACTCCAGCGGCACTTCTCGCATAGAACTCCCGCGTACGCCCAGACCTAAGTCATCGCGATACCCGATCGAACTGCTACCCTCATGTACACCCGCCCCCGAATCAGTGTTGATCGACAGAGACCGCATAGCATTAAGAGCGAAGCCCCCCTTCACAGCACTCCCCGCAATGCCCCCCACAGTATCATTATCATCAACTGAGAGAACATTTTGCGCCGCAGTCGATGGCGCAACATTACTCAATGCTGCGCCACCACTATCAGAATGCGTGCTCAACTGCGTACCACCCCCACCACCCTGCCTCGCTGCCGGTGTAAACAACGGCGCAATGCCTGGCGGCGGAGTGCCACTCAGCTGCGCTAACTGCGCCCAATAACTATCAACGCCTTCAGCACCCGCAGGCGACCGCACCGGCACCAGTGCAGGAGTGGCTACACCCCCCCCCCCACACACTGACCCCTGGCGGCGGTCCCCTATGACGCCGGCACCTGCATTAGTAATGGACGTCTTAACATCAACATTCCCAACAGGTGTATCATGAGCGCGGTGCAGTGTACTTACCACAGAAGCGTCCGCGCCCACCGGCAGTCCCACCGCGTCGGGGCGCCATGTACCATTAGTCTGGTACTGGCGCCCACTGCGCAGTTGACCTGCCGTCGCCCCTTCCATAATAAAATATTACGAAGAGACCTTACCTTCGGAGTCCATGGCCCAGGTCCAATACTCACCCCTTACGCAGAAGGTGAGCTGGCTCACGGCACCAATGTAATGGCCCACGGCCCTCCGACTCTCTCGCTCACACGGAAGAACACCAAGATTCAATTGAGTGTACGCTTCACCTTTGGTTTATTGAACCATCTGCTCTCCGCGGCGTCAGTAGTTGTCTGACCCACCCCCTGACTCGCCAGATCCCACATCGACTCTATAGGTGTGTGTGGGGGGGTGGGTCAACCACACGCAGTAGAGGTCAGCCCAGTTGGGGTCTGACCGGTGGTGACCCGTGCCGCCACCTAGCGCAGTGTAATGGTACTGCGCTGATGGCGCCGTAGTCTCCGCTGCTACCGCGTGATAGTAGAGCTCATGTTCAGACTACTACAATATGTATAGAGCTAACATGTGGCGTAACATACGGGACAGGTACATTCAAAAACAGTTTGGCTTCCTGATCATCGACAACACTCTCACTGACCCGCTTTTTGCATGTGGCGCAGGTCCAACGGCAGTCCCCGTGGTTCGCCACCACCTGTCACGCCTTCTGCTGCATTTTGATGGAACTTGACATCTCCGCCCAACGATATACGCACTGTCTTTTTTGATACTTTGGTCCCAGCCTGGCCGACATCTAAAAATTCTTCAATTTGGAAAGGGCAACATCAGCATTATTCTGGAACTCATGTATACGCAGCTTGCTTTTACAGTCAGTTTCCTTATGATAATGTTTACGATGAATGTTATAGACGCACCAAGTACAAATATGAATAAACCGATCACTACCCCCCCATGACTGGCCGAAAACCCACAATTTTTTCCCCTATTCCATATCGTACAAGGGCGCCCATCCACTTCCTTATTAAAGTCATTCCCCGAAATGTCTTTTGATCCTCTAACTACCACCTTTGGCAGTCGCTGGCCTAAACCTCCCTCATCTCATCTGATCTCTTGGATGAGAGCCTCATCTTCCCAGCCATTAGGTAACCTCTTATCCGCAATCATGTTGAAAATTCTCTCGGAGAAGGAAAGGCAAGTATCCCAGGTTTAATGTTGCGCCATATCTAACAGCATATCAATATGAACTTCCACTTTTGGCACACAATGTTTTGGAATGTCACCTCGCCAAATCATCCACCCACCGTCGACGGAGAACCTGGGCCGCGTTCAGGCTCCATCTCAGAGGCGCCTCGGCGACGGGCATGACGTCACGCTGGTCTGAACGGCAAAGGCAGTTTGTTGTCTCGAAAATGGCCGCCCCCATAGGCGGCGGCCATTTGCAATGGAAAAGCTGCGCTGTGATTGGCTGAAACCACTGGACACGGCGGCCATTTTCGAGGCGCTTTTTGTCTCCTCTCTGAAAAGGGAGGCATCGCCAAGACGTCGCCGAGACGCACCCTGAATGCAAATAGGCCAAAAAGCATCGCCGAGGCGCCTCCGAGACAGACCCTGAACACGGCCCTGATGACATGCTCGGGCGATGCACCGCTGCAGCCTGGGAACACGACAAACAAACAGCAGTCGGAGAGAGCGACAAACTCCTCCGATCACTCGCACCAGTGAGCAATTCTCTTGAGAAACGGCCACTGCCGCAAAACCAGACGTTTTCACTTTTGGCATAATTAGCACCACAACAACGATGAACAACTTCACAGAAATTCACGTTTCTTCAAAAATCTCACTGCTTCAACTACCAAGGTCCGTACAGAGCGGTATCACAGCGAGGAATGATTTCAATTTAGTAGGTGAGCACCTGGAAGTCAACATATGGTCAGGGTTACCGAATGCTATACTGCATTTGGTATCTAAGGTGTGCATCACTATGGAGCCCTATATGCATGTTACCGGCAACATGGACAATAAGACTTGCTGGCCGGCCGAGATAATGCTAGGTGCCGCGTGTGTACTATCAGTCCGGAGAGAGGGAGGGAGGGAAGGAGTGGATGGAGGGAGGCAGATGGTGACGGATGGAGTGAGAGAGGGAGGCAGGGAGGGTGCCAAATAAACAGACAGGCAGCCATGAGGCACACAAACAGGCAGACAGACGTACCTGTAAGCATGCAAGCATACATATATATGTATACAGGCAGGCAAACATACATACATGCAGTCATATATGTGACCCAATATATAGGCAGTCATACAAGCCAGCAGGAATTAAGACAGGCAAACAGACATTCATATAGGCAGGCAGACAAACAGGCACCCAGCTAACACATAACGTTAAGTAATGTTAGGCTGACGTTATTATTTGGTTATGGTACATTGTGCATGTTATGTAGTAACATGAGTAATTCATAACAATTGGTCACCTCTCATCTACTGAATTACTTGGTTGCCAAAACAGAACAAAGTTAAAACATGAAGAACTGGCTTAACTCACAGCTTAGATCTTATTATTCTGTACACTATGCTGACAGGCAAAGAAATAATCAAAAACAAAAGTTATTAACCTTAATTTAGAGAACCCAGTTAATTCATTTGGCTCCGTACTAACCAAGTAATTCTATTACATAGTGTGACCTATTCTAATAACTGGATTGGGCTTACAAGTAATCTAATAGATAACTGGTTAAACTCATATTCTGGAGATACTGTTCTGATAGCATATAAATATATAAAAGGGAATAATATAAAATGTCATAAACTCTGAAATTAATTAATTTGAGTTGATCTCCAACTGCTAGTGGATTTCTCAAAGAATTAGAAGTCCCAGTTCTACCTATGCATGTTATATAAATCATCAGTAAATTATAGACTAGGATTTTATTCATCTCTATTGTTCTTTTGTAAACTGACAAATGGGTGCAAACTTAGTTGAAGTTCTATCTACTAACTAGATTGAGCTTCTAAGAAAAATAATAGATAAACTGGGTTAACTCATATTCTGGAGATAGTGGTTTCATAGTTTCAAAAGAAATCAATTACCTTGCTGATATTTATCTACTGAAATTTATAAACAAGACCTTAAATAATTTCAAATTGATCTCCAACTTTTAAATGGACAATCTCAAGAATTAGAATTCCCAGTTATATCTGCATGTTATATAATTCATCAGTAATTTTAGACTAGGATTTATTCCTATCTTTGTTCTTTTGTAAACTGACAAATGGGTTCAAACTGAGATTAAGTTCTATCTACTAACTAGATTGAGCTTCTAAAGCAATATAATAGATAAACTGGGTTAACTCATATTCTAGAGATAATGGTCTCATGGTTTCAAAGGAAATCAAATACCTTGCTAATATGTATCTAATGAAATTTATAAACATGAACTTAAATAAAATTCGAATTGATCTCCAACTATTAATGGACAATCTCAAAGAATTAGAAATCCCAGTTCTATATATGTATGTTACATAAATCATCAGTAATTGGGTTAACTCATATTCTAGAGATAATGGTCTTCTAGTTTCAAAGAAATCAAATACCTTGCTGATATGTATCTAATGAAATTTATAAACATGAACTTAAATCAAATTCAAATTGATCTCCAACTATTAATGGACAATCTCAAAGAATTAGAAATCCAAGATCTATCTATGTATGTTATATAAATCATCAGTAATGTTACAAAATAAGATTTAATTCCTATCTCTTGTTCTTTATTAAAAATGCCAAAGAACTATGTTGGAATGACTGAACCCACAACATAGAAGGTCTCTGACTATTCAAACTGGTGTTGCCAAAGTGATGTAAACAAAACTTGTATGCGTTGCCATAGCCACTCAATTCAATCTGTGATCCAAGGACGTTGCATCTGTGTTGCTAGGTCGGGTAGAGAGGACACATTCATGTCTCCAAACATTCATATCAAATGTCAACAACAATCTCCAAGGAAACCCATAGTATATATAGAGGTGGAAAACCTCGGATCTCCAACTCACCTTGTCCTGGCACTCATACAGTAAACACCTGGAAGGCGGTTTTTCCCCACCCTCCCTCCCTCTTGTACTTATGATATGACTACTAGGGCTGAGTGTTAGAGGTTCTTCGGTTGAATCGAACCCGGAACTTCGAGTGTGTGTTTAATAACATAGCCTGTGTGTTCTTATGATATGACTTAAACTGACATGTGGTATAATACTTCTGTATACTTACAAATGATTGATTGTACAAACCTATTTGCTACGAATAATCTTGAAGATGTAAATAAATTATAAATTTACTCCCAGTCTAGTCTTTTGTTATGAATTATAATGTCACAGTAACATTATACTGACGTTATACCATTATTGTAATGTTATAAAGTCATAGTAACATTATATTGATGTTATAACATGTATTTAATGTTTTGGGGTCTATTGTAACTGAGACAGTCCTGTACCAATGTTTTGCTTAATTTCCTGTAATTGTCTATCTGTATATTGTTGTAGATTTGTTTACTGTGTAGAGGCAATTGTGATTAGGGCTGGAAGACCAGTGCATTAGCACTGACAACATGTTATTCAGAGGAATAGAAACACTCGAACAAAAAAAAGAAGATATAAAGTATACCCAAACCTAATCCAACTTAATCTAGTTGATATTGGTGCGATCTTCACTACAAATTTGGCAACGAGGACGGGATGATCTGGGCCAACCATCTTATGACCATTTAATGGGAAACTAACCTGCATTAAATTAAGTGACATTCAAGAAAAGTAAGTGAACCAACTTACACATAAGGAAGGGCCACTGCAAGTACCCATTAAAAACATTGTTTAGCATTGTATACCTGGTACTCAGGGTAACATGGCATGAATCTTCCATTATTGTTTAAAATGCAATGTTATATGAAAACGTCATATTGGCGTTAAAAAACGTCTTTAGAACATTATAAAATAATGCTATATAACGTTTTTTACTACATACAAAATATTGTTATTGTAACATTTTATAACATCATACTGAATGGCATATTTTTCTTAGCTGGGCAGGCAATAGAGGCATTCGACTGGGCCCTTTCTATCCGCAAGATTTACGGATGGAACGGATGGAGCCACAACACACATCTGAATCATTGGTATATGAACCCACTTCCGCTCCCAGTCGAATAGGAATTTGTTAGGAAATATTTTGATATTCGCATAGAGAGGCTCAGTCGAATGCCCCCATACATACAGGCAGGCACACATACATACACACAAACAGACATACATACAGGCAGGAAGCAAACATACAGGCAGCCATACATGCAGGCAGGCAGTCATACAGGCAAACATACATTCAGGCAAGCAGACCTACAAACAGCCAAGCATGCTAGCAGGCAGGTAGGCAGCCACACAAGCAGTGATATAGTCAGACAGGTAGTCTGTTTAGTATAGTAGGCCTACTATTATAGGGCCTACACGAGCGTCACCTCTAAAAAAGGCCATGAAACCGTTTTAAGCCATATCAGTGGCGACATCTTAGGGAAAGACCAAGGACGCAGGCTGCCATCTAGTGGGCCAAGGTAATACTAATGGTGAAATTGTGAAGGTCGTTGATACGTTCATTTGTTTGGGTTTTTTTTAATTACAGAAGGCGTCAGTGCATTTAAGCCGCATCGTTTCACTTTACACTACTTATTTATAATTATCAGCAATGTAGATTAACCCCTTCCGGTCCCGAATGGTTGCTATCAAATGCTAGTTTGTAATGTAAGTCAATCGTCATTCTGTGACTGAGTCACTGAGTCGTGAGTGTGACTGCCTATCCCTATGGCTATGGCTTTGATATAGTATGGGCGTATCCTTACAACCATAAAAAATAAACCATTTCCCATTCCCTCATAAAATACGCTTCCGTGTGCAGTAAAGGTATTATTCACTTGTTCACATATCTATAGAGTACTATATTCTTTGTATGGTGACAATACTAAATTAAAGAATGCCATTTATACACGCGCCAAGCAGACTGGAGCTGCTGCCATGCTGGCTTCTCCATTTGTTTTGACGTGACAGCTGTGTGGGGCGTGTTTTCCCAGAAGTCGCAGTCACACTTCCGATGTTGCGCAGTGCGACCTCATGACGTCAGGTTCAAAGTTTTGGGTGGAAGTGATTATTTGCCAGGTAAATATATCCTCCTTTTTAAATGCTGATTGTTCATATTTATTTCATGTATTCTGGGCGGATGTATATTTAGTTTAGGAGGACGTGTAGCAGGGGTATATTGGACGGGAAACATGCGCAATGACAACATAAATGTGTGCCTCTCGACAGATGACAGCACAAATACAGGACACGACACCGTCTCTGCGCTAGAGAGAAAATATCACGAGTGATGAGCTCGCTGGTCAATGCCGACTTTACACACATCGATGTCAGTCTGACAAGCACTGTGTCTAGATACTCAGATGTGAGAGGTGATTTGTGATTGAAAACGGATTGGTTTTCTCGGAAATATCTTTACACGTCTGGCTTCAAAGGTGACGGAATCACGCCGGCTGGCACTTCTTATGTATTGGTAAGGCCAGTATAGAAACACCTCGGTTAATGATAGTGACACTAAACACAGTGACAGACAAGCCAACCGATGTGCCTAGCACTTTACCAGTATCCTTCTAGTAAGTTAGGTATTTAATGTATTTGCTTAGCACAACTGCGAATGTCTGATATATATATGATTGTTCAAATATATGTACCCGCCTGTTCTCACATTGACATTCCACCACCGAGTCAGACGGCCACCAAATTGAGACATATAATATGTCTCAATTGAATATGCCATATTCAATTATATTGACATGAGTCATGACATGTATTAATACTATTAATATAATATGTGTTATTAATTTTATATAGAGTCGTTATTGGCACGGCTAATTTGACACATCCTGTTTCTGCCAGCAAGATGATGCGACCTTCTTACAATCACGCTCCTGTGACAGGCTGTGTATTCTAGTTCTACGTTCTATGTAGGAAGTAATGTTGTATGGATACTTCCTCCTTCTCAGTCTTAATGTGTTTAAGGTCCTATACCATAGAAATTCGGTTTGTGTTAAAGAAAGAAGTGAAATGCGGCAAGCAATAAGTATGAATTCTTTTGATTAACCATCATATAGCCTTCAACATGTTAAGAACAACCACTAAAGACATTCTTGAAAGAATACATATTTGGTTTCAACACCAACAAAACTTAACATTTTAAGCAAGAAAGTAAAAGAAAATATATTGTTTAAAAAAAAAGACAACCCAAACCACCTATTTCACTTAGACGGTTTCTGGATGTATTTGTTTCATTAAAAAAAAAAAGAAATCATTGTTTTTAGGCGTGCAACTTGTGATCATGAACTGTAGTTATAATTCTTAAATATATATATTGAATGTATTATGCCACCATTGGAGGTCATACCATTGGTAGTAAGTACTTAAGAAGTAGTTCTACTACTAGTATTACTAATAATATATCAAATATGGGCTAACCGCTTCATTTCGGCTAGCATGTCCATAAATCATGGAGATGAACTTGCACAGAGTATCAACATTCCTCGGAGGATTTGGTTCCAACAAGGAGGATTTGGTTCCAACAAGGGAATTCATCTGTATTTTCACTGAAACTGACCGAGTGGTCTAACTAGAGTGTTCACGTCCTCTGAGGGAGGTCATGGGTTTGATCACCGTCAAACCAAAGACAACAATATGTGTGGTCCCATTTCCAATGGTTCCTCCGGAAGGACTAGCTGCGACTCATTACATTGAGTCACAGCTACAGTTTACATGATGGATGGTGTTGGTGAATACACATACACCATGATATAGGAAGTAGGATTTTATCTAATGTAAAATATTTCCTAGGACAATTTCATTGCAATTTACCTTAGAAACAAATGAATTGCAAAAATGCTATCAAGTTTGATCATCAGGAAGTTGTAATTGCAAAGTGAGTTTAAAGTATAAGGTCTATAGTAAAGGATATGGCTGAGTGGAGAGGGGAGTGTTATCTCCATCTTATGTCATGTAAGCTGTAGCTATGTCAGAGCTACAGTCCTTACTGACCCAGTGACAGACAAGTGAATCTCAATATCCGTATTGGTACTTGTCAGCTTTGACACTACGTGACATTACTAAGATAATGCAAGTACTGGATAGTTCAGTATCAGGATAATGTGGCTATAGTGTAGCCAGTATGGGATCTTAGTGGGGCAGCACCATACAGCTGCAAAGAGTGTACACAATTCTGTACGCCTCCTGACATCACTAGCTTTTATCTGAATTAATGTGGGAACATTCTGATCCATCGAACTAGGTGTTGATAAGTTACACTAATATTTAATTATACATCTATTTTGCCATCAGCACCTGTGTTATAATACTAACTTTTAGAATGTTTCGAATTACTGCCTTTATCATAGATTGATTGCCAGTAGGCTTGAGATAATAAAAAAAATATATATATATGTTTTTATATATCCTACGAATGACAGAAATAGTAGACAGATATTGCCATTTTACCCAATTGGGGTAGAGTAAGACTAAAATACGAGATTCACCCTTCTGGTTACTGTGAAGCTAGTTGTGCCTTTGTGGTGGTGTATGGTGCCTGTGCTAATTAACCCTTTGAGGCTGGGAGTGTCCGGGTGCGCCCACAACTTCCACGCTCTTATGTCCTTGGTGCGCCTGTAGTTGGATTGCATTTCTAGAAATGCTTTTCTATGTTGGCAGGTCTGCTTGTCCAATGAGAGCATACCCAAACGAACCGACTTTATTAGTTTATATGGTACTAGTGCCTTTGTGCATCAAAGTAACACTCGTGCAATACTGTTGTTGCGGGTATCACCCACAAGGTTTACACAGCTATTACTTACAGTCCAATAGCCTTACTCTAGTCCGGTTCAACTGTGGCTTCTGTCCACTGTCTTTAGCACATCACCGTATTAATAGGTATCCCAAGTGATTTTCAAAAATAGTTTGGAGTTTGATTTAATGGATTTCACCTGTTAGTATATTTAATTTGAAATAAAATGACACCTCATTTGTGAAAATCGCTCTAATATTAAAGAAGATATGAACTTTTTTAGGTTGTTACTTAATTGGGCCCACCCAAAACTAAAAAGATAACATTTTTGATGGCCCCCAAAAATTAAAGGTAACCACCCTATCAGACTTCCTGTGTTTTTCCCTTCAAATCCATGGCCTATACAATGAGAATAAAAAGATCCAGGGGTCTGATGTGGTTACATTTCAAGATATAAATATGTGCGAAATAACAATTTCATTAATTTCACCAATTTCCAAATTTCGCTTTGGACCACTTTTGTGGGCTTGGTTGTGGAAAAAACTGGCACCCACATTAAATTATTCTGATTTATCCCTAACCTACTGATGAGTCTTGTCACTGCTATTTTTTTTCAGGTCTACATATGCTTGGGAAAAACTTTTAAAAATAGGTTTAAAATGGTCCAGAGCTCAATTTGACAAGTGATAAAATCTGGTAAAAGGAAATGCCCAACTTTGAGCAGGCTTAAAATGGTACAGAAAAGCACCCGTACAAGATAATTGCATGAAATGTTCACACTCTATTATTTTCAATATGCTATTTCTGTTTACATTATATACAATACAATTTGTTAGATGTGAATGTTTATTTCTTTTAAATGTTTTCAAACGCTGTGTGTGGATGTGTGTGTGTGTGGGTGGTGTGTTTATGGAGCAGTCAGCCATACCCTAATTAATACCAGACAACACTGGCACATTGCATAACAACTTTAGCATTCAATTATTAAGTGGAGCCAACATTTATTTTGTCTCACATTCACGCCTTCACGCCATGCATTGCTAAGAATCATGATAACTTTTTTTCTTAAAAAAAAAAAAAATCAATCTTTATTTTCATGTAAAAACCTAAGTTATCCATTATTCGGTTCAGAAATGGTGGTTAATTGAACATTTTAAATTAAAATTTAAAATAGATGGACAAAGAATTTATTCAAGGACAAAATATGACTATATGGCCTGTAGTATTGGCAACAAAATGATATCGTTGGCATGATGATGCTAACTCTGGTGAATGGGCGCCGGAGGTTTGAAGAAGCAGTGTAAAATTTCATGCAAAAGTTAGTTGAAACAAAAGGTGATTTTCTACATAAATGGACTTGACAAAGCATTGGTTTTCTGTAGCTGATCAAAGTCATCCTAATGTGGATGGTACTATTAGAAAGAATAAATATGAAGCTATATTTTGCTTTAGATTTTATTTCAATTGGTGAACAACATAGAACACACCAATAGATTGAAAATGATGAATTTTAAGGCTCCACACACAGATTATTGGTGGATTGGCAAGGCACTTGGGATACCTAGTATTACTACTGTGGTAAAGATGTCCACAACTTTAAATTAGCCTATTGGAATTTGGAGCTACTTATTGTCTTTTGCTGTAGCCCCCCACTATCCCAGCTCACACACCATCACTACTCCCCACCCCCACCCCAAGACTGCTGACATGATTAATTATAGCATCCGTACTTGTCATTTCAATAAAGCTATTTAGTTACTGCACCAGGTAAATACATATATAGTTATTATTGTTCTGTTTTATTGGCTTAAAATATTGTGTTTTGTTGGAGTAGTTTTTACCGAAATAAACGTGGATATAATGCATGATGTCATTTCTTCCTCGTTAGCAATTTTCGCATTATTATGTCACTTGTTTATGATTGAATAGTTGTCAATTACTATGTTCTGGAATACAACACTTCCTTGCGAAGGTTCCCACCCATCCATAAATGCACCACTGTTGAAATATTCCTTAGTATTTTATGCACACAACTCAGTGAGTTTCCTCAAGGCCATATGAACTGCTTTCTGTAGTTTGTATTTGAATTAATTTAATGTTTATTTTAGGTTGACTTAATAGGACCTAGGGCATGTTAGTAGAATGAGGGTGGGTGCGCATTCATTATATTTGTATTGTAGAGCCACTTTGTCATTGTAAAGGCACTGTACGGAGACCACCACACTAGGCCTGCTTTAGACTATCTAGTTACCATCTGCAAATATCACACACACACACACACGCACTCACGCATATATATACATACACAGCCACACACACACATACATACGCATATACACACACACACACACACACACACACACACACACACACACACACACACACACACACACACACACACACACACACACACACACACACACACACACACACACACACACGATCCTGTTGAAGGCCAGAGCACCACTGATACTCATTCAATACCACTGGTTGGTTCAGTGTCACGATAGTGTGACTGGGTGGCATATCGGGTCACGATGTCGGCGGCACAATGGGGCAGAAATGAGTGCACACTGTCACAAGTCGATAGGTACCCGTCCTGATATATCCTTGCCTGTTGCTAGGACGTAAAACCCAAACAAACATTCAACACCAGTATGGTCAGGTGACATCTATCGGCTCTCATCTAGCACTTAGTTCTCATGTTAGCAGGGTTGCCAACACTTACGGTTTCATCGTAAGGTGTACAATATTTTATGTCACCATACTCCGGTTTTTCATTTACCAAAATTATATAAATCTTACGGATTATTATGTCCAAAAGGCACCACAAAGCATCTAAGATAAATTTAAACAAATGTCTGGGGGAGTACCCCAGACCTCCCAATATCACATCCCTTAAGATCTTCCGGTTTTTCATTTTCCATTGTTGGCAACCTCTGTTAGTCTTAAAACATTTGTGTCAATTACCACCACGACCGGAAGACTAATACCTCACCACTGGGGTATGGGGGGGGGGGGGGGGGGAGCACCACAAAAAACAACCATCCTGATTGATACGTTTACCACCAACAAGAGTATACATTTGTAAAACTACACATAGCCACTAGTGCGATCTTTGCTGCGTACATTAAAACAAAATAAAAAATTTCATTACTTTTGAAATATTATTGTCTATATGTTTTTATTACCTTCGTTGACGAAGCAGGAGAAATTTCAATCGCGGATAATTGATTTTTAGTATATACATTTTCTTAAATCTTTCACAAATCTTAGTACTCGCCTTTGCTTTTTAACTGAAAGGTGTGTGGGTAATTAGCTATGATAATGTAGTGAGTTGCACTCACTTCTCCAGGTGAAATACCACATACATAAATTGGCGTGCGTAGGATGAGTGCATCAGGGGGACTAGGTAGTTTAATGGTTAGGACGCTCACCACAGAATGGCAGAAATGCCGGTTTGAGTTCCAATCTATTCGCGATGTGTTTGTATCATCCACGGTAATACCGTTTGCCGTCTTTGTTCTGAATACGGTGAGATGATGAGTTACGCCGTATGTGTTCATGATATCCACATGTCAATATGCCATGGACAATGTTTGTGGTTTTCTGTTAATGTGCCATGGACAATGCTTGTGCTTTTCTGTTAATATACCATAGGAAATGTTTGTTTTTCTTTAAATATGCCAGGGGAAATGTTTGTGGTTTAGCTCCACTCTTTGTGAGCAGATTTGTGTTTTTAATCTGTTTAGAGGAGTAAGACGAAGAGTAGTGTCAAATTCAATCAGCTTGAGTCAGTTCAGAGGAGTAGCAGTAGTTTCAATCGGCCTTAATCAGTTCAGAGGAGTAACTGGGTTCAATCAGCTTAAATCAGTTCAGAGGAGTAACAGTAGTTTCAATCAGCTTAAATCAGTTCAGAGGAGTAACACTAGTTTCAGTCAGCTTAAGTCAGTTCAGAGGAGTAACTGGGTTCAATCAGCTTAAATCAGTTCAGAGGAGTAACAGTGGTTTCAATCAGCTTAAATCAGTTCAGAGGAGTAACACTAGTTTCAGTCAGCTTAAGTCAGTTCAGAGCAGTAACAGTGGTTTCAATCAGCTTATCTCAGTTCAGAGGAGTAACAGTAGTTTCAATCAGCTTAAATCAGTTCAGAGGAGTAACAGTGGTTTCAATCAGCTTATGTCAGTTCAGAGGAGTAACAGTGGTTTCAATCAGCTTATGTCAGTTCAGAGGAGTAACACTAGTTTCAATCAGCTTAAATCAGTTCAGAGGAGTAACAGTGGTTTCAATCAGCTTATGTCAGTTCAGAGGAGTAACACTAGTTTCAATCAGCTTATGTCAGTTCAGAGGAGTAACAGTGGTTTCAATCAGCTTAAATCAGTTCAGAGGAGTAACAGTGGTTTCAATCAGCTTAAATCAGTTCAGAGGAGTAACACTAGTTTCAACCAGCTTATGTCAGTTCAGAGGAGTAACACTAGTTTCAATTAGCTTAAATCAGTTGAGGAGTAACAGCAATTTCAATCAGCTTAAATCAGTTCAGAGGAGTAACAGTGGTTTCAATCAGCTTATGTCAGTTCAGAGGAGTAACAGTGGTTTCAATCAGCTTATGTCAGTTCAGAGGAGTAACAGTGGTTTCAATCAGCTTATGTCAGTTCAGAGGAGTAACACTAGTTTCAAGCAGCTTAAATCAGTTCAGAGGAGTAACAGTAGTTTCAAGCAGCTTATGTCAGTTCAGAGGAGTAACAGTGGTTTCAATCAGCTTAAATCAGTTCAGAGGAGTAACAGTAGTTTCAATCAGCTTAAATCAGTTGAGGAGTAACAGTAGTTTCAATTGGCTTAGATCAGTTCAGAGGACTAACAGTAGTTTCAATCAGCTTGAATCAGTTCAGAGGAGTAATAGTATTTTCCAGCAGCTTGAATCACTTCAGAGGAGTTGTCAGAATTATCGGAACTTGGAATTCCGCTTTAATTTTTGTTGGAGGCTATATTCACCTTCGGTTTTGTCTACTATACCCGAAAACTAAATGTCCTAATACAAACTTTAAATTATTTTTTTTAAGTGACGATATTCTATGCTGGTTCTTTCTAGTTAGTCATGCCCACTGTGGTGGCCCTAATGTTGTAAGTTTGTGTGGTCTGCTTTCAGATGAGCTGCTAGTGGCTTCTCCGCCAGCGTCTCAACCATCTCTCTTCCCCACGATGCCGTTCTTTACAAAGTCGCAGAAGACCCCACCAGAGGTCATCAAGACGCTGCGGGACAGTCTCCGCACTGTGGCAGAGCGGGACCGCCGCAGTCCAAAGGTATGCGAACAGGCGACACACGCTCTCAATACCAGGCATTTGTTGGCGAAGTGCAGTCCCAGTCAATATCCATTATCTTTGGACTTGTTTTGAGCAAAATATAAATTACTGATTGGGTTTTCTTTTGTTTTGCTGTGTTTAGGGATGGGCTTTCGTTAACCAGGTGGGATGACCAAATGAGTTGAGTGTCAGATTTCCATGTGGACGGTCGTAGAATTCAAATGTAACAAAAAAGTTGAATGTGTGCAAAGCAACTGATTTAAATCTGGTTTAAAATCATGCTTGTTTGTAATTATTATTTTATTCCGCTGTAATAGATCAGCCAGAAAGAACAACCAAAATATTAAATGGTGATTATATAATGATGATTAAAGAATTGTAGCAAGAAACTTTGAAAGGAATTGACATGGTGCTTTGAAATATAAATGTTAAATTTGGTTTATCTAGGTCAACCCTTCGTAATGTATCTGGCAATACATCCTCATTGTCTCACCGCTAATATAATCTTGAGAATGCAATGGGTAAGATATATGGAGACTACTAGTGAAATCATCAATGCTGCTAGCAAGCCAAACCTGTCTCTTCTAGTTGGTAGCATTTCGAACATTAACGTTTTTTTTTTTTTTAATCATTCAGGCAGTAGAAGATATCTCTAAGATGTTGCAGATCATGAAGAACATTTTGTACGGCTCTGGTGACATGGAACCGGCGCCCGAGTCGTGTGCCATCCTGGCACAGGAGGTCTACAACTGCAACCTGCTCCTCATCCTTATACAGAACCTAGCACTGATCGACTTCGAGGTGAGCATGATTTGTTAACAGAGGTCAGTAAAATGGAGTAGCATCATGGTAAAGGATCATTCGCAGACATAGGGGGGTCTATATGAACCGGTCGTGGTGGCCGAATCAGTAGGTCGGGAGTTCGAATCTCAGACGAGTCAAACCAATGACTTACAAAAATTGATACTTGTCGCTACCTAGCTTGGTGTTCGGCATTAATAGGATAGGGCAAGGACTGGTTAGCTCAGTATCAGGATGTGACTGCGTGGGATTTTAAGTCATGTTGCCAGCGGCCTGGTCTTCTAGTGGGGCAGCACTGAAGTCGCCATGAGTGCACATAGTCACAAGTCGATCTTTGTCCTGATATGACCGTTGATGTTGCTAGGATGTAAACTAAACAAATAGCTGTATGGTCCGCCAATTAACGAGATACCATACTTAATCAATGCCTGGGGTCTGTTGCAATAGACCCTGTTATCTATTGATGTGCCCTCAGCTGTCTGTAAACATTCTCTAACTGGATCTTCTTTGTGTGTGTACCGAGCGTGGTGGCCGAATCGGTAGAGCGCGGGCCGAGCGTGTTGGGATATCAGGAGTTTAGTTCCTGGTGAAGTCAAACCAATGACTTATACAATTGATACTTGTTGTTTCCTAGCCTGGCATTCGGCATTAATAGGATAGGGCAAGGACTGGTTGGCTCAGTGTCAGAATAATTAAATGTGACTCCGTGGGATATCGGGTCATGGTGCTGGTGGCCTGGTCTCCTACTGGGGCAGCACCCACACACACGCCCGCCATGGGGTGCCACCCTTAACACATCATCATCATCATCATCATGCTGTCGGTCGCGATGTGACAAAGACTGCTTTCATTACTTTACTGCCGCTCTCCATTTAGCTCTCTGCTGTGAGAGATGCGTCCATGAGTCAGTCAACATTTCATGAAAGCTGCCTGCAAAAGTGTTGAAGTGTTGCTGGCTTTTGCAAGTTACCAGCGACACTCTCTCGGGAGCAAATAGAGGTTTCACACTGGCAAGAACATGTCAAGACAGGCGCAAACTATTTGTCCCTGCAGTGGCTGGTCGGGAGATGTTGGGAGTTCCATACATCAACCGCCCTTAATGCTGCCACAGTGACATGGTTTTCTGTTTAGGGTTTGCTCCCTTAGCCTTCGGTTCTGTCAAGAACCTGTACCACAAGGCAGTGGTTTACAACTCTGCAGGGCAGGGGCGTTAAACTCCCTGAGGTATTGCTATGCCTGCAATACCTGCATACCACTTTATAGTGCTGCCCCAATACGAGATGCCGACACCATGACCCAATTTCCCACCCAGTCACACTATCCTGACACCGAGCCAACCAGTCCCAGCCCTACCCTATTAATGGAGAGGTAGCTACAAGGCAGAATTGTGTACGTCATTGGTTTGACTTGACTGGGAATTGAACTCCCGACATTCTGCACGGGAAGTCTGCAATCTATCGATTGAGATTCTAGTAGTAGTAGAAGAGTAGATTCTCAAGGAGGCTGGGGGGAGGGGAGAGAAACCTTCCTCACTGAAGGATAACTTTAATTACCTCGAAGTCAATTGTGTGTGTGTTTGACTAACCACATCCTGATGAATACTCACTAAAAACCTATATTTACATCACTATAACTTAGAAGAGGTGCTTACCGCGGACTGAGTTTCATAGTCCGATGCTTTTGAGTTTATGCTTTTTTCTTCTTTAAAAAAAAAAAAAGATACATATATTAAGTTGATCGCTGTAACTTACATTAATTTGAAGTAAGTTATTATAAGTTGCTAACTTTGGAGGCATTTGAAGTGAAAAACCATATAGATTTCGGCGTCCAGATGGAAATTCCAACAGAAACACTGACTTATTTTTCCCTTTGAAGTTTGATGCAACGAAAAATACTGAACAAGTGCACCACTATCCAAGTTGGATATGCAGAACCAAATCTAGGCCAAGTGTCTTGGTTCAGAAAATGTTATGTTTTCATCGGATACCTTAACACACACATCGGACCCCTTAACACACACACTCACTATAAAGTCACCGGGCGCGGTGACCGAATCGGTAGAGCACAGGCCTCGCGTGCGGAAGATCGCGAGTTCGGTTCCCGGTCGAGTCAAACTCGCTTCCTAGCCTAGTGCTCGGCTTTATTAGGATAGGGCAAGGACTGGTTAGCTCGGTGTCGGGATAATGTGACTGAGTGGGATATTGGGTCATAGTGCCAGCGGCCTGATTTCCCTGTGGGGCAGCACTATAAAATCGCCATGAGTGCGTACTGTCACAAGTCGGTACCGTACCAGACGGGATGGCCGAATGAGTTAGAGTGTCCGTCTCCCGTGCTGGTAGGTCGTGGGTTCGAGTCCCAGTCGAGTCAAACCAATGACTTTAAAATTGATACTTGTCGCTTCCTAGCCAGGCGCTCGGCATTATTAGGATAGGGCAAGGACTGGTGTGCTCAGTGTCAGGATAATGTGACTGAGTGGGATACCAGGTCATGGTGCCGGTGGCCTGGTTTCCCAGTGGGACAGCACTATAAAGTCGCCATGAGTGCGTACTGTCACAAGTCGGTACCCGTCCTGATATGACCTTAGATGGTGCCAGGACGTAGAACTCCAAAAACCAACCAATCAATCTTTGTGTGTGTGAATCTCTCTGTCACCGCCCACTCTGGTTTTAGGCTGTCATTGGAGTGCCCTAGTTCTTTGTGTTTCAGTGTCTGTATACTTAGGCAATTCTAATAGCATATCTCAAAGCCACCACCCAATTTTATTTGACCATCTTTGTTGTTTTGTGTTTGCTGTCGGCTTTTGCTAGCTTATGGATGTAACCTGTCAGTTTGGCTTCAATGTTGGCATTAAGCTAGATTTCTGATAGGATGAGGATACCAACCTCTGAGCTAGGTATGGTTGGTTGGTTGGTTGGAGTTTGACGTCCTGGCAATATCTAAGGTTATATCAGGACGGAGCTAGGTAAGGTCTGGGGGGAAAAAAGTGTTTCCAGTCGCAGGCAAGTTAAAAAAAAAGTATGGTAGCGATTATTTTTAATTTTTAAACCATGAGTCCCTTGATCAAGATGTAATTTGACGTACACAAAAGGTACAACCCATGTAATTTGTCAGACAAGGAACTCACCAAGTATCTGTGATGGTATGAAAGGGTTCATTTCTAAACATTAAATAATTTCATCAGATCAATTTTACAGTCGGCAACTTTTTTACAGGGTCCGTCATGCAATCGGAAACAACTTAAATTTTTTTTTATATATGTTAAGGCCTGAGGTTTCTTATGTAGATATTGTCACTAACGCCTTGAGGACTAGTTAGCGTTTAGCTGTTTCACTTGGTGGCTGGTCTGTGTTTGTTGAGATTTTACTTCCTCGCATCATCTAAGGTCATATCAGGACGGGTATTCATTTGTGACAATGCCCGGTTCTGATATTCATGACCCGATATCTCACTCAGTCACATTATGCTAATAGTGAGCAGGGCAAACCAGTCTTTGCCCCATTCTGTTAATGCTGAGTGGCTGGTAGCAACTAGTATCAGTTTTATATGTCATTGGTTTGACTCGGTCGGGTTTCGAACCCACGACATGCCGCCATCTCTTTAACCACCAATTCGGCCACCCCGGTTTGTGTTGTGGGTGTGGGTGCAGAGGTGAATTGACAACACAGTTGGTATTACACAGAAACATGACAAATTCTTTATAGTAGATAACAGTAACTATAATGGCACCAGCATATTTATAATATATCGTCTTAAGCATTAGTTGCAGAGTTAGTTTACCGTGGGTTATTTTTCTGAATAGGATTTGGACAGTTCATGTTATTTGCAGCTGCGAGGGGCACGGCTAATTCACACCACGTGCCCACCCTTTTTTCCCTTCTTTTTTGGTAAACATTTTTATTCATCTGAGTACAGTCTTTTTTTCAGCGCCGAGGCACTGGTCTTTCGGCCATGCTTAACTTCAGTCATTTACACTATTTAATTACAAGAACGATCTTAAGATAATAAAATATTATTACATTCAGCTTATTAAGAGTGTGGTATATCTGGTTAGTGTATGCATTCAGCATATCCATTTTAATGTAGGTGGTGTCTTAGTTAATTTTCTAGGCAGGGGTAGGTCGGGATAGACTGGGTTTAGGTTGTGCACTTATAGGAACTACAATAACAAAGTAACAAAGGGGGAAAAAGCCATGGTCATAAAGAGACGTGCTTAGTTTCAAGCAGCAATTAACAATGGTTACACTGTTTGTCTCCACCTTTGCAACATGGTGTTGGGCCTTGACCATGCATATGACCAGTTAATCAATGCGATCTGACATAGACAGTTTGTTGATAGAAAGCCCGAGCCTACACTTTTACCGACCCAAGGGATTTTTAACCTCCCATACCACAGCGACATGGTATGAGAGCAACCGGCCTTTGATGACGCCGTAAGTTATATACACCGGTGGAAATCCAAATTGGCAGAGGTGGCGGGCATGGGGAATTGAACCACCGACCTTCAGATTAGGAGTCCGACCTAGACAAAAGTCAGACACTCTAACCACTCTGCCGCAGAGAATACCACAAAGGCTGGCAAGTGGAATGATTCATCTCAAATTTAATGTATCTGTTCCTTTGAAGAAATTAGTCAAAATGGATTGTCTCAAATTGAGTGTATTTATTACGTTGAAGGGATGCTTCCATTCGACAGAGCAAGAATGCGTCCCTGTATGTTTTGAGCATTCTACAGGCTGTGGAACATGCGAAATGCTGACTAAACTGAAGTTGATGAACGGTAATTGTCAGTGTGAGGAAGGGTTTATCTTATCCGGAATTAAGTCAGGCTTTGATGATACAACGCGCTGAGGACTGGTAACAATGGAATGTCTAAGGCCAAAAATAAAACCAAAACATATTTGTTTCGAGATGTGTCCATTTCGAGTCTCAGCCTTTGTAGTAGCAATTCTGAGGAACAGTTTAAAAAAGTTAAAATATATGAATATAAATCTCTCCCCTCCTCCCTCCCCCTACCCCCTCTCCCCTCCCCCTCTCCCCTCTCTCCTCTCCCTCTCCCTCTGTGTGCTATTTAATCCATTATGGAATATAAAGAAGGATACTACCACCGTACAACCGTTGTATATAACCGTTTTGTAAGACACCTGTTGCTAGGACGTGAGTCCCCAACAAACAAATCTCAGATAGCTACTATGCACTGCACCAGGGTTTAGTTCCCCTTGCAGCCACGTTGGCGCCACCTGCGAGTGGTCACCATCGCTTTGTCACAGATGGATAAAAAAATCCTGTCACAGACAGATTTAAAATCATTCCCATCACACCGAATTTCATCCATTCATGGTTCATAGTTAGGCTGAGTATGATGTTATTTGCATATTGTCACTATATCAGTCTATTATTGTAAACCGTCCTGATATGACCTTAGATGTTGGGATGTAACCCCCCCCCCCCCCCTCCTCCCCTCAAACAAACCATTTTTAAATGTGTCCAGTGCTTTGAGGATACGGCTGAGATCATCACAGTTATGACCTAGAAAGTATTGTACTGTTGACTTGTACATAGCTATCTTATCTTTCTTGTTGAAGTTTATTTGATAAGTAGAGAAGAAAGATATACGCGATTTTTGTATGTATGCAATTTGTGTTATTTCTTTGTTTCTATTTTTCTTTCTTTTTTTCCCCCATTTATTGTTTCTTCAAATATTTATGACAATTCTATATATTTTATGAAAATTCTGTGTATTTGATAGAAATTCTATGTATTTTATGACAATTTTAACAATTGCAATTGTTAACAATTGGTAATAACTATATAAATTGTGTTTTTTGTTTCTTTGGTTATAGGGCAAGAAAGATGTGGCGCAGATCTTCAATAATTTGCTGCGTCGACAACTTGGTATACGATCGCCCACAGTAGAATACATCTGTACCCGTCCGGATATTCTGGATGAACTTATAAAAGGGTAAGTCAGAGTGTGTTGATTTTCCCAGAAGTGGTGTGACTTCTGGTATCTCAGGGTATTATATATGTCATCGGGGTGATGAACATGGGAAATATTGTGCCTAGAGCAGGATTCGAACCCACACTTCTTGCCACTCTGGGGTTAGCGTGCTAACCATTACACTATCATGGCTGCCTTGCCTGAGAGGACAGTGCAGACTACTACACGCGTTTACCTGGAATTGTAAGTCTTTTAAATGGTTTAAGTCCACAGGTAGGTTAATGCTTACAATTCGTTGCATACACCAATGCACTTATATATATTCATATATGCATATATTCATTCATATACAGGATAGGTTCAACAAAAAGAGCATGTGCGTGAATATATATGTGTCATTCTCTGAAATTGGGCACAAAGTGTGACATGGAAATCAAAAGTGAAAACCTTCTAAATAATAGCAAAAAAACCATTTCAAATAATGGCAGAATTCATGTTCATTTGGAGGTTTACATGTCGTAGATATGTCCAGAGTTGAAAAAAAAATCCCGCTATTTAACCTTTTGATTTTGATCTCATACAAATTGAGCAATATGTTAATCATTTGTGTAGCATCTAAATCAAACACACACCCAGAAAATCATGTTAACATACCGTACGCAATAAATTAAAAAATTGATTACAGTTAAGCAAACAAGATTATATCTGACAAGAAAGCAGTTTTTAAGAAGTTTTGGTAATGTGTAAATTTTCCCATTTTCATTTAAAAACTAGATCATACAAACATTTCTTTGATGCATTTTGTGGGACAGATTAAATACATGTAGTATTTCTAGCCTACTTAAAACACAGAAGCAACAATAATTATTTGACTTGCGACCAAAGACAGAAGGAATTAATTATCACCACCATAACATGGAAACCAAATATGTGGTGCCCAGTTTCAGAGAATGGTCCATATAGCAAGAAACAAATATGATAGCTTTGGAATAATATCAAAAATGAGCAATTCACACGGCTAATACCTTTACGTTGATCACAAACGATTTAATTTAACAGACCTCCGCTAAGTATTGGGACAACTTTTGGATAATTAATATAGAAAAAGTATGGGGAAATGGATTAATACAGCTGCGCTGATTAATCATATGAGATGGGATTTAGCAGAATCACTATAATAATAGACGATATTCACAACAAGTGTGACGCCTAGTGGCCTCGAATGAAACCACAGTTGTGGGCCGCTTTTTGCGGCTGTACCACAACTTCATTTGTTTACAGTACAAAACGGTAAGAGCGTGCTCCTCCCTTATAAATGGCAAATGGCCTCCATATAAAATTAGCACCATCCGATTGGTAAACATGTCTCTATTTGTGCCATGCGATTTTATTGTATCTGGTGCGATTTTCGAGATATTTGAATTTTTCTGAGGTGTAAAGTGATCTATTTCACTTGGCAGCTGGGTCACCTGACCAAAGTGCAGCATTCTGATTGGTTTGTCATGTGCTGTTGTTTACATTTACATGATGCAGGCCATGTGCTTTTGTTGTTTTGTGTATATTTTACTAATAATTGTCAGTTATTTATCATAGATAGTACACATACATCTAAAAGACAGTTTTTCTATGAATTTGTATTGTTTATTTACTATTTTACTCAGGTCAAAAATCTGCAACTGAAAACCAATAGAGTAACTGAGAAAATTAGCCTGTATTTCTGATACATAAACTGTAATAACTTTGCTTCTGCTAGGCCTATAAAGTCCATCTATATATTAAATTAAAGGGTTTGATGTATTTTAACAGAATACATTTGTTTTGTAGAGCTATCTGGTATTTGAATTTTTTCTGCAAGTCTCTAACCATGTAGGTTTCTTTCACTCTCTATGTAAATACGTTACGCTTCTGCGAGGCTTTCAGAATGACAACGCACAACCTCAAATCGAGCTCTAACGCGCATGCGTGTGAATATCGTGTATTAGGGACAGTTTTAAAATATTGTAGAAAATATGGGATAACGGTTTTAAGGCGGACTCTAGTTCTGAAATGACGCGTCTTTCGGGTTGTTGCAGGTACGAGAACCAGGAGGTGGCTTTAAACTGTGGCATGATGTTGCGGGAGTGCTGTCGCCACGAGCCACTTGCTCGCATCATGCTCAACAATGAGCTATTCTACAATTTCTTCCACTATGTCGAACTATCCACGTTTGATATTGCATCTGATGCCTTTTCTACATTTAAAGTGAGTTTACATTGCTCATTTCTGGTAAATGTTTATGTTATTGTCAAATGAGCGCCAACCACCTCCCGTTTTATTTTATTACTTTTAATTAAATACCTTTTATTGTTTGGTCATATCCTGTAATTAGCTCCTCAAAGGCATACTGTGTAAGATAAAAAAATAACTGGCGTGTTAAATATGTAATATAATATGTAATCTTTTAAGTACTATGTGAATATAAATAACGATAGCTCAAGGATGAAAGATCTCCGCGATTTCGCGGATTTCCGGGATTTTTCCTGTAGCTATAAGTGTATACTAATACCATGCCCCCGTCCTGATATGACCTTAGATGTTGCCAGGACATAAACTCCAACAACCAACCAATACACTGTTTCACGCTGCAGCACCATCAGCGTATACTAATATGTGGTGCAGATGCCGCAGCACTAGCAGCGTATACTACTAATGGCTTCAAACGCCGCAGTACTATCAGCGTATACCAATCTCTATGAAATCCGACTTCCGGGAATTTTCAGCAATTCCCTGACCTATGGGAGAATATCAGCAGTTCCGCTTTTTTCCCCGGAGAACACTTTCATCCCTGATAGCTGTAATATCTCGTTCTCTTCTCACTGCCTACAAATAAGTAGGGCTTGATTCTCTATCACTTGAATATTATTTTAATTTTCGTCAACTGAGGGGCTGTCTTTTAATTTGTTAAAATTATTGAATAAAATGGCCACCTTGCCGTCGTGGTTGCCACACAATTTAAAAAAGATATTTTAATATATTTATTAAAGTTTTGGTGATGAATTTATTGAATAGCGAGTGTCGGTTGGCTTACTTATTGTTCAATATCTAAAGTATTGTAAATATTATTTCTTAAGATCTCTGCGCGTATTTCTTAGATTTTTAGTAATCTCCGATTTGTGTTAGTTCTTTATTTCCTTTTCCTATTTCTTTATTCTTTCTTTAAATACTCTGTATTTTCTATTATCCATTATCTGAGCATCAAGGCAAAAGAGATATTTATATACATTTCTGACTGTCCGAGTCTCTCGGTGATGGTTGGCGTTGGGTTAGTTGACCGCCAGACTTTAGCACCTCGGTGGTGTGAATTTTACGCAAACATGCAGAAAGTCTCAAGAGGCTTAGCACTGTCAGGGAATCAAGGAAATTACAAGGGAAGTAGGGTTTCATCCAGTACTTTTTTTTTCAATCCTTTTTTTCTATATTTTTTTTAATTAATTAAAAAAAAATATATATATATACTAAAATAGATTTTATTCATCGAATAATATCCCTTGTCAGCGCCAGAGCACTGGTCTTCCAGCCGTACAGTGCAACAGTCTTTGCACCATGTATATAACCAATCACCACAGTTCTGACGGGAGAGCGTTCTATTTTCATCGTTGTGATCTTATTATCACTCACCTTTCTATCAATTTCTGCGTTCCCCCATGTCCCCCGAGACCACTTTCATCCCCCCCTTTTTTTTTTTTTTTTAATCCGCCAAATTAACTTAATGGTTGATTTGTTGTTTTTTCACTATGTAGTAAAGAATGTGAATGTATTAGACCTACAATATGGTATTTTGTATTTCAGGAATTGTTGACGAGACACAAGCTGTTATGTGCCGAGTTCTTAGAGTCCAACTATGACCGAGTTTTTGAAAACTACCAAAAACTTCTAAACTCTGATAACTATGTGACGAGGCGGCAAGCCTTAAAGGTGAGTTTTAAAAAAAAGATACTATTTAACAAACTATTTTAGCAACGGAACATAATTGAAAGCCTATGCTTTCCAGTTGTTTTTGATTTCATGTTGACCTCTTTTAAATGCAAGTCACAATTTTATTACCCGTTGATCTGTGACCGTTGGATTTTCAAGGCGAATATGCAGTTTCAGTGGGCTTTGTAAAGGAAAGGTTTGTGTTAAAATGTACCCTACTGTGATAGGCCATGTCATGGTACGGCTAGTTCTTCCTGGTCTGTAACTGATACAACATGAAGGCCATGTCATGGTATGGCTAGTTCTTCCCTGGTCTGTAACTGATACAACATGAAGGCCATGTCATGGTATGGCTAGTTCTTCCCTGGTCTGTAACTGATACAACATGAAGGCCATGTCATGGTATGGCTAGTTCTTCCCTGGTCTGTAACTGATACACAAGCATGATAGGCAGCCGCATGTCACTGGCATGGTATGGCTAGTTCTTCCCTGGTCTGTAACTGATACAACATGAAGGTCATGTCATGGTACGGCTAGTTCTTCCCTGGTCTGTAACTGATACAACATGAAGGCCATGTCATGATACGGCTAGTTCTTCCCTGGTCTGTAACTGATACAACATGAAGGCCATGTCATGGTATGGCTAGTTCTTCCCTGGTCTGTAACTGATACAACATGAAGGCCATGTCATGGTACGGCTAGTTCTTCCCTGGTCTGTAACTGATACAACATGAAGGCCATGTCATGGTACGGCTAGTTCTTCCCTGGTCTGTAACTGATACAACATGAAGGCCATGTCATGGTACGGCTAGTTCTTCCCTGGTCTGTAACTGATACAACATGAAGGCCATGTCATGGTATGGCTAGTTCTTCCCTGGACTGTAACTGATACAACATGAAGGCCATGTCATGGTATGGCTAGTTCTTCCCTGGTCTGTAACTGATACAACATGAGCAGTCATGGACTAGTTCTCCCTGGTCTGTAACTGATACACATGAGGCCATGTCATGGTACGGCTAGTTCTTCCCTGGTCTGTAACTGATACAACATGAAGGCCATGTCATGGTACGGCTAGTTCTTCCCTGGTCTGTAACTGATACAACATGAAGGCCATGTCATGGTACGGCTAGTTCTTCCTGGTCTGTAACTGATACAACATGAAGAGAGGACAAGGAGAGAAACACAGACTTCACAGTTTGATCCTTCCTCCGCCAACAGCGGCGTCACAGAACCAAGTGACCCACCCCCTTCACCAGCCAGGTCGCAGGTAACTTCTCATGGTGGGGGGTGGCCACTAGTCGCAGAAGGGGGCGGTCCATCCAAGTACCACCTCCGTCTAGCCTGCTACCACCTGTCGCAAGGCAAAACATAGTCCCTACCACCACCGCGTGGTGGTGAGGCTCATGTAGGGACTACTACGCAATGTATGTATGTAACATGTATTTATCAATAATAACTACCCCTGTAAATTGGACACAATGTCAAGTGTTGCCGAGAGTACACAAAACTTGCCATGGCGATTCTGTGACGTCACTGTTGGTACTGCCGTCTAGAGGTGTTTGAACCTCTCCTGGTATGTGGACATTTATTGAGATTTTTGTTAATTTTCCAGGATTGAACATTTTAAGTCATTTGTTGACCTTTTCTTTGGCTTGGTTTGTGGCTTTTGGTTGGGTTGTTTAATATAATTAATGTGTCTATGTTGGCCTATCATATGTTCGCTTGTTTCGGACGCTAACATTAGGGTTTGCGTTAGGGTGCCTCTTTGCAAACTGGTTTGATTTGATTGTGTTATGGGTTCAGTAATTGCAACAAATGGGGGTCGTCTACGATTACCGTGTCTAATAACAAGAGAGATTAAGACGAAAATCGCTCGGGATGGCCGGATGTTTAAACCCCAGTTTCTTGCATGATTTCATTGGGCTACAGTATATATACAGTAAAACCTCTCTAACCGACAACTCCACAGATCGACCACTCTCCTATATCGATCGCTTTATTTGGGTCCCAAATGATTGTAAGGCAGGTTTTGGGATTCGAAACGCTGTCGAGTCAAGTCCCAGTGAACCGAACCCAAATAATCTATTACATTGTAGCGTTTATTAATGGTGCTTCTGGATGCTTGTGGGAACTGACCTGCTTTTTTTTCTAATTGAGTGAGTGAGTGATTGATTTTAATGGTTGGATGGATCTTCCTCGGAGTTTGGTTCCCACACTTGAGTTTCCAGGGTTTTTTTTGTATGTATTATGACTTTTTTTGTGAATTGATTTTTTTTTTCTCCAGTGATTTTAAAGATACGGTTGCCATTCCCCCCACCCCACCCCACCCCACCCCATCAAGGTGGATATATGGTTAAAGGTATGGTATTGGGGACTAAGATGTCGGCAGGGTGGACACAACAGTTCTTAGTAGTGTCGCAAGTCTCCGTAGCCTTGCGAATAAAAATATATAAGAATAATTCGACATTATAAAACTTACAGGGATGAAAGAGCGCAATCGCCATTTTTGATAATCAATGATTAAATATAACCCCAAAAAAGAGTAAAGCTTGTTTTATTTATCATCGGCTATTGGATGTTAAACATATGGTCATTCTGACATATTTCTTTGGAGGAAACCCGCTGCCGCCACATAGTCTACTCTTTCCGATAAGCAGCAAGGAGTCTTTTATATGCATTTTCCCCCAGACCGGACAGCACATACCACAGCCTTTGATGAACCAGTTGTGGACCACTGGTTGGAGCGGAAAATAGCCCAAACTTCAAATGGGTCCACTGAGCAGGATTGATAGGATGATCGACACCTTCATAGGTGGACACTCTACCGCCTAAATCGAAACAAAAAGAAAAGCAATGAGTTAGTTTTCTCCAAAATGTGTGAGTTTCTCCTAGGCTTAGCACTGTTAGGTCAGATGCAGGTGGATAATTTATGTGAAAAAGCGGATATTCTCCCCTAGACTGTCAGGGAATCGTGGAAAATTCCCGCAAATCGGGTTTCCTACAATACTCTAAGCATTATCCTAGCTCCATTCCATTGACCAGGCAGTACAGGCTATCCTTGGAGTATCCTATTATCCTTGTGGTGACTATTATCACCCATTGCCTTTTTTTTCCAATCCGCAATCACTTTCATGCGTGAATAATCATGATATTGGACAATGCAAGAGAATAATTACTAGGATAATGAAGCTAATATAGGAGCAATATTCTGTTTTCAGTGTTGTTGGTTATGTACTGATACCTAGCCATAAATTCCCGCCTGCTTTGCAAAGTGCCACTTTGATCGTTGAGCTTATTGTATACATTACTGCTTACACTTATAGTGTAGGGTAGTGTAGTGCGGTAGTTGCTACAGAGCTGCCTGTGTTACTGTGACTCTCTAACCATTGTGATCTGTACTGCCTTAGGGGTGAGCCAATGTTTTCAACATTTTCATGGTCATACAGCGCGGGAGGGGTGGTGTAAGTCTAGTACAACTTTTATCATTTAATCAAATGTCGATATTGTTTGGCATACTTTATGTTATGTATTAAAATGTTGATGTGTACTACTACTTTTGGGTGGGGATTATGAGGGGGTGGGGGGGTCTGGGTAAGTAGTTTGCTTTGTACGACCGTGAAAATGTTGGGAAACTTTTGGATGGCCCCCTTCGGTATCCTTGAGCTTCAGTCTGAACTGGCGTTCTATTGTCTACAGCTTGTGGCACTATATAGTCAAGTTCTTTAATTCAATTTACCCGCTCTTTTTAACATTTAATATTTTTGTGTATGCAAGTCACGCACACGGCATTGTACAAGAGGGCTCAATCTGACAGCCAATCAACAGCTCCTCGAGCTGGCCCGGCCTTCCCTGGCCATGACCCCGGGGACGGTGGCCGAATCGGTAGAGCGCGGGCCTCGCGTGCGGGAGTTCGGTTCCCGGTCGAGTCAAACTAATGACTTATAAAATTGATACTTGTCGCTTCTTATCCTGACGCTCGGCATTAATAGGATAGGGCAAGGAATGGTTAGCTCAGTGTCAGGATAATGTGACTGAGTGGGATATCGAGTCATGGTGCTGGCAGCCTGATTTTCCAGTGGGGCAGCACTATAAAGTCACCATGAATGTGCACTGCCACAAGTCGGTATCCGTCCTGATATGACCTTAGACGTAAAACTCTAACAACCAATCAGGACATAAACCTCTAACAACCAATCAACCCGGCCGCACCCACGCCGGCGTTAACCCTGTCATGAAGGATATAATGGCAGTTGGGCAGTTGTGGGAAGTGTCCATACAAACACACCCACAAATACAGCAGTCCTGTAGAAATGAATGGACTGACTATATCGGCGAGGTGTGGGTTGCAAGTGATTTATTATTGGAACAATGGTACGGTGCACGGTCCACTGACTGCTGCTCTCAGTGTGCCCCTTCCGCCCTCTAGCAGGCCAGCGGGCGTTCTACCCCGCTGATCACCCCCCCCCTTCAAAATTGGGGCATAACCACGTGACGCTGGTGGGAGACATCGATTTGATTTAATTTAATTTATTCCTCTCATTCTAATCCAACGATTCGATATCCTATGGCGTCTGACACCATGTAGGAAGAGGCAAATGGACATCTATATACTCTATATACGCAGTTGCGGTTGCAATTAATGTATCATTACGGGGGCTTCATATAAATTTGATGAACATATTTTAGATGTTGGCATTTTTAGCAGGTTTTGTAGCGTGTTTCAGAACAGCCTTCCTGGCTGTTGAGGAAAGCGAGTGTTATCTTCAGGGGTTTTTGTGGCAAATAAGTCTTTTGTCAGTGTCGAAGTACTGCTCTTCCAGCCATTTTTCAATTCAGAGTTATTTACACAAAAGGTATATAGAATAAGGTATACAATAACTGCTGAATACACAATTTGCCGCATGTAACACAATGACATTCTGTAACCCAAAGGTTCCATAGCAATATGGTAACAGTAGTGTCGGTAGTGACATTTAACGGGAGTTGACAGTGTAAGAACAAGACATATATTTTATATTATATTTGATTATGTATGTTATATTATATATATATAATTTGCATATATATATATAATTTGTATATATATATATATGGGTTTTTTTTTTAAAAGAAGAAACATTTGTATTAGTTAGTATACATAGACATTTGTTGCAAGTGCGGGGTATCAATATCTGTCCTATTTCACAATGTACAGTCGTTGTGCCTCAAAGACCAGAACTCGGTAGCACTGGCAGCGGTTATCTTTAGTCATCACATTCCAGATCAAAGGTCTTGACAGCAAAGGCCCGGGCACTCCTTACAGTGGTGGGAGGTGGGGGGGGGGGGGATTGAAGCCTCCAACAGAAATATGCTTAGTATTCACAGAGTTGGCCTCTATCAATTGTTAGCCTTAAAATAGGCCACGACCCTATAATAGCAGGGGTAATTTATCAATTAAATTTGTTGGCAATAGCTGGGCTATGGCACTCACCTGAGCGTCATGGTTGGTTGCAAATTGGGGTTTGGGAGTTGTGAAGGGGATGGGTCCAAATGAAGGAGAACTTTGTCCCTAGAGTGGGATTCGAACCCACAGCATTGCTATTCCAGGCTGAAGGCCTGATGAAATTATCAAATCCAACCAAATAAGCATCAAATCTGTATGTGATGTATAACGTATTATGCGAGTATAAAGATTCGCAAGGTAATATTACTTATTATTATTATTGTTATCCTCCGTAAGATACAACACTGCACCGGTGGCACCATCTCGCCCACCTCGACTCCCCCGGATCTTGACCAGTGTCAGTCGCACGATTCTTTTTTAAATAGCAGAACACTCTCCAAGAATAGGTCTCTACTAGTAGTACTACAGGTAGTGAACATCTTCAGCGCGGAGGGACTTGACTCACTCTTGTCGGTAATCACCATTACTCAGTCAAGGATAGGTCTCTACTAGTAGTACTACAGGTTGTGAACATCTTCAGCACGGAGGGACTTGACTCACTCTTGTCGGTAATCACCATTACTCAGTCAAGGATATGTCTCTACTAGTAGTACTACAGGTTGTGAACATCTTCAGCACGGAGGGACTTCACTCACTCTTGTCGGTAATCACCATTACTCAGTCAAGGATAGGTCTCTACTAGTAGTACTACAGGTTGTGAACATCTTCAGCACGGAGGGACTTCACTCACTCTTGTCGGTAATCACCATTACTCAGTCAAGGATAGGTCTCTACTAGTAGTAGTACAGGTAGTGAACATCTTCAGCACGGAGGGACTTGACTCACTCTTGTCGGTAATCACCATTACTCAGTCAAGGATAGGTCTCTACTAGTAGTACTACAGGTTGTGAACATCTTCAGCACGGAGGGACTTCACTCACTCTTGTCGGTAATCACCATTACTCAGTCAAGGATAGGTCTCTACTAGTAGTAGTACAGGTTGTGAACATCTTCAGCACGGAGGGACTTGACTCACTCTTGTCGGTAATCACCATTACTCAGTCAAGGATAGGTCTCTACTAGTAGTACTACAGGTTGTGAACATCTTCAGCACGGAGGGACTTGACTCACTCTTGTCGGTAATCACCATTACTCAGTCAAGGATAGGTCTCTACTAGTAGTACTACAGGTTGTGAACATCTTAAGCACGGAGGGACTTCACTCACTCTTGTCGGTAATCACCATTACTCAGTCAAGGATAGGTCTCTACTAGTAGTACTACAGGTTGTGAACATCTTCAGCACCGAGGGACTTCACTCACTCTTGTCGGTAATCACCATTACTCAGTCAAGGATAGGTCTCTACTAGTACTACTACAGGTAGGGAACATCTTCAGCACGGAGGGACTTGACTCACTCTTGTCGGTAATCACCATTACTCAGTCAAGGATAGGTCTCTACTAGTAGTACTACAGGTAGTGAACATCTTCAGCATGGAGGGACTTCACTCACTCTTGTCGGTAATCACCATTACTCAGTCAAGGATAGGTCTCTACTAATAGTACTACAGGTTGTGAACATCTTCAGCACGGAGGGGACTTCACTCACTCTTGTCGGTAATCACCATTACTCAGTCAAGAATAGGTCTCTACTAGTAGTACTACAGGTAGTGAACATCTTCAGCACGGAGGGACTTGACTCACTCTTGTCGGTAATCACCATTACTCAGTCAAGGATAGGTCTCTACTAGTAGTACTACAGGTTGTGAACATCTTCAGCACGGAGGGACTTCACTCACTCTTGTCGGTAATCACCATTACTCAGTCAAGGATAGGTCTCTACTAGTAGTAGTACAGGTTGTGAACATCTTCAGCACGGAGGGACTTGACTCACTCTTGTCGGTAATCACCATTACTCAGTCAAGGATAGGTCTCTACTAGTAGTACTACAGGTTGTGAACATCTTCAGCACGGAGGGACTTGACTCACTCTTGTCGGTAATCACCATTACTCAGTCAAGGATAGGTCTCTACTAGTAGTACTACAGGTTGTGAACATCTTAAGCACGGAGGGACTTCACTCACTCTTGTCGGTAATCACCATTACTCAGTCAAGGATAGGTCTCTACTAGTAGTACTACAGGTTGTGAACATCTTCAGCACCGAGGGACTTCACTCACTCTTGTCGGTAATCACCATTACTCAGTCAAGGATAGGTCTCTACTAGTACTACTACAGGTAGGGAACATCTTCAGCACGGAGGGACTTGACTCACTCTTGTCGGTAATCACCATTACTCAGTCAAGGATAGGTCTCTACTAGTAGTACTACAGGTAGTGAACATCTTCAGCATGGAGGGACTTCACTCACTCTTGTCGGTAATCACCATTACTCAGTCAAGGATAGGTCTCTACTAATAGTACTACAGGTTGTGAACATCTTCAGCACGGAGGGACTTCACTCACTCTTGTCGGTAATCACCATTACTCAGTCAAGAATAGGTCTCTACTAGTAGTACTACAGGTAGTGAACATCTTCAGCACGGAGGGACTTGACTCACTCTTGTCGGTAATCACCATTACTCAGTCAAGGATAGGTCTCTACTAGTAGTACTACAGGTAGTGAACATCTTCAGCACGGAGGGACTTCACTCACTCTTGTCGGTAATCACCATTACTCAGTCAAGGATAGGTCTCTACTAGTAGTACTACAGGTAGGGAACGTCTTCAGCACGGAGGGACTTCACTCACTCTTGTCGGTAATCACCATTACTCAGTCAAGAATAGGTCTCTACTAGTAGTACTACAGGTTGTGAACATCTTCAGCACGGAGGGACTTGACTCACTCTTGTCGGTAATCACCATTACTCAGTCAAGGATAGGTCTCTACTAGTAGTAGGTACAGGCAGCGAAATTTTAAAATATGCACAGGGTACAATATTTTTATTCCTTCCTGTAGACGTTGAATTTACAAACCCAAATCCAAAAAGAGTTAGGCTATATATATTATTGTTTTTGAGATAATCAATTTTAAAGAATTAATATATAAAAATGTTTAATTTCCAATTAAAAGTGGAACTTTGACCAAGTATAATAACAAGTGGAACCATGTCAGGTGTTTTCTGCTAACCAATTTCCATTGTACATATATAAAGGAATTTAAACTGCCAATTACTAAATCAGTTCGTCAAACAGATTTTTAATAAGACAATGTCAAAAAGTGCAATTCGTAACAAAAAAATCTTTCTCATTTGGCCAAATAGCCATTTTCAAAGCATGGTATTTTCTTGAAAAACTGCAACAATACTGAATAAATGCAAAATAGTTCACATATTCATAACAGTGTAATAGTCTATTTTTTTCCAGACCGCTATCTGCAGAAATTCAAAAGATATTTGCATCCAAAAATGTGAAAAAGTGTAATTGTTTGCATGTAAACAGCATCTGTAAGTGAAATTTGTATAATTTTCCTATCTTTGAAAGCTCATTGCAGCTAAACAACCTCTTGAATCTTCCTCAGATTTGGCACAGTATTACACTAAGCATTCCCTGAGACTAATAGATGTTATGTATATCAAAATTATATCCAAAGATATGGAAAATATTGAATTTTGATTGAACATATAAAGATAAATTGTCAGAAAACCAAATATATTAATTTGATAAATCTTTAAATGTTGATTGTAGCTTAACCAATTGGTGTATCATCCTATAAATTGACAGTGCATATCATCTGGAGATAATACACATTGTCATTTTAATATTCAATCTAGAAATACAAAATGTGCATTTTGATTGTATATACAAAAGAAAAGTGTACAAAATCAAAAATATAAATTTGTTCATCAAGCTTTGAACACTCACTGTGGCTTATCTAATAGTTGGATCTCCTTCAAATTTTGCACACATAGCATATGAAACTAATGCATATTAGCTCTACCACAGATTTAAACTTAAAATATGAAAAGCTGTATTTTGATTGCAAATACAGATTAAAAGTGTATCAAACCAAAAATATTGATTTAAATAAATCTTTAAATATTCACTGTACCTAGAGCAATGGTTGGATCTTCCCCAAATTTGGTACAATATTAGATTATATATTGTGTGATATAACCCAATAGACATCAATGTCAAATACATGTTTCCACATGGGTGTCATCATTATGAAACTACTATGGTCAGCAAATGCCCAAACAGGTTGGTGTCAATATTCTGCCTGCGCCTCCTTGGTATACATGGCACTATAGTAAGATTGGTATCATTAGAAAGGTAATTAAATTGTCTTTCTATCCATACCAAATCTCATTAGGTTTAAAATATTTTTTAACCCAGTAGATGGGCTTTAACCTTTCAAAATTATTTAAATTGCAGAATTTGACCTGATTGACCTTTTTGACCTAGGGCAAACCATATATGGTTAGAAAGCTGAGGTCATTGCGCTTCTTCTGATACCATCCATGACTTTCTATGATGTAGTGCAAGGAAGCGCGAGCCCATTAAAGATACCCTGTTTTTGCAGTCGTTTTCATTTACATCAGTAATGAAGGAATATTCACTAAATACACTCATTATACAAATGGAGTTTACTTAAATACAAACTTACTATATATTCTATCCAACAAAGCCATCGGATAGAACATATGTTGATGTTCAAGGTTATGTAATTTCATCTAAATCATACACATACAGAAATAGTTACAAGCATGTGAATATTGATGAAAAAAGCACCATTCCTGGACTTTTAATGGGCGCTGCCGGTACCTACTAGTAGTACTACAGGTAGGGAACGTCTTCAGCACGGAGGGACTTCACTCACTCTTGTCGGTAATCACCATTACTCAGTCAAGGATAGGTCTCTACTAGTAGTACTACAGGTAGGGAACGTCTTCAGCACGGAGGGACTTGACTCACTCTTGTCGGTAATCACCATTACTCAGTCAAGAATAGGTCTCTACTACTAGTACTACAGGTAGTGAACATCTTCAGCACGGAGGGACTTGACTCACTCTTGTCGGTAATCACCATTACTCAGTCAAGGATAGGTCTCTACTAGTAGTACTACAGGTAGTGAACATCTTCAGCACGGAGGGACTTCACTCACTCTTGTCGGTAATCACCATTACTCAGTCAAGACTTTTGAGGTATTTGAAGTGCAACCATGCCAAATTAATTTTGGCAAGCATGCCAAAACTCTTGACACCATAGTCTTCTGCAGTAACATTCTATTAAATTGCCTCAGTATGCCCTTTTATGTGGCCACAAATGTTTAATAAATGTACCAGTATCTAAGTTAGATATGTAGAATCAAACCTTGATCGTTTTTATAGTTTTGAAAATTTCATGTTTTCTTCGGACAATGCAACTTTAATATGAACACAAAATTCCCGCAAAACTTGAAATATGTAACCCGCCCGCAGGTTCTCTCTGCCGACCAGTGTTGGTCGGTGGCCGGCTGGTGTTGGGGTGTTGTCCGGCATTGGGTCAGCGGCCGGATAGCATTTAGGCTTCCCCTGTACCGAGTGGAAGCGGGTTTAAATTTTTTTTAAATGAAAGCGTGGAAATTCTCTCATAGGCTTAGCGTTGGCAGAGAATTGTGAGAAAAAAGTACCCCAAGTTGGGTTTCATCCAGTACCCCTAGCATTACCATAGCAGCATTCCACTGACCAGCTACAGGTACCGGACCAATCATCCGGAAAGCATATGACCGGAAGTGGCCTAGATTTGTGGAATTTCCGGTTTACTATAGACCGCCTAAATATATACTTGAAATATAAATGAAAATGTAAATAAACAAAATTCTATTTAACTACAGTAAAACCTTTCTAAATCGACCGACCATGGAGCCGACTTTAAATGGTCCATTTAGAAAGGTGGTTGGTTTAGGGAGGTTTTTTATTTTTTTATCGTTACAATGGTATTGTATGGGCGATCGTTTGGGACCCAAATAAAGCGATCGACATAGGGGAGTGGTCGATCTGTGGAGGTGGTCTGTTAGAGAGGTTTTGCTGTAGTTTACAAAATTCCAGTTTTATTGCAATTCCGGATTTCTGGAAGCCTGATAAGATGTTCGCTACCTGTACTACTACTAGTAGAGACCTATCCTTGGAGAGTATTCTTCTATTTAACAAAAAACTATTATCACCCACTTCGATGTCGATTTCTGCCCCCTCCCCTCCCTCCGAGATCACTTTGATCCTTGCTGTCCCTGCGATGACAGGTCACATGGTCTGTGAGGACAGCATTGGTCTGGGTGTAGAATTGTCCTTTGGGGACAGTTCCCACTTCTGGACTTGGGTGCGAGGCTTGAGCGTGGTTCTGTGCTTGGCTTACAGTTATTGGGCGAGCTGCTGCTGGACCGACACAACTTCACAACGATGACGCGCTACATCAGTAACCCCGAGAACCTGAAGCTCATGATGAACATGCTCCGGGAAAGTAGCCGGAACATCCAGTTTGAGGCCTTCCATGTATTCAAGGTATGTTGCAACAGAGGGCACTTGGCAGTTCGGCTGAACAAAATAAACACATTTATTTTCCCAGGACTGGACGCGGTAGCCAATTCGGTAGAACGCAGACTTCCCGTGCAGAAGGTCGGGAGTTCAATTCCCGGTCGAATCAAACCCCAACGACTTACAAAATTGATACTTGCCGCTTCCTAGCCAGGCGCTGTGCATTATTAGGATACGGCAAGGACTGGTTGGCTGAGCCCGAACGGGATGGCCGAATGAGTTTAGTGTCCCTCTCCCGTTTTGGTAGATTGTGGGATTCGAACCCATGGGTTTGAACCCTGGTCGAGTCAAACCAAATACTATTACTTAAAAATTGATACTTGTTGCTCCCCAGCCCGGCACTCGGCATTATTAGGATAGGGCAAGGACTGGTTGCACTGGTTTTAACTTTGCAGACTAAAATATCAGAATAAATTCTTCCCTTTTAACCGAGGTTATGGCCTTTGGCTTCGCTTCCAACTTGGTGCAAAATCACAATCTATCAATCAACCAACCAATCAATCAATCTTTGTAACGACCCCGCCATGCTACTGGCATGATGTAAAATACCAAGCAACCACCAATCAATCTTTGTAACAAACCCGCCATGCTACTAGCATGATGTAAAATATCAACCAATCAATCTTTGCGACGAACCTGCCATGCTACTGGCATGATGTAAAATATCAAGCAACCACCAAATCAATCATCCAATCAATCTTTGCAGGTCTTTGTAACGAGCCTGCCATGCTACTGGCGTGATGTAAAATATAAATCAACCACCAAATCAATCAATCTTTGCATGTCTTTGTAGTGAACCCCCATGCTACTGGCATGATGTAAAATATCAAGCAACCACCAAATCAATCAACAAATCAATCTTTGCAGGTATTTGTAACGAGCGCGCCATGCTACTGGCATGATGTAAAATATCAAGCAATCAACAAATCAATCTTTGCAGGTCTTTGTAACGAGCCCGCCATGCTACTGGCATGATGTAAAATATCAAGCAACCAACAAATCAATCAATCTTTGCAGGTCTTTGTCGCGAACCCGAACAAGCCACGACCGATACTTGACATCCTGCTGCGGAACCAGGACAAGCTGGTGGACTTCCTGACCAAGTTCCACACGGACCGGTCTGAGGACGAGCAGTTCAACGACGAGAAGGCCTACCTCATCAAACAGATCAAGGAGCTCAAGGCGGACGACCCGTAGTGGGCCTGCGCCGCGCCGGGTGGGGCGGCGTCACCCCGTGACTGTAGGCGTGAGGGCCGGGGCCCTGTCACACCAGACACCCGTCCACTCTGTGCGGGTCAGCCAGCCCCCCGCAGTGAGAGGCCTCTCTGTACATAACACATGGACCATTCATCAGCAACAACGAGACCGGCGCCAAGACCCACAACCGCCACCAAGGGCCATATGCACCAATCGGAGTTAGGGCCTTAACCGCGGCTAGGCTAGCTCCACACGGCTAACGGTGGAAAATCTGTATGCATCAATCAGTGCCAGTGCTAACCACGGACCGTAGCCTAGGCTAAGCTACCCCAGTTTCAAATCGGGTTTAACTTCTAGCCGGGGCGGTTAGTGTGCGTGTATGGATGTCAATCTATTCAATGCGATCATATTTAACACATTTACATACTCAATAAGTGAAATTGAATCAAATTAACCCTAAAATCGAACCGTTATTAACGCTCCGGCCGCATTATTCATATTGTCGAATCGACGAATGTAAAGTAAACAAATCGCCGCCGCTGCGTCGACGTCGATATCCATACTGTCGAATGTCAACTAAAAATGGCCGCTGTCGCCGCCGCCGCATCGATGGCAATATATTACACCCAAATCTGTTCAATGCTGTCATATTTAAACAGAATTACATACGCAATAAGTGAAATCTTATCAATTTAACCCTAAATTCGAACCGTTATTAACGCGCCCGCCGCATTGGCGGTGTTATTCATGTTGTCGACTCGAGGGAGTTCCCAAATCTATAAATAACATCACGGTCAGCTACCCACCCCGGCTAAGACATTGGTGCATACAACTTTACCTCTTTCGTGGAGCCCCCCCTACCCGGTGCTAGCTGACCAGAGCTAGCACCTAGCTCCGGTTAAGCCTAGCACAACTTGGTGCATACGGCCCCAGAAGGCTAACCTGACAACTTTGCTTTGGATTGTTAACTATATATATATATGTATGTATATAAATATATATGTGTACATATATATATATAACTACACATATATACATATATGTGTGAATAATATATATATATTTATATATATATATACATATATATATGTTTATATACATATATACACACAGTAAAACCTCTCTAACCGACCACCTCCACAGATTGCCCACTCCCCTATATCGATCGCTTTATTTGGGTCCCAAATGATCGCCCATACCATACCATTGTATTGCTTTTTAAAAACCCTCCCTAAACCAACCACCTCTCTAAATAGACCATTTAATGTCGGGCCCATGGTCGGTCGATTTAGGCTTTACTGTTTGCGTGTATATATATATATATAAAAACATACACACATACATATAGGTGAATGCTGCTCATGCTTTCTAGGTTCTTTGTTGAAGCGGGGTATTTAAATACATTTTCTAACTTGACAAATACGAGGTGAGGAGGTGCTTAGTTACTCTAAGTTAACCTGTACGTTGGCGGATAAGGTGATAAGTTGAGTTGACTTTTGGAAGAGTTCTTTCTGCACAGCTGAGTAGAGGACTTCTCCGCGATTGGTCACCGCAGTGTGTATTACATGGGCCACCAACACACTGTGTGTATTACATGGACCACCAACACACACTTTGTGTATTGCATGGACCACCAACACATGGTATTTATTGCATGGACCACCAACACGCATGGTCTGTATTACATGGACCACCAACACACGGTGCGTATTACATGGACCACCAACACACGGTGCGTAATACATGGACCACCAACACACGGTGCGTAATACATGGACCACCAACACACTGTATTACAAGGACCGCCAACACACTGTATTACATGGACCACCAACACACGTGTATTACATGGACCACCAACACACGTTGTGTACTGCATGGACCACCAACACGGTGCATATTACATGGGCCACCAACGCACAATGTGTGTACCAACACACACGGTGCGTATTACATGGACCACCAACACACACGGTGCGTATTACATGGACCACCACACACACAGTGTGTCAGGCCCTTTCCGGGACACTACTACCTACATGCTGTGGAAGATGTCTCTAATAGAATTTTAAAAGGGAGTTCGGGGAGGGAGGCCCCAAAAAAGTTCCTAGGTGGGTATTTTTTTGTTTTTTATTTAAAAGCAGTGAATTCATCATTGAGTTCTTTGGTAACCGCTCCAAATTGACTCTGTTTAGACTGCAAGCATGTGTGGTTCATTTGTTCTGGCCTTCTATTGGCAGTCGGTAGTTTAGATAGTGTTGGCGGGTCTTCTGCTGCACACCACTTCTAAGCGTTCCCATGAAGCCTGTTGCTAGCATGTAGGGTACGCCTTTCGCCATGCGCCGCAGAACTCGCATAAATCTATGGCAGGGCAACTACAAGCATTTGTATATTATGGTGTTCACGCAAAGTTTGGTCATGCTATCTATGAATAATAATTATAATTATTATGTACACGTATATATGTGTGCATATATGTATACATAATGTACAGTACATATTGTTATATATACACATGTGTACATATACTTCTATGTGTATATACATAATCTATACATGTATACATATGTTTGTATATACATGTGTTCATAATATATACATAATGTACATTACATATTATATATATACAGATGTGTACATTTATATATGCATGTATAAATTTAAAGTGTATATACATATTATATACATGTACACATTATGTACAGTGTATATTGTTACATGTGTTCATACATCATGTGTACATAATGTTACATTATATATATATATACATGCATGCATATATATATATACATGTATGTATACATAATGTATATTATGTATATATACATGTATGTATACATAATGTATATTATGTATATATACATGTATGTATACATACTGTATATTATGTATATATACATGTATGTGTAATGTACAGTATATATTGATATATACATATATATATACACAGATATTGGTGATGGTGGTGAGGATGTTGACAATAGACATATCTGAAGCACACTTTGCTGGTTGCTGAGTGCACACACACACACTCTTTGCGGGTGATAGAACTATGGTGGAGTTGTGGTTGATAAGGTAGTAAGTTTCCTCGCGTGTTTGGCACCCGTCTGAGAAGAATGATTTTAAATGGTGTACCATTGCACACCACCAGTATGGAACCTATACTAAGGGTTTAACGACTACTTCTGTATATTGGTCTAAGTGGATGGTTACGATGTGTATTGATTATCTACACAGAGAACTCCCCCCCCCCCCCCCCCCCCCCCCATTCCACAACCCAATGAAAAAACAACGCATCTTCACAATCGAATCGCTTCATTTAGATGTAGTTGATAGCCGTACACATTAACAGTGTCAAGAATAAATGTACAAAATTCATTCATCGCCGAATGAACCGAATCTGTAAATAGCGAAATTCCAGTGAGTGGGTTAATGTTTAGTCCGAATTGTAAGTTTCTGTAAATGTCCATGTTGATTTTTCTGAATATAATAATAATGATGATAATAATAATAATATACCTTTTTACGGCCTTTAGTTTTTTTAAGGTGATCGTCGTTTTGAAATAAAAATCTTGGTTGGGTGGGCATTTTTCAAAAAAACTTTTTTTAGTTTTGACATAGGCGTAATACGTAACCATACGAGATGGCCGAATGAGTTGAGCGTCGGCCTCCTGTTCTGGTAGGTCGTGGAATTCGAATTCCGGGGTTCGAAGTCTGGCCGAGTCAATCCAATGACTTAAAAATTGGTATGAAAGTTGAATTGCAGTTAGCCCGACGCATTTATAACAGTTAAGAGAACAAAATCAGGGGTAGGCGATTTTTTAGGCACGGGCGAGGACGATCACCACATTTTATACATTTTTTATTTGGCCTAATTGCTACACGCTGTAAGATTTTGGGGCGTCATAAATTTAGATTTTACAGTTGTCAACATTCAGTTTAAATCTTTTAAGTACTGCTCCAGAAACGAAAGATTGCAATGAGTTTCTCTTTTTGACTAGGTCCATTTTTTTCGCTGTGTTTTTGGGAAAAGCCAACTTAGCAAATTAATTAATGATCCTGCTCAAGAAGAGTTTGGTGATTTTCTCTGAAAAGGTGCAACTCGTGTCAGGTCAACCATGTAAGACTAGCAGCTTCCTGAAGTAGGTTGTTAGAAGCTGGTTAATCCGATGAAAGCATCGAATTTTCATCTTTTGTAAAAAGCAAAACCACCTGGCTTTGGTTCTACATACAAAACTAAAAGCATTCATATAATGAAATACATAAATATAAGGTACTTCAAACTAAAGTAAAGTAGATCATAGTGATCAACTTAATAGATTTTTCTTTTGAAATTATATATATATATATTTTCAAAAGATAAATGTCGATATTAAAATGATATGATATATATTAAAATTATATATATTTTACATAATTTTAATACATATACACAATTATATATATAATATTAAAATTATGTATAATATATCTAAGAATTTATACATAACATATATAATTTTAATAATTTATATATACAGATGAACCTCGATCCAACGGACTAATAGGGGGGAGCAGTAGTTGTCCGTTAAAGCTGTTTGTCCATTGCAGCGACAAAATTTAAGAACCTGTACCACAAGGCAGTGGTTTACAACTCTGCAAGGTAGAGGCGTCAACTTCCCTGAGGTATTGCTATACCTGCAAAACCTGCATAGGATACAGCTACAATAATAGGCTTTGGACCTGTTAGGTGCTCTTACTTAATAGAAATTGCGACAGTTCTTCAGATGTGGTGGATTGTAGCAACTGTCACTGGCTCCAAGATATACATAATGCTTGACCAGTTTGCATCCAAAGAAACAATTCCTACAAATTCAGATATTCACTCTAGCGGATTGTGTCCATTGGATCTGGAATCCGTTGCATCGGTGTCCGTTGGATCGAGGTTCATCTGTATATATTATACATACCATACTTTTCTTTTAAAGATGTCGGACTATGCAACTTTAAATTGATATGGACAGAGAAATTCGAGCATGACCCAAGTTGGTACGGGGTCATTTCCCCCAGCAAACTGCCACTGTGGCTCGTCAAGGTTGTGTGTTCCGACTTGCCACTGCCGTCTTGAAGCCTACATTCCTTACACTCGGCATGCGAATGCGGCAAAAAATGGAAACGCCTAGAAGTTAATGGGGGTGATTCCTTACACACGGCATGCGAATGCGAATGCGGCAACTGAATCGGTCCATGTAGCCATTGATGCGGCATGCGAATAGAAAAACAATTATCAGGCCGGCCTGGGCCGGACCAGGCGGGGCTGGAATCGTGACCGTTCGCATGCTGCGTGAAAGGAATCATCCCGTTCGCATGCCGCATGCCGCATGCCGCGTGTAAGGAATCCTAGCTTAACTCAGCTCGGTGAGGAGCTGTCCTGTGTCATCAGGGACCTGTCTGAGGTTGACAGGTGGGGATCTGGGGCGGGGGGGGGGGGGGGGGGGGGGGAGACTGGGACTGTCAACTGTCAACTGAGTAATGCCCGGATGGTGTCACTGACTGGACTGTGTGTGTATGTGTGCGTGCGTGTGTGTGTGTGTACTGGCCATCGCACGGCGGGCGGTCAATCATACAATGCTCCTACAGTGGTATTGCTGTATTTTAACGTCTCAAGTGGGCGTATCGATGGCAAACAATGGGTGTGGGGAAAAAATAATTTAATGATTTTTTGTCACGAATAACAACAAATGAGAACTGATTTGGTGGTTCAGATGTAGGATCCAAAAGACTTTTTTTTGTTGTTGTGTCCTAAATTATATCCTTTTATTTTTCTTCTTTGTAGCACTTATTACTTTTTCTATATCTAATGCTAGTCTATGGAGAGAAAGAAAAATCATTCTAACATTTAAAACGTGAATCTCAATCGGTTCGTGTACATTGGTTAGTCGTTAAACCGTTATTTTGTGTGCGCAGCAAAGTCAGGGGAAATTTGGTTTAAATTGGAATATTTAGAAATATTGTGGCTTGTGCTTTGATGATGCCTTCTAAACCAAACAAACAGAAAATCATCTTTAAAATAAGATATTTAATGCCAAATGAATGTATTTATTTGTACTATTTTGTCATTGTACTTGATATTCCCTGAAGAATGCTGCACATATATATATATATAGGTATTGCACGTTGCGGAGCCTACAGTGGTGAAACACATCCTATTCATTCCCTTCTCAAGCGCGGGGAACAACTAAACAAGATGGTACAATAAGTAATGTTAGTCAAATAAGTGTACATCATAAATTAATATTAAACTATAATAAAAGTACAAGTTTGGCCCGTGTTGTTTATAGGTTTCAGAGCCATTGTCCATGTTGGCGGTAACATGCATAATTCAAAACCCGGACTGCGGGCCTGATAGTATGAATACCATAGATACCGTTCTTAGTGCGCGTCACTATGTACAAAGTTAACTTCCGGTAGTAGATTCAAAGGCTTGTCCAGTCCTTACCTGGCCACTGTCGCCGACAGTTCATTGAGTTTCAATGCGAAATTTTGTGCGGTGTCGTGATGCCTAGAGGATCAGGGGGTACGTAGTGTCGTGGGGAAGTATTCAAGAGCGTGTTGTTTATAGGTTTCAGAGCCATTATTCAGAAAAAAGGTGTGTTTTAAAATATGAATTGGGAACATCACATTTGGTTTAGGGCTTTCGTTAAAAAAGTGTTTTTTTTTACTCCATGGCAAGATGGTGCACACGAATCTATTAGACTAAGTGTTATCGGTGGTCTTACACCATAAAAACACTAATCAGATTACGGCGAAATGTCTGTTGGGGGGGGGGGGGGATACGTACTAGCACTATCTAAGGTCATATCAGAAAGATACGGAATTGTGACTGCGCTCATGGTGACTAGTGCTGCCACACTGGCACCACGACCCGATATTCCGATACTGAGCAAACAAGTCCTGTCATATCCTAGTCATGCTGGGTGACACGTAGAGTAGCGACAAGTATAAATTTGGTAAGTCTTTGATTTGAGCTGGTTGCGGTTCAAACTCGCATTGAAAGCGAACGTTCAACTCATTTGGCCATGTCTAGTTGCTCCCGCAACTCCATTCCTGAGACAGCTGAACACCATTCCTGAGACAGCTGAACAACCCATTAGAGTGGTAGTCTGCACTGACCTCTCAGGCAAGTACCCACATAAGCCGTGTTTACAGGGAAATTGTGAAGCGAATTAGGCAAATCGATTTATATGAAGCGATGTAGTGGTGCGTTTACACGGACCGAGTTTGAAAGTGTTTCGGCGCCGGGAACCAGCAGCCTTAGCATTGCTCGCCGGCTACAGGCGGAACACTATTTGTTTAGTTTACACTCGGCGATTCGACACCGATGTAGCTGCTACGTTAATATCGCTTGCAATTTAAGGTTAATTTAATTAAATTTCATCATTTGAGTATGTAATTCTGTTAAATATGATCGCATTCAATAGATTTTGGCCTAATCGGTCCCTAACACTGCCGGGCACCAGCGATAGTTACAGCGGAGCGTGTAACCGGCGAGCACTGCTATTTTACACTATCGCCGCCCGGGAACAAGCTGAATCGATTCATATAAACTACCTCGCGACATGGTTTATTTGAAGCGAACTATACGAGGCGAATCAGCCCTAATCCGCCTCAGCAGAGCGTTTACATGGCGAATATGAGGCGAACTAGGCAAGGCGCATTATATGAGCCGTTTTAACTCGCCCGTGTAAACACGGCTTATAAGCAGGTAGGCGTGGTGATATCAGGGAGCCTAGGTGGTGTGATGGCTCGGAATGCAAAGAGATGTGGGTTCGAGTCCCAGTTCTAGGCGCAATATTTCCCATTTTTATCACCCCACCCCCCCATGACAGGAAGTATTGAGAGGCTGGTTAAAGGAAATTACAACGAATTGTTAATCTAAGAAGCAAAATATATTCTTCGCACACCTCTTTATTGACCGACAAGGTTTTGAATGAAGAATGAATTAAATAATAGAGATTAATAAACTTTAAAACTAACCAAGAGCATTGTGGCACCGCCATCTTGGTTTTTGGGGTGTTTTTGTTGTTGCCTCCTTTGCCATTTCACAAACTCTGTGCCACAATAGGACAACAAGCTCTGTTATCTACTGTGTATCCTGCCGATAGTTATGATGCCCGCCGATGATGGCGCTGTCCATGTAATAAGTGGTGAGTGAGGGTGATTTTTGCAAAATGTCGGCGACAGGTACATCGGAGGTCATTCGCCATAACCATGCTTGAAATTCCTAACCCAGAACGAGGCAAACAACTGCAACAGTATATTCAATTCTTTATTTAAGTCTATATCCCTTGTACGTAGACACGGGCAAGTCCATGCAACTAATAAAGTGCACATGTAATGGAGAATATTAGAACATAATGAGATGTATTTAGCTACATCATTGTAATAAAATACACTGTATTAAAACTAATAGTATACTGAAATATATAGTTATGGAGTTGTCCAACCATTAGAGGGGACGTAGCTCAGACAGTAGAGTGTCCAGCTGTAGGTGTGGGTCATCCTATCGATCCTGCTCAGTGGATCCATTTGCAGTTTGGGTTATTTTCCGTTCCAACCAGTGGTCCACAACTGGTTCATCAAAGGCTGTGGGAAAGTGCCTATAAAAGACCCCTTGCTGCTTATCAGAAAGAGTAGCCTTTGTGGCGGCAGTGGGTTTCCTCTAAAGAAATGCGTCAGAATGACCAAATGTTTACGTCCAATAGCTGATGTTAAAAATCAATGTGCTCTAGAGGTGTCGTTAAATAAAACAAAACAAACAAAAACCATTAGGGCCTCACTGCAAAACAATATAGGGTATTGTTAGATAAACACCACCTGTTTTCGGGACTAGGCACATTCTGGTGTACAATTTTAATATCAGGAGGGGTATGGACTTATGACGATAGTGTGTACTGATGGCGATTGTTTAGTGCTGCCCCACTGGTATACCATGCTATAGGCACCATCACCCGGTATTCCACTCAGCTGCATTACCCCGACCCTGAGCCAATCAATCAATCCTTGCCCTATTGTGGTAATGCCGAGATCAGCATCAATTTCCTAAGTCCGATTTGACCATGACCACCAACACGCAAGGCGGGTGCCCTATCTATTTGACCAGGCAGGCAACCCAGTCTGAAGTAATTACAAAGTGTAAGCAGCCAGAAGTAGTTGCTCACACAGCACTGTCTCTATGACAAGGCTGCTAAACATACCATTAGAAAAAGTGTTGAAGGCCGGATCATGGAACTAACCACATGATTTTGCAATCTAATAATAATATGTAAAATATATTCTTGAAATACTTATTTATTGTAGCCTGCTACTTTTGGGGTGAATACTTGATTAAATCATGTAGATTAATAGGCTATAAAAGTTTAATGGAGAGCATTGTGGCCACCATATTAAATTCTTTTTGCATTATGCTCTAATTCCTCAAGTCTCTGCCACTATAGATATCACCGAGCTGGAACCGCTAGATTGTTTATATTTGAATCAGTTTTTGGTCAGATTTAGGCAGGGCTGTAATTTCACCCCTACTCTGGGTAGGGGTAAATATGTTATATACCTTAGACGGTGAACACTACCGGAGACGAAGAGTTGGGTTGGTTGCTGGAGTTTTACATCCTGGCAACATCTATGGTGATATCAGGATGGGTACGGACTTGTGACTGCACACTCATGGTGACCTTATAGTGCTGCCACACTGGGAAATAAGGCCACTGGCACCATGAACAGATATCCCACTCAGTCACATTATCCTGGCACTGAGCTAACCAATCCTTGCCATATCCTATTAATGCTGAGCACGAGGCTAGGAAGTGACAAGTATCAATTTTATAAGTCATTGGTTTGACTCGACCGGGAACCGAACTCCTGACATTCCGCACACGAGGCCCATGTTCTACCGAATTGGCCACCGCACTCGGAGACGAAGGCGGCAAAGCAAGCATGCAGCTGTCATGACAACTAATGAGCAGATGCAGCTTCGGAAAGCAATGCATAGGTGACGGCGGTGGTGCCATGTCTCCACGGTTAAGGGCCTGTCACACTACAATGCATCACCTCAACGTGCGCCAACGTATGTGATTTTCGTCAACAAACACATCGGCATACGTTACGTGTACATTGGGCATATGGCGTATACATTCTGGATACATTGGTATACGTCGGGGCTCCGAAATCTTTTTGCGCATGCTCAAAATTTTCAACACGTGTCAATGTGTGGCTCGTATGTTGAATGTACGCTGTGTATACACTCAGGATACGTTGGGAGTATGTTAGGGATACGTTGGTATACGTTGCTGCATGTTAGCTATACGTTCAGCCGGTGGGAACGCGCAGTCCGCGTATTGCCAATGGATGCATTACGTACTCCTAACGTACTTCGAACACATGCCTGCCGTATCTCCAGTGTATTTAACGTATATGCCATACCTCTAGCGATGGAGTAACCTAAGTAACGGTGGTCATCGTTCTGTGAGCGTATTGCAAACGTTTTGCGAGGCACATGAATGCTTTCATATGGTAGCAATACGTCAGATATGTTCTGCATACGTTACATACATTGTATACGCCCATTTTTATCCCCCGCCGCTGAAAAGTTTGACGAATGCCGACGTACTGGCAAATTTTCAAACGTTGAGGACGCGCTAACACCGTAGTGTGAAGGGCCTTTAAGAACATTCCATATGCAGTGTACATAGGCTCTTCGATACCAAAGCAGTTCAAGATTGAAGATGCTGATAGGAGGGCGTTTCAAAGATGTTTTAATGCGTTGGCAAAATCAGATACAGCTTATATGTTCTAAAGTTGCATGTAATCATCACTTAAAAAAAATTTAAACACTTCAATTTGATCCTATATATCCAACTGTGAGACGGGTGCAATCATTAGATATTCATTGCTGGATAGAATGAATATTAAGTTTATACTAAGCTAAAGTTGCATAGTCCGGTGGGTACGATTGATTGATTGGTGGTTTCTTTACGCTGTCCGGTGGATACGACCAGCTCCCGACCACCCCACCCGACCCAGCCTCTGAGATAAATACATCAGGTTGATCAGTATAATCTACTTTACCTCAATTTGAAATAGCATTTCTTTTAAATTGAAAAACTTCGGAGATATTTGAAGTTACACTGATCAACCTACTATATTTATCTTTAAAAAAACTAAACAAATTATTTAAAAAGTCAGAAAATAAATTGGCTTATCTAATACTATGGATTGATTCGCTTGATAATATATATACATTGCTGTATATAGATTTTCTTACCAATTTTCACACGCATAAATATTAAAGGATTAATGATTAAATTCCAAACATGAAGTGGTAGTTGTTTGTTTTGTTGTTTGTTGTTTTACGTCCTAGCAACATCTAAAGTCATATCAGGACGGGTACCGACTTGTGACAGTGCGCACTCCTTGCGACTTTATAGTGCTGCCCAATGTTTTTGTTTTGAAAAAGGTGACGTTTTCATCGGACTATGCGGACAGGGGGATATTATATATATAAGTACCCAACACGCGCGTGTAAACCGGTCGCAGCTTCAGTCCTTCACCAGGGACTCACAAGAGACGGATTCTCTGCCCACTTGCAGATGTCACGCAGATTACATTCCTAGCATACATTTTCAGCGGTGCACCGGGTCAGCTGGGGCCATATGTATGAGCCAATTTTTAACCGCACTGGGGTTAAAGGCGGGTGTCGGGTTAGCTAACCCCGGGGTTCCAAATGTGTCACGGGGATGTATGGGTCCAAAGCGCGCGTGGGTTAGCTAACGTTTCAGTTATTTATAGATTTGGGGAACCCCTGTGTGCGTCGTCGATTCGACACTATTAATATCTCTGCCAATGCTGCGGCAGCCTTAATAACGGTTCGAATTTAGGGTTAAATTGATAAAATTTCACTTATTGCGTATGTAATTCTGTTAAATATGATTGCATTGAATAGATTTGGGCGTAAAACATTGCCGCTGGTGTTATGCCAGTATGGATATCGACGTCGCTGCGGCGGCGGCGATTTGTTTACTTTACATTAGTCGATTCAACACTATTAATATCGCCGCCAATGCGGCGGTAGCCTTAATAATGCTTCGAATTTAGGGTTAAATTGATCAAATTTCACTTATTGCGTATCTAATTCTGTAAAATATGGTCGCATTGAATAGATTTGGGCAGAGTCGGTGCCTAACCCCACCTTTAACCATCCTTTTGCATGGGGTTAGTGCAGGTGACTTTACGCTCGCCGAGTTAGTTTAACCCCGACACATACATACACACTTTTCCCCCGCTAACCCGGGAAATCCGCACGACGCCGGGTTACGACTGCTAACCCGGTCTCATACATATAGGCCCTGGAGGTAAGTGAGTCAAATGACTGGGGCCGTATTCATGAGCTCGGGGTAGGGCTCTAACCGAGGGTAGTGGTATCCGCCCCTCCCCCCCCCGCCCCCCGGCTAACGGTGGAAAATCCGTATTCATGAGCGTGGGGTAGTGCTACCCTGGGGCTCTAACCTGGGGGTACCCTACCCCACTTTCGACTCAGGGGTAAGGGACTATCCCGAGGGGTTAGTGAGCCTGTGTGGGTCTGAATCTATTCAATGCGATCATATTTGATAGATTTAAATACGCAATAAGTGAAATTTATTCAAATTAACCCTAAATCCGAAGCGAAATTAACGCTGCTGCCGCAAAGGTGGCGATATTAATATTTTCCAATCGACGAATGTAAAGTACACAAATCGTCGCCTCCGCAGTGACGTCGATATGCATACTGTCCAACGTTAACCAAACATGGCCGCCGCCACCGCCATCGCCGCCGAATCGGCGTGAATTTCTTACGCCCTAATCTATTAAATGCAGTCATATTTAACAGAATTACATACGCAATAAGTGAAATCTTATCAATTTAACCCTAAATCCAAAGCGAAATTCACGCTGCTGGCGCAAAGGCGGCGATAATAATATTTTCGAATCGATGAGTGTAAACAAAGCGAACGGGTAGCTATCCGGACCGGCTAGAACATTGGTGAATACCTATTGACCTACTTAACCGCCGCCGTTAAACCACGGGATACCTACCCAATGGCTAAGCCTACCCTCCGGCTAACCGTACCCCGAGCTCATGAATACGGGCCCTGAAGACACGTAACCATAGAAGTCAAAGGTAGATGAACTACATGACCAAAGATGGGCAGTGGACGGGATTTGCCATCAGTGGACAGTCTCAACAACCTGTAGTTGTGGTTTTTGCATGGACGAGCAGTAGTTGTAAATAAACAGATGCTGTTTTGTATAGAAATCTACGGAGCAACATACGGTAAAAATATATTAATCACATAAGTTAGCTATTTTAAATCAAAATTACTTCAAACTAAGGTCAGGTAGATAACGATCGACCTAATATATAGTTATCATCAAAGATGTCAGAAACTCAAAAACATCTCGAAGCTACTTGGCAGAAAACAGACCATGTTAATTATTAACAAGAGAAACATTCTGATTGGGAATAGATAAGGATACACATCAAAATCATTTTGCCAGATCGGCAACCTGTTCAGAACGATACATCTAGACTAATGTCAGGCATAACTTTAATATCTTTTAATTTTTATTATTTCAACTTTGATCAGAGTACTTGAGACATGTTGAAACATAAACCAATACAAAGAACGGTAGAGAAATGAAGAATTAGTTATTACGCTAAATGAACCGTGCACATACTAATTAGCTCACTATATAAATGACAGCATTTATTATGTAGCATTCATGAACAAATGTCATACTTGTGGCAAAGAAATGTGTGAGGCTTTATGGGAACGCTAGTACACTTCCACCAGTTGATACACACAGCTAGGGTAACATCTAAACAATTCCACAGTGAGCTACAAACATTACTGAAATTTCACAAATACTCTTTACTTCAGAGGTTCCAACAAGCCTACTAAAGTGCCTGTCACACCTTACCGGATTGAGCAAGGGACATAACTGGTGTTTGGTATCAAAATGTATCGAAATGTTGCCCTATCGGGCCAAAGGCTGCCGGACGAAACAAACGTAAACGGACGTACATTAACGAATAGCCGGACGACAACCGAATGTCAAACGGATGGACCGAACATCAACCGGACACGTACCGGACTGTTCACGGACGCGCCAAAAACATATACTGACCGAATGGGGGACCTCCGACTTTTTAGTTCAAATTCCTGCCGTTTGCGTCGCCACTGAACGAGTGGGCCTATTCGGCACACTCTCACACTGCAAACCCAATGGCTATGAGCAATCTTTATACAGAAAATGTGAAATATCTCTAGAACCACACCACCTAGAGACAAACCGCTTGATACACATATAGAAAACATATTAAACGAATAGATTATATTAAATTTATAAGGTTAGGGTTATGCATTTCTATTAATTTTGAATAAAATATACGTTTTGCACTGCGCGTACCGGCAAACTCAGTGCATTGTCAATGGTCGTGAGCAATCTTCATACAGAAGAAGTCAAATATCTCTAAAACCACACCACCTAGAGACAAACCGCTTGGTACACATATAGAAAACATATTCAACGAATCGATTATATTAAATTTATACGGTTAGGCTTCTGCATTTCTATTAATTTTGAATAAAATATACATATTGCACTGCGCATACCAGCAAACTCAAAGTATTGTCAATGACCGTGTAGGCCCACTAGTACCGACGCGCCACCAAGTGTCAGAAAATGAACTACGCAACATGTCCCCCATTCCCGCAACACTGTCAACGGACTATGCAGGAAGCAAACCGGAGACGTAACGGATGGGTAACGGACATGAACCGGACAAAACAGACTAAACGGACACCACCCGTCACGTCAGTCCGGCGGTGTCCGGTACAAGTTTTGTGCATGTTCAAAACTTGCCACCGTACACACCGGAAAGAGAACGGAAACGCCGGATGCCTACCATATATAAACCGGACATTGACGTATTTCACCAGACAGTGTCCGTTTTCTATCCGCTTCCCCAATCCGGTAAGGTGTGACTGAGCCTTAAAGAATAATGCCCCCTTCCAACATGTAAACAAAAATGAAACAATCTTAACTCAGTCTCAGTATATTAATAACGATTACACACTGTACATAACAGTTGACTTATGGTTATTGTAAAACAATCATATTGTAAAACAATATGTTCCAAAATTTCAAGATTTGTGGAAAGTATTACCTGACTATCGGAAATATTATACACCTTGGCCAGAGCCAGCCAGTGGTCCTAGATTGTGAGACCCTAGGCTCAGCCTGTCAAACCAATAGGTACATCCGGCACTGAGGAGACAAATCTGAATGCTCTTTTCACATATTCATATTGTAACTATTGTGAACAAAGTGTATGACTGTTCTATAAACAAAGCAAAACATTTACCAAAAAAAAGCCCAAAGAAAGGGAAATACATTTGTGAACGTTGATAGGATAACTGATTTCATTTATCCAGCCTCTCGCCACTTTTTCTATCAGTTATTCTTCACCTCTAGTATAGGCGCTACTAGTACTAGTACTACTACTACTACTACTACTAGAGTCTAGACTAACTAGTAGTAGACTAAGTAGTACTACTAGTCGAGGTAGGGGTAAATATTTGATCTAGTCCACCGTGAACCGCTAATGAAAAGCATACATACATTTTTTAAAGTTCTAAGTGACACAAACTAAAATAAAGATTTGTTCAACATGAAATGATCAATACAGAAATGCCTCAGTAACGTTATGACTACCACAGTCAGTTAATTGTTTCTCACTCGCATTATCGCTAGACATGGCGCCGACAACAAACATGTCAGCAGGTTTACTCAATCTGCCCAAACTGTTCATAGCCGATGTCGTCCCTTCGCTTGTTTGCAATCTAGCAACGATATCATTGACCGTTTTGTGTGATTCTGCATAATATTCCTTCATGATTACTCGCAGCCTATCGACTGACATGAAGGTGCCATCCTGTACAGAGGGTTCTTCATGGCTGGCGCTAATTGTGTCACGTGGGTGCTGCGGCTCTTCATGCCTGACTGTGTCAGGTGGGTGCTGCCCTCTGACGGCGTCTTCGGAACCAGAAGTCCGTAGCCATTTAGTTGGCAACGGTGGGCGCCGTGTGTTGCGAACAGGCAGAGAGTCAAAGTCCAGGTTCACTTTCCCATGTCCAGTATCGTAAGATCCGTCCAGAGATGGTGTCGACAGAAGTGGTCTTGGCAGCTTTCCATGTGGCTGTCGCAATCCCGGTGCTGGGAACGAGTCAGGCGAGTGAAACTCATAGCGACTGGAGAGATTCAGTGCGTCTTGTGTCGACTCGGACATTGTCAACGTCGACGTGCTGGTAGTGGTGGTAGTCATCGGCTGAACTATGATCGTTGGCAAATTGAAAAGTGGCTTGTTTGGACTGAGTGGAACCCGATAAGCTGTATTTCCGTTTACAGATTGGTCTGATTGAGCAGTGAGGGTGGGTTCTGTTTTGGTAGGTTCGGTGCAAGCCGTTCTGGAAGTTGTCGCAGGAGATTCAGATCCGCCAAGTCTTGGCCCAAGTCTTGGCCCAAGATGGACGGTTGGGGTTGTGATGTCTGGCGACACTTGCCTAGCAGCTTCGCCGTAACCATGGAGAGTTGGCAGCGTGGAGTTATTGCCAGTAAACTGACTGAAGGATGATACAGTGGGATGGGTTGTACTGCTAACAAACGCGCGACTTGCATCGATTACGCCATCTATATCATTCCGAGCCAGGGGCAGGGTGGTTGGGTTGTGGTGGTGGTGGTGGTAGGGCGCATAACCAGCATTAGTAGATGGTCTAAGTGGTGGTGAGTTGAATATCAAACTGCTTTGACTCGAAACTGAGAGATTCAAATGGAAGCATGGCTTCAATGTGGGCCACCTGATGGGCATTGAACCACCGTGGTCTTTTGGTGTTGACACTCGGTTGCTCTCCGCCTGATTAAAAACTTCCAAGGCAGACAGGCGCGGATGGTGTATGTGAATGACACTAGGTGGCGGCACTGACTGATCGAGATCCTCCGATAGGAGTTTTACCCTTGAGTCTATTTCTAACGACGCCAAAGACAAATCTGGCCCCTGCCGCTCTAATGCCACCACTGTCCTCGGGGTTGTTTGTGAGTTCAGCGAGTCAGCGGCATCTCCATCGGCGTCTGCAAATTCTGGTGGCGGCGGGGAAGGTTCAGTCAAGTGGAAGAGAGCTGAAACGGCGCTGACATCTAGCAGGGACTGGTGCACACTCTCATCAGTTTGGCCGCGTGGTATTTCTGTGATAAAAGAATAGATACCTATGCTAATTATACGCATTAAAGTTGCATGGTCCGATGACGTTTGAATTTTTCTTTTGAGATAAATATATCAAATTGATCATTATAACGTACGAATCGTTAGTCCGGAGTAACTTTGATGAAAAATGAATAGTTTTGAAGCAATTTGAGCTGAACAGTGAAAGAACCCAAAATACTTTCGATAAGCTTTCCAAAAGTCCTCTACTACCTATGACGTGTATAGTATTGACATCTCGCCTGATAAATTGACCGAAGTAAATAACGAAGGACATAGTGTTTACCAATTGTTTCGCCGTCAATTCTAGGTAATATAATTGATAATGCGCATCTTGCCGCATTGACCGCCCCAAAACCTAGTCCCTCATCCTCTAGAGAATGAAGAAAACGAGCTACTTGTGCAATTGTTGGATTTGTTGGCTTAACTTTCATTAGCAAACAATGTACACCCCATTTCTTTAAATAAGTTGTGTACATTTTAACAGTTCCTGGCCTCCATGCATCAGCTACTATCCTATCTTCCGTAATTTTGTCTAAACCAAATTGCTGCAGCTGTTTCCTTAGAAAAGGAATGCCAATAGGGGTGTCGCTGACACATCGCCGTGAACCACTAGCGGTCCGTGGTGCGTTAGGTTCCCGAGTTTTCTTGGGAATCGTATATGTTCTTTTGCCAGTTGTGTAACTGCTGGCAGCCAAGGTTGCGTGTCCCAATCGGGCACAATCAGTATGGCGTGTGTCCCCTCCATGCTGATTTTTCTCACTACTCGGCTGATAACACTAAGCGGTGGGAAAATATAGAAAAAATTATTTTCCCAGGTAATAAATAGTAAATGCATCAACTTTCCAAGCATCCGGTTCGGGATGCCAAGAAACATAACAGGGTAACTTATTATTATTTCGTGATGCAAACAAGTCAACTTTAGGTGTCCCCCATTTTGCACAAATGAACTTAAACAAACGTGTGGACAGTGACCATTCTAAATGGTCGTGGAATTTTCTACTCTTATGGTCTGCAAATGTATTTTGTGACCCTGGAATATGCGCTACAGTCAGCCAGACTAGTTGAGCCTGTGCCCAGTTCCAAATCAGTTTAGATAACCGAGTGCAAGGCTTTGATTTGGTTCCACCCATGTTACGGATATATGCCATAGCAGTAGTGTTATCAGTTAGTATTCTAACTTGT